>JAKSZU010000022.1:33065528-33448028 GCA_026018925.1 Tupaia tana | reverse complement strand
TGCCTCCTCCAGGAGGCCTTCCCTGATCCCCCAGGCTGGGATGTGGCCTCTTGATCTGCACTCCCACAAGGCTGAGGGGGGGCGCTGTGCTTGGTCTGCCCCCCTCAGTATCTCCAGTTCCCGCCAGTTCCCGTGCACAGCAGGTGTAAGAATGTTGACTGGAGTCACTGACTCTCAGCCGGGCAGAGAGCCAACCCCTGCAGCCATATTCCTGGGCCTGCTGCCCTTCCCCAAGCCTGAGCCGACCTGGGGGTGCCTATCATGGCCACAGTATCTTGAAAATGGTGCGGAGAATCTCGGTGTTTGCCACTCTCGTGAGGCCTGCCCGGGGAAGGACCAGTGTGTGACTGAAGAGTGGGGTCTCCTGGGCCAGCAGAATGCACAGCTGCAGTGGGTCTTCCACGTGGAAGACCGTGGGGTCGAGTCCCCGGCTGACCTGCACACGCCGGGCATGCGGCTCATGGTCCTGGCTGGCTGGGAGGGCTGGGGGCAGTTGCAGCGTAGGACCCCGTCGAGGGCACTGGTCTCTCCCTGTCTCTGTCTAGTTTTCACTCTCATGAAAAAAAATAAAGTTTTAAAGAAGAAATGTGGTCTCCCTGGTGGGTTTTGGAGGCAGGACTGAGGCCAGCTGGGCTCTAGCTCTGCACGTGGGCTAGGAGGGGCAGGCGGGAGAGGGCGGGGTGCGAACATGCCTCAGTTCCCCACTCAGGAGTTTAATCACCCTCAGGGCCACCTAGCCCCCAGGCTCGGGGCTGGGCTTTTATATTCCTGCACCAGGCAGTCCTAGCCGAGGCCGCCCTGGGTGACAGACATCCCAGCATCGCAGGTCTCTCTCTGCATTTGTGAGCAAAGAAGGTGCAGGCGCCAGAGGGCCGATCTGCAGGGAAGAGTCGGGACGACCACTAGGGGGCGACACCGGGAGGGTCTGGGCAGGGCACTGCTCCGCTGGCTGCCTTTCCATGCCTGGCCCTCTAGGAGGCTTGCGGTTCTGTGATTCAGCCAGCTGGCAGGTCGTTGTCTTTATTTTTTTTTAGAGGTTTTTGCCTTAGGGTGCATGTGCTCGCTGGAGAGAGAGAGACAGAGACAGTGAGAGGGAAAGTGAGAAATCACCCCCCAGAGGGATGGCCACACCATATTCCCTTCTCCATTCTCCTCCTGGGATCTTGGGCCAGGCACACACAGGTGCTTGGTGTGAGTTTCAAACCACCAGGCTGGGGTCCCAAACCACGGTCAGCCATGTGGGAGTCCAGCAATGTAACCACTGCGCCATCTGCTGGCCCCATCAGTCTGCCTGTTTTTTTTTTTTTTTAATTTAGGGCTGATCTCATAGCACACCAGTTAAGCCCGGAGCAGAGGGAGCCAGATCCCACGTGGCCAACTATGGTTCGAGTCTTTGCCCTGGCAGCCTGAGAAATGCAGCTGGCCCATGTGCATGTGTGTGCCCCAAATCCTGATGGGATGGGGAAATGGGGGGAAAAGAATTGCGGCATGACCACGCCCTTTTGGGGGGTGTTCTCTCTCTCTCTCTTTGGTGAGTATATTTGCCATCTGGCAACAGCAAAACTATTTTTTTAAAAAATATTTATTTAGTCAGTTCTTCTATAGGAGAAAGACAACAGGGTCCTCATGCATTCTCAGGGAGGGTCCAGGACATGAACCCAGAACTTCTCTTCTATGGATCCAGGTGGGTTACTGCTGTGCCACTGCCTGGCCCCTCCATCTTCTTTAAAGTTCTTTACAGTGTTGCGCAAGGCGGCACCTATTAGTAGGAAAGTTTCCACACCTCCTCTTACACCCAGGTGGCCACCCATGTCTTTTCAAACAACTGCCACTGCCAAGAGCTTTTCACGTCGCCTTGTCTCTGGCCACAAACTCACTTTAGAATTGTTTTATTTTTAAAAAACTGTGTAAAGAATTATTTAATTTTTATTTATTATAACTATTCTTCAGTTCCACCAGAGAGAAACGCGGAGAGACGAGAGAAAGCAGGTCACCAGGTCTGAAACTTGAACTGCAGTGGGCCATGTGGGAGTCCAGTACCTTAACCACCATGCCAACTGCAGACCCCCACTTTAGAAATCTTTACTTCTTTTTCTTTCTTTTTTTCTTTCTTTTTTAAAAACATAAGGTATTCTTGCTTGTTGTAAACAAAAATTCCTAAGCATATAAAGGTATTTATGGGGGGACCAGCACTTAGCGTAATGGCTATGTCGCTGGACTCCCATGTAGTTGACCGTGGTTTGAGTCCCGGACCTGGTGGCTTAAACTCACGCCGGGCGCGTGTGCGTGCGTGCCCAAGATCCCGAGAGGAGAATGGAGGAGAAGGGATTGCGGCGTGGCCATCCCCCCTGGGTGGTGAGTTCTTGCTTTCTTTTTCTCTCTTTCTGGCAAGTGCATGCACCCTATAGCAAAACCCTCTCCAAAAAAATAAAAAATAAATAAAATAAAGGTATTTATGGTACTAATGAAAATATCCTGCCACCTTCAAGCCCAGGGTGGGTATCTGGCTGGACATTTTCCCAAGCAGTATATTATTATACTGATATGAGTGTAAGTTATTTGGGGTCCCAGCAAACTCCCCTCTTATCCCTGAGGGTGATGTGGGTGGGCTGGGGAGGAGGGGATGGAATTGGTGGGGTGGCCGCGGGGTGCCTTCTTCAGACGCCCTCAGCCCAGCCTGCTCAGAGCCGTCCCACCAGGCTCCGGGCGTGGATTTTGACCGCGCTGCCTTTGTAGCTGCCATGGACCCGGCCGAGGGCCCCACACTCTGCCCTCCTCTCTACCTCAGGCCCTCTTGGCACATGTAAAGACATCCCTGTCCCCAGGACTTGAGGACTGTGCCCCCTCCCCCATTTCCCTCCTTCTGGGGCTTTCTGCCTCTGCGCATGCGCCCGGTATGCTGCTCAGGCTGGCGGGCCAGGACTTGCCCCGCACCGTCGCCATGAGGGACCCACCTGCCTTAACCATCACGCCACGGGTGGGCCTGTCTGCTAACCTTCCCGTCTGTCTCAGCTCTGTCCCCTTCTCACCTTCAGCTCCGATTTCCTCCCGTTCGAACAGCCTGTCCTGCCAGTTCTCGGCGCCCGTCCTCTGGCCCTCTCTGCTCCTGTCCACCTTACACGCTGCACCGAAACCAAGAATGCTCTCGTTCCTGAACAAAATCTCGAACCAGCTGCCCGGCGGAGAGCCTGTCCGGCCCTGTGGCCCATGCTAACTGAGTCTAGTCTGAGTCACTCTTGGAGAGAAACGTGGCAAGTCAAGTGGTCGGAAAACTCATTCAAAATCAGCAAAAGTAAAAAACGTTTAATTCTGCTCAGTGTGGGCAGTCTGTCCTTTCTGGGCTGTCGGCAGTCCCTGACGAAGCACACCTGTGCTCTCCGCGGCCCCGGGAGGACCCCGAGGCTGCTCCTCTCCCAGGAGCACACCCCAGCCAGCCCCAGGGAGGCTTTCGTGGTCCAGGAGGGGAGCCGGCCACAGTGAGAGGCCCAGCAGCCCTGTCCACGCTGCTCGCTCCTCCTCCGCAGCCCGCACCTGCCGGCCCAGCCGCTGCAACCCAGGCTGGCTCGGCCGTCAGGAGGCGCTTGTTCAGGCCCTGGGCCCAGGAAGAGCACAGTCTAAAGCACCTTCTGGGGCACGCAGCCCTCCAGCTCCAGGAGCTCGGGCCACCCGTCGTATTTGTTGTTATCCGGGATGTTCTTCGAGTACTAGAGAGAGAGGAGAGGGAGAAACTGACCCTGAGAGAGCACAGGAACTCGTACCTGCATTTACACTGCACTTTTTTTTTTTTTTTTTTTTTTTTTGAGAGGTTTTCGCTATAGGGCGCGTGCGCTCGCCAGACAGACAGAGAGAGACAGAGAGACAGAAAGCAGGAAATCACCCCCCAGGGGGGATGGCCACGCCGCAATCCATTCTCCTCTCGGGATCTTGGGCACGCACACACACGCGCCCGGCGTGAGTTTAAGCCACCGGGTCCAGGATGCGAACCGCGGTCGACTACGTGGGAGTCCAGTGACATAGCCATTACGCTAACTGCTGGTCCCACACTGCACTTTAATAACGGTCTTATTTAACTTTGTTTCTTTAAATTTGAACAGAGATGACAAAGCAAGAGAAAGAGAGAGAGAGAGAGAGAGAGAGAGAGAGAAAGCCACCAGGTCCTGGACTAGAACCAAGGTCAGCCACATAGGAGTCCAGTGCCTTTAACCACTATGCCCCCTCTGGCCCCACACTGTGCTTTAAAAGCTGCACTCCCGCCTCCCCACAGCCCCACAGGGTGTTACTAACCCATTGCAGTGATGGGAAAACTGAGGCCCACAGAGGGGCTGTCGCTTGCCCAAGGTCTCAGAGAGGGATCCGAGCTGCCTGTGCGACACTGTGGGGCTATCTACTGTTAAGGGGCTGGGCTTGGAGAGCTTACCTGCTCCTCCAAACTCTCCACTGCCCTTCTAGGGTGTCCCAAGTAACAACAGTAATACTAGGAACAGAACGTGGGCCTAGTCTAAAGGCCGGGGCGCTGGCTCCTGCCAGGCATGTTCCAAAAGGCCTTGTGCATTTCATCTGCACGACAGCCCTGGGAGGTGTGGACCGTTGTCACCCATTCTACAGACAGGGAGACTGAGGCACGAGGCCACAGTTATTGCCCGGGGCTAAGTTCCTGAGCCACTGTGTATTAGTAGTTGCTCATATACAACAAGTGGGGCCAGCAGCTGGCATGGTGGTTCAGGCACTGGACTCGCACATGGTTGACCGTGATTCGAGTCCCAGACCTGATGGCTTGGAACACAGCACATAAAGAGATAAATAAATACATGTTTAAAAAATATATGCAACAAGAATCAAATCAGTTCTGATTGTGTTTGATGTGTGTGGGCTTAGCTAATTGAAGTAAAAACGTAAACGGTAAAATCTAATACTATTGGGATAATTGTGGCCGACACATAGGAAGAAAAAAAATTCTCGGTGCTGCTTTTCCTCCTTTCCTTCTTTCATCTCGAGAGAGGGAGAAGACACCCCCTAACGTGAGACATGCTCACCCTGCACTCTCTTTTCCATTTCTGTACCCTGTCGGAACTTTGGGAATATTCTTATGTGTTCCTGGCACTTTTTTTCAAGTTGCCAGGGCTGGGAATTTGAACTGCGGGGTTGGCCATGTGGGAGCTGACTCCCTTAACCACTAGGCCAGGCACCTGTGGGTGGAACGACAAGCACGGGTTTTAGTTGCACCGCAGGCTTTGGCTGGCTGTGGGGTGATGGTCCCCGTGGGCGGATGGTAGCCGGGGAAGACTGTGCGGCCCTCCTGACTTGCGCCTCTCCTGCGCGCTGGCTTGGCCCGTTTTGAGTCTGGAACCTGAGCTTGCACCTTTCCCACTGTGCCGCCTCGAGGCTCACCCCGAGCCCCACTCCAAGCGCCCCAGGACAGCCTGGAGCCCCCAGCCCTGCCTCCTGCAGTCTTCCCTCAGGGTGAGACAGTCTCTCCTTCCCGTCCACCACAGGCAGACCGAGTCCGTACTTAGTATTCCTAACGCCCGAATATACCTGCCCTTAGAAACGCGCACAGACCAAGCCGGCCTCTTCCAGGCCCGAGACAGAAATCCTAGCCCCATCCGGCCCCTCCCTGGAGCTCAGCCCGTGAGCCCCACAGCTGCCCGGTCCTCCTCAGCCGGGCCACTCCGGGCTTGCCTGCCCCGGGTTCCCCTCATCACGCAGCCCTGTCTCTACAGTTCTCTCTCCTCCATCCCGACCTCCCTCCATCCTCGCCCCGGGCCCTTCCGTCTCCTCTGCTAGGTACGCACACTCTGCATCAGTGAACGACCGCCTCTGGCAGAACGCTCCCAGTCCAGGTCCCAGCCCAGTCCCGGCAGCTTTCTGCAGGGCCTGGCCAGGCGGCTGCCCTGACCTGGGCTGGGAATGACACTGGAGTGGCCCTCCCTGGGGGCCCTGTGCGGCACCTCCTCCCAGTAATAAGGCCTGGTGAGTGGCTGTCCTTCCCAGCCCCACCCTCCGCTCCCCACCCCTCCATGCCCAGGGGCCCTCTGTCCCCTCCCCAGGCCAGGGAGGCAGCCAGGAACCCACCTGCTCAAAGGGGCTTTTGTTCTTGAGGCCTTTGGCCCCTAAGAAGACCCAGCTGTCCCGGAAGCCCAGCTGCTGCGCGTAGGAGCTCCCCAGCTTGGAGAAGAGCTCCCTGATCTCATTGTTCATCCTGCAGGGACCAGAGAGGACGGTCAGGGCGTGGGGTGGGCCGCAGGGGCACCAGGTGTCACGAGGGAGCAGGGAGAAGTGCCAGCGTCCGCCCTGGGCGGTGCGGAGAACAGGGTGTGCTCCGAAGGACTGGGTGAAGGCTGGCAGACGCCCCCCCAAAGGGTCTCAGATGGGGTGGGAAAGGGGTCAAAACAGCCCTGCTTCTGTTTATAAATGTAGCACATGTCCACCAGGAAAACAACGTCACCCCTCCCCGCAACGTCCTGAGTATAAACACGTTAATAAGCTCAGCACAAGGGGTGCACATTCTCCCGTGTCCTCAAATACTCCCAGCCATCGGCTCCGACGCTGTGGCTGTGTTTATGTATGTACAGCAGCACACCGTGTTGCCGTGTGTCCTCGTGGCTCTAACCATTCGGCTGTTATCAGACCAGGGAGAGGGAGCTTTCGGGTCGTCCCTGCTGTAATGAGGCTGTGATGAGCCTCCTGCACACCCCTCTGTGCAGGCCTCATTCTCTCCTTAGGGTAAGTTGCTGGGAGGTGGTGCCAGTGGATGAGAAAGGCCTTCGGGTTAGGACGGCAGCCCCGGGTTTGCATACTGTGTGGCCAGCAGGGGGCGTTTTCTACTCACTTGGTCCCCGGGTCATCGTAGGATGCCACCAGCACCAGTGTGCCCAGTGGGATCTCTATAAGGAAATTTATCAGGCTCTTGGGATCTGGGGGAGGAAGAAAAAGGAGGTGCTGGTCACTTAGGGGAAATGCCCTCTGGCCATCCTCATTCTCGGGTCCCCAGTGATCCAGGAGGCCCTGCGACCTTGTCCTAGGGGAGAGCAGAGGGAGCAGAGTGAGGGGTACCCCTTCGGGTAATGAGGGACAATTTCTGGACACTGGAATTGGAAGATTTCCCAGGTTACTGTGATACCGCGGGGGATAAGGACCCTGGTAGAAGGCTCTTGTGGCCCCTCCCCACCAGGGACTGAGCACCAGCATCTTTCAGGAGCTCTGGGCTCTTTGCACACCCTCTGCCCCCTTCTATACTGGCTGAAGCCCAGCAGAGCCAGACTGCTGGTGCTGACTTCAGATGGTACACCACCTGGCCTCGCACAACCAAGATCCGTGAGCAGGAACTGACTTCCCTACAGCACCTGCTACATCAAGGACCAAGGCTCTTTTGGTGTTCCCAGTGTGTCCCTTCCCTTGGGAATCTCTCCCATAAACAGAGAGCAGGCCTAGTCTCAGCACCGGGGAGAGGCATCCGCATCCAGTTTGCTGTGAGGACACTGATTGGTTTCTACCACGTTTATTTTGATGGTCAACTTTCCTGCATAACAAGAGCTAATGGCTCTACTTAGAGTAGGTATATCCTTTAAGATATATTTCTTCAGTTAAAAGAAAAAGTTAGCCAATTAAAGAAAACACTAATAATGTAGATGGTATTCAGGACATCTATTGCAGAAAATGCAACTTGAGAAAGAGGCTCTTGAGTGGTAAAATTTGGGGAAGGGTTGCCTCGTGGTGAAAGTGAAGACTAATCTGTCAAAAGAGGATGAGTCATAGCCCTTCGTCTTCCTGAAGCTCAAATGGTACAATGACTTTGGGCACATCGTAAGTTCACTCTAGTAGAATCATGAATTATTAGCAGGATTAGCTGTAGAATTTGCAGGGCCCAGTGCAAAATGAAAATGTGAGGCCTTTTATTTTAAAAATATTAAGAAATTCAAGAATTTCAGTGGCAACACATCAGACAAAACCTGAGGTTCTTCTAGACAAGGGGCGCTGAATGAAAGAGCTGGCCCTAATAATTAATATTCTTGAGATCCTGGACCTAGGTGAAGGACCAACTCCCTCAACCAAGTCCAAGTCCATCTACCAACCAGCCCTAGGTGGGCCCCACGGAGGTTCTTCTAATGAATGGTTTGCCTTTGGATTTTTAAGATAAAAGTAGGGAGCTTTGGAAGCACCATTAAATTGTTTGCATTTGTCTGAGACAGACAGTAAGTATTTGGAGACAACGAAGTTTGCCTTCTGTTAATTGCAAGCTGTGAATTGAAGAAGCCATTGTCCAGGGCTAGCAGGTGACATGGTGGTTAAGGTGCTGGACTCCCATCTGGCTGACTGTTATTCAAGTGCTGGTCCTAGCTGCTTGAAAATCATGGTGGGCAAGTATGCATATGTGCCCAAAATCCTGAGAGGAGAATGGAAGGAAAGCTACCCCCACCGGGGGGTGGTTTCTCACCTTCCCTCTTTCTGTCTCTGTCTCTCTAGCAACTACACACACCCTATGGCAAAAACCTTAAAAAAATTCTCTTTGGTCTCTTGAGGGAAAGGGCTACTTGCTCTCAAAATGCATCTGTTCTTGACTTCCCCATTGACTGGGCTACATCCAAGTTCATGAGACATTTCGAAGCTTAGTTTTGTCTTTAAAATATTTTTTCTTTCCCATTCTCACAGAGGACTCTTGCTTCCAAATCAGCTGGACGAAGTGAGGGAGGCGGAAAGGGAAGGGAGAGGAACGGAAAGAGGAAGAGTAAATTAGCTTCCCTGGCCCCCCATCTACCAAGCTGGGCCCCCACCAGTGATTACAGGCTGGGATTTAATCCTCACGTCGGTCTTATGGGGTGGACACTATGGTTACCCTTTTTTACAGGAGAAGAAACTGAGGTGTAAGTGCTGTCCTGCCTCGGATCATGCAGCCCGAGGTCTCCGACCCTCCGGACACTGGCCTGAGGTCTCCCCCAAGCACCTGCCGGGTCCTGGGCAGAAAACAAATGAAGGCCTTTGGCCCTCGCCCTCGGCCCACCCTGGCCGTCTCATCCTTGTCCCCACTCTACACCAGGAGGCCTTGTGCACCTGCATGTGGACGACCCCACCTCCTTCCTGTCCAGCAACAGCCCCCACCCGTCACCCCTCCACCCCAGGGGGGTGTCTGCCAGCTTGGGAGAAGGGCGTGCCTGGGAAGAGGCCTGCATGGACCCTGGGGTGGCCCTGGGGTAGCATACCTCCTGGCCCTGCAGCCTGCCCACTGCTGGCTAGGACTTAGCTGGAGGGGGCGGCTGTTGGGGGCGGGGGCTGAAGCCCTGGCCTCGGGACAGGGCCCCGGCTGCCCTCTCTAAGTCACCTCCCAAACACTCCCCATCCCACATCGCAGGCCCTTCCTCTGCCGCGCTCTCAGGTTTAGGAGGCCACAGGTGAGGTGGGTGCTCCTGGAGGCTGAGACAGATGGGGCGTTCGGGAGGGAAGCCACCAGCTGTTTGGCAGCAGCCTGGGACCTCGCACTCAGCCAGGAGCTGTCCAAGGTCAAGGCCATGCTCTGCAGTGTGATGGCCAAGTCCAGAGCTGGCCCTGTGGTCGCAGTCCAGCTGTCCTGCAGAGCCAGTCCACACAGGGCCCAGATCTAGCCAGCTGCTGCTCCTTCCCTCCCGCTCAGCTTCCTGTGCTGGAGGGAGGCTGGGCTGTGCAGTGGGGTGGGGTGCTGGGCCTGGGACGGGTCCCACCATGCCTTGAAAGATGTCCGGTGCTCTGGGCGAGGCCCCCAGCCCCACCCACAGGCAGCTGGCTGTTCAGGGAACTGCTGGTGGGAACTGAGACGTCGGAGAGTCCAACCCAGGCAGGTCAGCGCCCTCTCCCACCCGGCTGTGCTCAGGGCATGGAGGCCAGGGACTTCCCGGGGGGGGCTGCCCTGTGCCCAGAGAGGTCAACAAGCTTGTCTGCGCAGAGAGGAGAAAGACGTTTGCAGAAGGACGCAGAGAGCTAGTGCCTCAGGGAGGTCTTTTCTGGACCTCAGGAGCCCTGTCCTGTCCCTGTGACCCTGACATGAAGTACGTTTTGCCTAGCGGAGCTCTGGGGGGGGGGGTACAGCTGACCGGGCCATGCACCCATGTCCTCAGCACGTCAGCACACACAGGCCTGCCCCCCACATTTCTCTGCCTGAAGGTCTTCTCTGGCCTTCAGATCCTGCCTTGTCCAAGGAGAGGCCAGACGTACAAGTGCCAAGGAATTAGGGGTGGGTGCACCCCGGCTCTCTCACCGCCCAGATCGTGCTGAGGGTACGTTTGACACCTGCTCCCAACTCCAGCTGCAGTGTTAAGTGGCACGCTCTGTCCCACGTCCCCCTCCCCGACGACACTTCTGAGATCACCTCCCAGATAAGTCATCGCACCCAAATCCTTCCACCAGGATCTGCATCTGGGAGGACCCAGCCACTCTAGCACCAAGCCGCTTTCGGGGAACGTGTGCCACCCGTGGTCCCCCCTCCCTGCCTGGGGAAGAGGCGCAGCCGCACTGCCACCACCGCCGCCAGAGGGCCTACCTCCCGAGTACATGTCGAAGGAGTCCTGCTTCACCACCTTGCCCGTGGAGCCTAGGGAGAGAGCGCAGCTGTTAAGTCCTGTTAAATGCCTGTCATTTTGCAGAAAATGGCTACTTTGTCTCAGACGTTTTCAAAATACAAGGGGACTTCAAAAAGTGTGTGGGAAAATGGAATTAAAGTATGAGCTTATTTTGGTACAAACAATTGAAATCCATGCATCATTTGTTTCATAATTCCCATTTTCCTGAATTTTTTGCAGACCCCTGGCTTGACGTCAGGTTCTGTAAAGAGCAGGCAGGCAGGACCGAAGGGGGCACTCACTGTCTGGCTAGTCTGAGAGGCACAGGGACAGAATGGGTGGCCTGGCTTGGGGGTGGGTGGTAGGTGCTGAATGCAATTCCCGAACCGTATGGAAAGGCCTGGGTTCAAGTCCTGGGTCACCCTGACCATGTGGGCATGCCTGTGTGTGCTCTTGATTTTGGGGGAGGATTGTGGAGTGGTGAGACCCTGTGGCGGGTACCCCCCCCCCCTCTCAATAGACAAAAACAAGCCAAGAAAAAGAAGAAAAATAGGGAGGCGCAGTTCTCATTCTTCGCCACTAGATGGGAGTGTTGCAGAGGGCATGGCTGCTCTGCAGCTTCCCGAGGGTGGGGACGGGCCTGGGTAGTGGGGACTCTTCCTGTCACCTGGGCCACCTCACGGAGCTGCCCTCCCCGATTCTCAGAGCCATGCGGCGTCTGGGAAGGGAGCTGGGTCTATAAACCCCTAAAACTGCTTTTCTGATTGTGTGATTCTGTGGATTCTTCTGGAAATGGGGGTTGGACACGGTTTTCACAGGTTTCTCACAGGAGCCTCTGCCCCGCTGGACGGTCAAGAGCTGCCGGCTCCTTAGCACCCGCTTTGCTGTTGGGAGGACCCTGAGGCCTCGAGATAACTCGTGGGATGTCCCCCCACAGCTAGCATGCAGTAGGTGCCATACACATTCTTGGGGACATTTCTTGTCTAGGGGGATCGTTCAGCCGGATGTTAGGACGTAGAGACAGCCAGATTCTGGTTCAAATCTAGATGATTCTGTGGCCTGTTGCTGAGCAACCCTGAGCAAGTTGCTTAACCTCTCTGGGCTTCCGTTTCTTACCTGGAACGTGGGGATATCGAGCACAGCTTGCAGCATAGCGGTGAGGTCAAAAGAAACAGCACACAGCAGGTGCTCAGTAAACACCAGCACTTACCCTCTTTGCTGGGGACTTTTGTCTTAGCCTTGTGAGAGGCTAAGGGCAGGAGGCTATTCAGTGAGGTTTTCTCATTCCGTGGCCCCTCTGGGGAAGAGAAGCTGCAGAGGCCCCTTCCCGCCCTCTCCAAGATGGAGACCGGGTGGGGTGGCTGATGTGAGCTGAGGCCCCTGCGGTGTTCTGGGGACTTGCTCACTCAGCGATGCTCCCAGACGCCCTCTCTGCAGGAAGGGGCGGCCGCCCTGCTGCCACGCTTCTGGGGCTGGAGTGGAACTCCGTGGAGCCCTCATGGTGACAGTGGGGTCCTGCCGCAGCGTCCTGTCTCTCCTGCCCCTTCCCGAGCTCCGGGTCGTCCTCCGACTCCAGGTCTGTCTGGGCAGGGCCCTGCTCCAGGCCTCGACCTCGCCCCCGACCCAGCAGGGCTTCTCGGCAGAGGGAAATGCTCCTCTAGGTGCCGACTGCAGGGGTGCACCTGCCTGGTACTTGTGAAGTGTGGCAAGACCACACCGGAGCTTGGCGGTTCCCTTCCCAGCATCCCTTGCATCCTCGTTCCCACCCACACCCTTTGACCCAGGAAATAGCCCTAATGTCAGAAAAATGGCCCTTCTTCCCTAAGAGCAGAGGCGGAGAGGAGGTCTTGGCTGGCCCAGACCACCTGGTCCTTACCCGGCGCTGTCAATTCAGCCCCTCCAGAACCCTGTCCCTGCGGCAGGCTCGGCTGCCCCTTGGCCTCCCGCGTATCCCCCGCTGGGATGCAGGCCTGTCAAGGTGGATCTCCCTGCCTCCTGCCTCCAGCCTCCGCACCAAGCCTGGAAGGGGGTCTCTGGAATGCAGAGCTGGCCTCCATGCCCTGCTCAGAGCCTTTCCATGGCTCCCTGCTGCCCTCGGCTTCTCTGTAGACGCTTAGCTCCTCATCCCTGGCCCTGCTGGCCTCCCCAGCCTGGCCTCTGCCCCACCTGCTTCCGGGCTCAGCCGGACCCTGTGTGGCCGCATAAGCCCCCTCCTCCCTCCGCCTTCCCTGCTCCCGGCGTGGCGGGTGCAGTCGGGGGTGGATGGGCCACTCACCGTTCACCACGGCCAGGTTCAGGCCTCTGCCCACGTTGTTCTTCACAGGACTCATGATCCTGAAGAAGAACCAGATGCAGCTGCGGGTCGGCAGGGGCTGGGAACTGCCCGCAGCCCCAGGCCCCCCCAGGCCCCCCAGGCCACGTGGCCCGCCACAGCGGCGTCTGTGGCACGACTCCCGCCCTCCGTCTTCTCCTGGAACTAGTGGCAGGCTGGGGTCCCCGGAGTCTCTCATGGCCTGTTTAGGCCAGAACAGTCACTTGGGGAAGGGGCCAGGGTCCTGCTGGGCTCTGGTGCCAGGTGGTGCCAGCGCACCTCCCCAGGCGGTGAGGAAGGCAGAGCCGAGCTGCTGCGTCCTGGGGCATCAGGGTCCCCATGAGGAATACCACTGTGCCCCCCCGGCCCAGCAGCCACGCCCCTGCCTTCTGGTGCTCAAGGACACCTGTCCTTCTCCCCTGGGGGTTCCTGGGGCTCACCTCTCCTCCCAGACCTGGACAAGCACAGCCGGGCCCCAGAGCCCGGGCTGGACACGGCCATGTGACTTTCGCAGGGCTAACTCAGACAGGAAGCCCTCCTCCCAGGGGTGCAAGGCCAGGCTAACATGTCACACTAGCTTGAAGCCTCTCTCCTCGACCACGAGAAGTCCACTTCCCGTTAGCGAAAAACAAAACTAACAGAAGAAAGTGAACTGAGGACGGAGCCAGAGGGAGGCTGACACGATGAGAGCCCCTGGATCCAGGCGGTCCTGAAGCCCACTGCCCCGGCCGCTCACGGTCGTGAGCCGGTAAGCGCCTTGTCTGCCTGGGCCGTGGGGATGGGGCTCCGAGTCCTGGCTAAACCCCCGTCTCCAGCTCCTCCGCAGAATGAACTTGCCCTCCCAGGGCGTTTACCATCTAGGCTGGATCCGGGATCCAGGAATCCCCTTCTGTAGGAATCTCAGTGGGCCAACTATTAGACCCCAGTTCAGGCCCTGGCTCTGTAGCCAGCCTGGGGGGGACCCCATCTGAGTCTGTCTTCTTTATAGGGAGACCACAATGGCTGACTTCCCGGGGCCCTGCAGGAGTGAACAAGATGGCGCTCCTCAAGGTGCTGCAGACCCAGGGCTGTTGGGACCGTTTCTGTGACTCTCACGCCCCCAGCGAGGAGCCGCCCAGGAGATGTGGGCTGTCTCAGGACCGCCCCGCAGCCTCTGAATTTCCTAATGGATGAATGAATGAGGAAGGCAATAATCAAAAACAAAAAGAGGAGCCAGCAGATGGCATAGCGGTTACGTCGCTGGACTCAGTGACTTGAAACTCACGCCGGGCGCGTGTGCGTGCGTGCCCAAGATCCGGAGAGGAGAGTGGAGGAGAAGGGATTGCGGCGTGGCCATCCCCCCTGGGGGGTGATTTCTCACTTTTCCTCTCACTGTCTCTGGCGCTCTCTGGAGAGCTGAGCACATGTACCCTAAGGAAAAAAAATCTCTAAAAGAAAAGGAATAAAGAAAACCATGGCGCTCCTCAGGTACTTACGTGTGGTTTTCAAAGCACACGGACGGGCCCACGACGTTGGCGGCCCCGCTGTAGATCTTAAATGCAAAGAAGTTTTCTGGGCAGGGCTCGCTGAGGCCGCACTTGGTCGCTGGGACCCCTGGGGAGGGACAGAGCAGCCTTGCTGGGCAGGAGCTCAGGAGGGGCGGGGACAGGCCTGGGCTGGGGTAAGGAGCCGGCTCAGGACAAGCTCAGAAACCGCTTCCTGGAGCCGCTGTCGCCGACCACCTACCCCTGGAGAGGTGTCCCCTTCTGTCCCCTCCAGTGACCCCGCCAAGGCACACAAGCTGCTGGCTGTGTCTGAACCAACCCTCCGAGTTAATTTCGGGCTTCCCGTCCCACTCCCAGCCCCAGCCCGGGCCCTCAGGAATGAGTGGTGGTGAGTAACCAGACTCACCAGGATGAGCAGTTTCTCTCGAGAACCTCTGGTGGGGCCACAGCGGCCAAAGGAGCTCCCAGAGGCTCCTGTCCACAACCTCCTGGGGGCCCCGCCTGGTGGCTAGGAGCCTCCCTCTGGCTGGGTTCCCTGGGGAAAGGCTTCAGCCCCCTTGCACCTCATCTGCCTCATCCGTAGGAAGGGATCGTGGCGTGGGGGTGCCCCGCCCAGCGGGTGCGAGGGACACGGAGCGTGGGTTAGTGCTCGGTGCACACTGGCTCTCCTCCGTTCATTCGCAGATCGTTTACTCAGCACCTTCTGTGCCTCAGACCCTGGGACAGAACAGGGAACGGACGGGCCTCCCGTCCGAGGGTGCTCTGCAGGTGCTTGGAATCCCCCCGCACTCTGTGACGTGCCTCTGATGCCCGAGGTTGGTGCAAAGACCCACGATCTCTCCCCACATGGCCCTGGCTGACGGGACCTCAAGACATAGGTGCGGAGGGGCCTAGCCCTCAGCAGGTTCTTGGCGAGCTGGGGCACACATACTTCCGGCCTGGCCGGCTCTAATTTCTACGAGGGCATGCTTTTTGGCACCAGCGGATGTGTCGAAGGCTGCCTAGGGTGGGCTGGGTATCTTGGGTCAGAGAATGTTCACCTGCCCCCATGCCAGGCATCCGGCCAAACTCTGCCAACGTGTGCTCTGGAAGACACCATGGGCTTGCTGAGAGAAGCTCCGCGTGCCAAGGCCTTGCTGGGTGCTAGGCACTGTGGCAAGCCCTGTCTGCTCATTATCTAGTGAAACCATCCTGGTGACCCCTGGGCCTGGCACACAGTGGGTGCTCAGGAAGTTTCCGTTAGATGAACACCCAGAGCACAAGAGCCAGGCTGCTCCTTGGGGCTGGGACAGACGATATAGTCAAGGGATTAGGGTCTCCGGGGCCCTTGCTGGTTTATGGGCTTATTTTAGGGGAATCAGAAAACACGCCCCTCTGGTGCGCGGCTCAGCACGCCCGTCACACCTCTGAGCAGGTAAAGATGCTTCTTCTGGAGCGGAGCCGCCCACAGAGGGCCCCGTGCTGGGTGTGGTTCCCTGGGCTGGGTGGCCTACTCCCCCCCCCCCCCCCCCCCCCCCCCCCCCCCGCATTTCAGCACAGCCGCCCGTTGGGTGAGCCCGAGCTCAGAGCAGGACACTGTCACCCTCCAGGGGCTGTTGAGAGAGAGTGGGCATCCCGGCCTGCAGCTGGGCTGGGTGTGACTCGACTCTCCATCTCTTCCCTGTGAGAGACCCAGGCCTGGCCCGTGGTTGGCTGGAGAGCAATGCAGGGGAGGGAGCCTCCGTCTGCGCAGTCTCCTCCTACTTTTTTTGAGCCTGATCACCGGCCCCACCCTCCCAACAGAGAGGCCACTTTACTCAGGAGGCCAGAACTTCTCACCTCAGCAGAAAAGGAGGATTATTCCCGAGGGACCACCCTTGGAGTCGGCCTAGAGCCTAATCAACTGCGGCTAAGTCTGATAAACCGGGTGTCAACAGACCAGCTTAAGCAGGCTTTTCCGAAATTGATTTTCTGACCGTCCCGTCTTCACGGTCAAGCTGCTGCATGAAGGGAGATGTTGCCCAGCAGCTCTTGGGCTCTCAGCCGCTGAGAGGCGGGGTTTACCCTTGGGTTCTGGCTTAGGGGGCCATCTCCACCAGCTGCCTCGAGCCCCGAGACCCAACCCCCAGGATCCCTGGCACCATGGTACAGGGCACAGAGCCGCCATGCTGTCAGTAGTGGGGAGTGCAGTCAGGAAACGCGGGTTGGTCCTCCATTAAGCTGCTGTGTGACTTGCCAGAAATCTCTCCCTGTATCTTTGCCAACTGTGAAGTCAGGGAGCTGGGTTAGATCAGGGCTGTCAAGGAGGTTTTCTCTTAATTGTCAGTTTGAGACACGTTAAAGCTCTCAGAGCTGTCCGAGGGCTTGGAGAAGAAGAGTGCTGTGATTGATTGGTGATGTCTGCCATGGGAGTGGGCAGGGAGGAAAGCAGTGTGTGAATCTGCCGTGCAGATAGTGCTTAAGCGTTTGCTCAGCACCAAGATGCTATGATACTAGGTCTACTTCAGAATATGACTGGGGCGGGGGGCTCCGGGGTGGTGGGCTGAGGGTGTGAGGTGAATGGTGTCGATTCCTACAGTCTTCGCTCTCTGTAATCCCAGTGCCCTGGAGCTCCCATGCCCCTCTTCCCTGGGTAACGCCGCCTGCAGGCTGCAGCCCTGTTTAGGGAGTTTCCGCTATGTTGGCGTGCAGGGGTGTTGCCTCTTGCAAAGAGGTGTTGAGAGGTGAGGGCCAAACCAAAGCGGTTGGGGGTGGACTCCTGCTCCACTACTTTTACTGCGTGACCTCGGCCACCACGTCTCACCTCCCTGAGCCTCGGTTTCCTCAGCTTCAGTTGTAGCACCTACATAGGGTTGTCTGAAGGATTCATGAGATGCCCATGGCTTTCTGAGCAGTGTGGCTCATATGGGCCTTGGCCACTTCCGGTTGTCGTTGTCACAACTACCCCCCCCCCCCCCCCACACACACACACACCTTCTCTTCCCTTCGGGAGCCTGGGTCCTCGCGGAAGTTCATTCAGACACCCGCCCGCCATGGACCCACCAGGCCCTCGGCACTGCTGCCCTCCCAGAGCTCCCTCCTCCTGCCAGGCTCTGACTCTCCAGCCAAGGTCTCCTGGAGCCTCACACATACCCACCTCGAGGCCTTTGCATAGCTGTTCTCTCCCCCAGAAGGCACAGCTGAAAGACCACCTCCTCCTTGAAGCCCTCCCTGCCCCTTCCAGAGCACTTCCCCACCGCTCTCGGCACGTTTGGGATTTATACCACACAGAAAGCCGGCATGCTCTTTGTCTGTCTCTGGAGGCCCTGGCCTTGCCCTGCATGGGCTCTGGCACTTCAGAGCAGCAACCCTGAGTCCAGCTGGAGGTCACTGCCACAGTGACAAGGAGCATGGCCCCTGCCCTCGGGGCTTACAGCTGGTGTGGGAGCTGGGGCAGAGCATGGGCCAGATCACAGGGGTGGGGGTACTGGGGAAGGGGTGAGTGAGCCATCCTACCAGTCTGAGTGGCAAGAGGGGCACCCCAGTCACAGGGCTTGGTGCTTCCAGAGGCACCCCTGAGCCAGTTGGGGACAGTGCAGGGCAGACTAGGGACCCCTGGTTCCTCTGGGACCCGCCATGTCAGGGCATCTTGCCCTGAGGGTCGGGGGGGGGGGGGGGACTGGGTGGATACTCACGGGTCTCCGTGGGGGTCCAGCCTGCAGGAGGGAAGACAGACTCAGGTTAGGGAGAGAGCGCTTTGGGCCCTGCAGGGGACGGCTGGGGGCTGGGGTGGTAGTGGGAAGGAGTGACTTTTTATTTATTTATTTTTTTAGAGGTTTTTGCTATAGGGCACGTGCGCTCGCCAGAAAGAGAGAGATAGAGAGACAGAAAGTGAGAAATCACCCCCCAGGGGGATGGCCATGCCACATTCCCTTCTCCTCCATTCTCCTCTCGGGATCTTGGGTATACACACACACATGCCTTGTATGAGTTTAAGCCACCAGTTCCAGGACTCAAACCGTGGTCAGCTACATGGGAGTCCAGCAACATAGCCATTACACTAACTGCTGGTTCCGGGAAGGAGCGACTTTAAAATGGCACTCTTAAGATGGATGAAAGTCCTACCACATCTGGACTCTTCTCTCACTGCTGTCACTCCTTCACACACACATGCACATGCACAATGCACACACACACACACACACACACACACACGTGTGCATGCACAAATACAGGCATGCACAGGAACATAGGTATACACACAGAGACACAAATATGCACACATGCACAGACACACACGTGGTGCCACACATGCTCGTGCACAGACGCGCAGGTGTGCCCTCAAACAAATGCAGACACACTTGTGTGTGTGTGTGCACGTACACACACACATACAACTCTGGCATGGCTGAAAAGAAGTGGCTATGCTGTGAGACCCACTGGAGCCTGAGCCCCGCTCCCAGTGCGTGACTGGGTATAAGTTAACCCCCGGCCCGCTGTCTCCTTGACCGCATGTGCAGACCATCGAGGCCACTTTGGCCCGCTCTGGGGAGGATCCTGTGAGGTCAGCCTGTGAGGGGCCTGGCCCAGTGAGTGGCCCAGGGACCCCATGTTGCGTTGCTGTTGTTGGTTCAGCCCGTGTTGAAGTGTCTCTTTCTCAATCCCACACAGCATCAACCGTGTGCTGGGTTAAGGGCCCTGGCCACGTCCGGACCTCATATTCCTGTCCTGGCTGGTTCTATGACTCTCTGCCAGGTCTCCCCCCAGTCCAGAGGTAGGTCCTAGAGGACAGGGCCCCCATGAGACACAGAGCTGCTGGGAAGGGAGCTCTGTCTCTTTGGGGGATCCCCACACATACACACTTCCCATCTGTCCATCATGGAGTGTCCCCACCCCCTGCCTCCAAGGCCCCAGGAGTGGCATGTGACCCAGGCTGGGCCAATCATGGCAGTACGTTCACTGGAGACAGGCCTTTCCCTGGGCTGATCCATGATCTGGAAGAGACAGAGAAGGTTCCTTTTCCAGCCAAGTCTGGAGAGCTGGTAGCTGCTGAGCCTGCCTGGGAGAGGAAACTGTCCACAGAAGTAGGTTCCAACCTACTGAAGGAAAGTAGCAATAGGAAGAGCCCCAAAATATAAAGGGGCAGGTTGTGAGTGACTGGAGGGTGCCTGGATCCAGCCACACCTGAAGCCAGATGCCCATGGACTTCCCAATTACATGACTCAAAACATCCTATTTTGTTGAAACTATCTAGAGTTCACCTCATCACTCCTATCTGAAAGGATCCTGCCTAATTTGCCAAGTAAATCAGGAATTATACATATATATGTGTGTGTGTGTGTGTGCGTGCGTGTATGTGCACGCACGCACACACACACACACATACACACACACACAGCCAGAAGCTCACCAGACAGAGATTGAAAGAAGGGGGAGGGAGAAATCACCCCCAGTGGGGTGTGGTCATGCCACAATCCCTTCTCCTCCATCTCTCCCACCTGTTGGGATTTCGGGTATGCACTCAGATATGCCCAGCATTTTTTTCAAGACATCAGGCATGGGATTTGAACCATGTAGTCAGCCATCTGGAATCTGATTCCCTTAACCACCAGGTTATGTGGTCGGCTTCGGGAGTTCTTAAGCTCCTGATTTCTGTGTCATGGATCCCCCTGGTCATCTGGAAAAGCCTGAGAACTATCCTCAGAATACATCTGTTTCCATGTCCCTTGAGACACTTAGCACACTTAACACTTCAAGATACTGAATACATCAAGTAAAATAGACATGCTTACAGAGGAGACCGATCGTGTGTCAGCATTATAACAAAAATGAAGAACTCAGTGCTGTCACACGTGGGGCCCTCTGTGCACACGTGGAGCAGTGACTGGAGTCACGCTGAGGCAGGCGTTGCCCCTCGGGGCTGGGGTGCTACTGCCCTCCAGGCCTTTCCGCTGGCTACATTTCCTGCCACGGTCAACAGTCCTGAGTCTGGCCCGTGCTAATGGCTTTCGTGTTTGTATGTTCTGTAATCAAGTCTGTCTCTCTGCTCGGACCCCTGGGACCTAACACGGGGCTGGGAGGACGGCAGTCACTTGATGACTTTTGGTTGGAGGTGTTGATTTGTCACACCCCAGGTAGTGGAGTTTAGAGAGAGAAGAAACTTCTGGGGTCTCCTTTCAACCACTGTCCCTCTCCCTCCTCAAGCTGGGGCGCGCTTCTCTAAGGGACACCCCTGGCTCACGCTTCCCCTGTGCCTCCTACCATGACCCGGCCCATCTGCTCTGAGGGCAAGTCAGTCGCTGGTCTATGGAAGCAGTGGCCGTGGTTGGGACATGGTGGCCACCGGGCAGCTATCTAATCCCTGCCACCCTGGGCCACGCATAGTAACTGGTAAGAAGCAGATGAGTAGGGATCTCGGATACCCCGCTGGGGGCTCTGTTAAAGATGGGGTGACGTGCTGCCTGGGGGAGCTGTGAGCTATGTCTGAGCAGAAAGGAGTTGATGCAGGGACACTTGGGTTCCCATTCCTGTTCTGACATCTCCGAGGGGAACTGGGGCATGTTTTAAGATCTCCAGAGCTGCTGTCTTCTGAGATGGCATGTGAAACCACACCTGGGCACGCTTGGTTCCGTGCCCCAACCACACTACGGATCACTCCATGGGCGCTGGTGCAGATGGAGATTACGTAGGTAAAGCATCCAGGATCCATCATCCACCCATCCTCCGTCCTTCTGTCCACATGTCCATCTGCCATCACTCCCTCATGCACACATCCACCTGTCCACCTACTCCTCTGCCCATCAACCATTCATCCTACCACCCAGTCGCCCACCCACATACCCATCCATCTGCCCATCCAAGTATCTAGCCATCCGTCATCCATCTGTTGGGTCGTTGGAAAAGTCATGATGCATTTTTGCATAGAAAATCACAGAAAAACATGTCATGACTTTTTGACGGCTCAGTATCCAGCCATACGTACATAAGCGCCCACCCATCCATCCATCCATCTACCCTCCATTCATTCAGCCATCCAACCATTTTCCTTGCACTCATCAGTGTTCACGAGGCATCTGCTCTTCACCGGGGACTAGAGAGATGGGTGTACACAAGACAGTCTCGGCCTGCAGGAGGCTCACGTTCCAGGGCAGAGACAGCAACAGCCAAAGAGACAACACGATAGAGGATGACGGCGTCTGGAGGGAACAGGCCGACAGGAGAGAAGCTAAAGTAGGAGGTGTGTGCTGTCTTGGGTGACCAGGGCAAGCCTCTGAGAAGGCTGAGAAGGAGCTGGACGTGGAGGGCGGGTGGAGGGATGTGCAGGAAGGATGTCCCAGGAGAGGGAACTGCAGGGGTGCAGCCACACAGCACCTCCTTCCTCTGTCCTTCCTTCTTGGGGTCACCTTTCCAAAGTGGCCCTCGGGGTAGGTACATATGCTGCCCAGAGCTTCGGGGCTCGTCTCTGTTCCCCACAGGCTCCAGCCTGACAACCCAGGGGTCTCCTCTCTTATCTGCCCTTGTGAGTGGCTGGAGTCCCAAAGGCAGGCCCACGCCTTGCCACGTCGGGCTGCCTCCTGACCGCCCAGGGATGGAGGGAGGAGTCTGTCCTGGGCTGCACACCCGGCCCCGCAGTGAGCACCACTCACTCAGCCAGCGAGGCAGGCGGAGGGTCTTCATGCTGGAGCTGACGTTGCCGCGGATGAAGATCAGCATGGCGGCCAGGGTGAAGACGAGGGCCAGGAGACGGAGCAGACCTGCAGAGCAGCACAGCCACCCGCCATGGTGCAAGGCCACGCGGGAGCCTTCCCACGTTCCCATAGCCGGGTCACGTCGCGAGACCCCACATGGATGGTGCAGCCCACTCCGACCAGCGACTAGATCACGGGGGTGAGGGTGGGGGGGGACCGTGGGGTCTCTGTGGTGGCCGGTGGTGAGATCGTGCTGCCAGATCAGGCAACCCAAGGTGGGTCCCCAGGAGAAAGAGAGGTAAACATGCACCTTCCTGGGCGCCACTCAGGCCTCCAGAGAGAGGATCTCTAGGACCAAGGCCTGGGAATCCGTGCTTCTACAGAACCCCCTGAGGGAGGCCCGAGAGCTGCAGCAGGAGGCTGGCTCTAGGAGGGGAGGAGGCGCAGGAGTCAGTAAGGCAGCCTCTGTGCTCAGGGGAGTCAGCCGTGCTGTGTGACCTCAGGCAGACACTCGGCCTCTCTGGGCGAGATCCCTGGAGTGAATATGCTAACACCGCTGTTGCTGAGCTCAGGGTTTGTTGGGAGGGATGATGTGGTTGTCACAGAAGGCAGCCTTCAGGGTGGCTTGTAGAGGGGGCTGGTCCCCCGAAAACCACAGATAACCAGACAATGCTCCTTACAGAGGACACTAAACTCGCGCAGCTTCAAGCCAAGCCCCAGTGCCTGGCCACCTCTGACCCACAGCAGATAGCTCCCCGATCCCCCACATCACTGTGAAGCACCCCACACCCGGGAATGGGCTGCCAGGGCTCCCTTTCCTTACAGAGCAGTATGGGGGTACCCTCCTCATGCCCACCCCCGTGGCACAGGATTCTAGAACAGTCTCCCTGGAGGTAAATACTGAGCCCCTGATTTCCAGCCAGGGCCAGGTATTTCCAGATGGCTCCATCCCTAAGAACCCCGCTGGGCAGGGCTGCTGTGCCCAGGTTTTGCCAACCCCTCACCAGAGAGGCAGCCTCTCCCATATCCAGGCCTGCCCTGGGTTGGTTTGCCCTGGCATTCTGGCCCAATCTCTGAGAACAAATACAGCCCAGAGTGGGGGGCACGCCATCCCACAGCCCACCTTGAGCCCCGTCAGTACCTGGTCCTACCTGACGCTCTCATCCTGTCCAGGGAGGGACGGCTCCGGGCCAGTGTCAGCCTAGGGGGAGAAGACCAAGGAGGAAACTGACATGTGGGGCCTGACCACGAGCCACGCCGAAGACTAGGAGCAGGAGCCTCTAACTGAGCGGACCATCTCTCAGTCAGTGGGGTTCCTTGTCAGTGGAGCACCCCACGGGGGTACAGGGGAGGGACTGTTCTTCTTCCCTTTTGCCTTCATCTCCCCTTTCCGCTTTCCCCTGGAATTTTATGTTTAATTCACCGTGAACTTTTTTTAAAAAAAGAATTATTTACTTAATTTTATTTATTATTAGTATTATTTTAAAATTTGCTATAAGGCACATGAACTCACCAGAGAGAGACAGAGAGCGAGGAAGAAAGAGAGAGAGGGAAAGTGAGAAAGCAAGCTGCAAGGTCTGGGACTTGAACCCCAGTCAGTCATGTAGGAGCCCAGCACCTTAACTACCATGCCATCATGTACTTCTAAAAATAGTTTACTTTTTTATTTCCTCCAAGAGGAGGGGAGACAGCATCCCCAACAGGCTCTTGACACTATGACCAGCCTCAGCCTGCGCCAGATCATGGGCACCCGCACACCCAGTGTACTCAGGGAGGGTTCTGGACGCCAGCCAGAACCGCCTTGCAGGGGTCAGTCTTGCAGAGTGTAGCGTTTTTACCAGGTGCCACTGTCTGGTCTCTTCACTATGTCTTTTTTCTTTTTCTTTTCCTTTCTCTCTCTCTCTCTCTTTTTTTTTTTTTTTTGAGATTTTTACTATAAGTTGTGTGAATTCACCAGAGAGACAGACAGACAGATAGAAAGTGAGAAATCACACCCCAAGGGGGATGGCCATGATAACATCCCTTCTCCATTCTCCTCTTGGGATCTTGGGCATACATGCACAAGTGCTTGGCATGTTTTAAGATGCTGTGTCTGGGACTTGAACCGTGGTCGGTCTGTAGAAGTCCAGTGACATAACCATAACATCATCTGCTGGTCCCATCACCATGTCTTTCTAAGGGCAGAGTTTAGAAAGTAGAGGAAGGGGCAGTGTGGTCTCTTGTAGGATATGATTTATTCACTCAACCGTCCATCTATTTGTTCATCAGTCTGCCCACTCATCCATCCTTTGATCAATTGACTGATCTATTCATCCATCTGTCCTCCCATCCATCCATTCATCCATCTGCCCATCCATCCATCTGCCCATCCAACCATCCATCCATCCAACTGCCCATCCATCCATCTGCCCATCCATTCATCCATTCATCCATCCATCTGCCCAACCATCCATCCATCCATCTGCCCATCCATCCATCCATCCATCTATCTGCCCATCCATCTGCCCATCCATCTATCTACTTGTCCATCCATCCATCTTTCTATCCCTTCAGCCACACAGCCAAGAGATGTTGAGCCAGCTAGTGGCAGTGAAAGCACCAGGGAGCAGCGGCTCAAGCGGCCTTCGTCTGTGTACCAAAGTGAAGAGTGATCATTTGTGCCAGCTGCTGCACATGCACTGTCTCAGCTAGTCCTCACGACCCCCACTTAGGGATGAGGAAGCACGACTCAGTAAGGTTAAGCCCTGCTTTCAAAGGTGAGAGCCAGATTTAGGTTGTAAGTCCCCAGCTGCCAAATTCCTGATGTCCCCTGCAAGGTCCCACTGCTGATTCTTTGTCTCTGAGGAAAGTTGAAACCAAAGCTTCCACACTCCTGAGTCCTGGGCAGGGGCAGAGTCACCCTCTCCCCCACTCTCCCCCGTGTTGTCCCCCAGGTACTGTATGGTTATTAGGGGCCTTGGGCTTCCCAGAGTCCGCTGGGCCCATCTCCTCTCTTCAGGCCTTGGGCAGCGAGTGGGCTTCTCTGAGTAACTGCCCTCATCACGCATCGCCTCCTCCCTACCCCGGAATCTTCATCACCCTAGACATTCATCTCAACAGACAGTCCCCCGAGCCCAGCAGTGTGGCCCCAGACCTGGGACAGGAGATCGAGACTGACTGCCTGGTTCTGCCCCTCACACCTCTTTGGCCCTGGGCAAGTCTGCCTCCGTGGGCCACCCTATCTACACGCGGTGGCTGGAGCAGCCCTTAATGTCCACCCTGCACCGGCGACTGCTCCACCCGCGTCCTTTCGCGAATCATCAAAGTTCCCCTACACCTGCCTGTGGCAGGGTGGTTGAGGCGGCTGGAGCCCGCATGGCTGACTGTGCGTGGAGGAACAGACCTGGCTTGGAAAACACCCTGGGGCACGTGTGTGCATGCCCTAAATCCCGAGAGGGGGGAGAGGAGAACGGCCTGCGGCATGGCCACTCCCCATGGGGGGATAGGGGTGGGTGCACTTGCTCCTCTCTGTCTCTTCGTCTCTCTCTGGCAGCACATGTGCCCTCTGGCAAATTAAAAAAAAAAAACAAACCCTCCCACCTTCCCTGACTCTGTTCCTTTAGGACCTGCCATTAAAAACTGAGCTGTCACCAGCTCTAGCCACAGAGATGTCGATCTGTAACTTTCTGAAATTCAAATGACCAACTTCCTCTTTCAGACACGAAAGCGTATTCCAGTCTTGACTGTGCTCACGACGTGACCCGCTGCAGAAGCCCGGCCCCTGGATGAGACCTGAGGGACATTCCGTGGGGTCCCCTGTGTGTGATGGAGCCAGGAGAGCTGGGACTGGACAGGTTGGAAGGGCAGGGACAGGGTCAGACAGAGAGGAACAGACAGACACGAATATTCACAGAAAGTGTGTGCATAGCGACAGAGCCGACCCCCACTCAGGGAGGGGACGGAGCGAGGGAGACATACAGAGAGAGGGAGACAGAGGGACAGGATGAGAAAGAGACAGAGAGACACATGCAGATTCAGAGACAGAGAGACAGTGGCATTTAGAGACAGAGGAGAGTGGCAGGGACAGAGGACCTTGGCAGGGGCAAGCCTCTCGCTGGCACGCCAGACTCTGGGCTTTAGGACAGGCTGGGCAGGGGCAGGGCTGGTCCTGGGCCCCCAGGGCTCTCCCAGCCAAGGCCCTCTGCCTGAGTCCCTGGCTACATATCTAACACTCACAGGGGTCTCTGCTCCCCAACCTGCTCACCCTGGCAGCCCCCAGGTGCCCTGGAGCTCGAACCCAGAACTGGTCCTGAGCGGACAGAGGGAAAGACCCTGGTAGGACAGACACGCGGGTGGGGAAGAATCCCTCTTCCTGACACAGTTTCCTCCCCCTTGTTCCGGCTGGAGATGGTCTAACCTGTTATTCGGGTTCAAAATTGACCTTGCCCAACAAAGGCAGGAGGAGAAAGGGCCTTTGAATTCTGGCTTGGTGGCCCAGGCACAGATAAAGTGCCCCGTGGTACTACCTGTTCACTGTGGGTGGGGCGGGGAGTGGAGAGGCGCGGCTGCTGCAGGCTGCCCCACTCCCCTCTGCCTGGGGAGCCTGCTGTCTCCCCTCACTATCCTCGTAGGGCTCCTTTGCCTGCCCTCCCCCACCCTGCCCCTCCATGGCCCTTTCTGATTTTTGGGTGCAGGGCGGCCTTGTGCACAAGCCCTGAACACACACACCTTTCTCCTCTGTGGCAGGCCTGCTCTCCCGCGGGCCCAGGGTGAGACTGAGCTTTGAGGGAGTGCTTGATGTTATTTGGAGACTGAATGAATTGGGTTCTTGGTAGTCCTGGAAGGGGAGGTTAACCGGAGAACCAAGCTGAAGTTCAGAGGCTGCAAGTCATTTGCCTAAGGCCACACAGCTAATTGTGGAATTTATTCCTGAAGCCTTCCCCACGCCTGTGGGAAGGCAGGCCAGGCAGCAGGCAAGAGGGAGATGGCTGTGTGCAACACACGTGTGCTCTGGAGCACCTGCTAGTCCCTCCGTGTGAGCACTGTTCCTCGCCTCCTTGGCTGGAATGTTCCTACTTATCCTCCAGGCCTGTCTAGAAATCACTTTCTCTGAGAAACCTTCCTTGATCCTTCAAGTCAAGGTGTCCTGGATGAGGGCCCACCCACCACGGCACTTCACTCTGTCACAGGAGGCTGGCCAATCAGAGCTTTTGTGATTTCCTCGTGATTGGTTCAGGGTAAGCATGTGACCCAGCGAGCCAATCAGAGTGTTTCCTGGGATGGATATATGGACACTGGGGAGGAAGAAGCTCTTAAAAATTTTTTTTTTTCAAATTACTGCATAACAATTGTACATATTTATGGGGTATAGTTCAGTACATGATTATGATATGTAACGATCAAATCACGGTGATTAGTATATCTATCATCTTAAACATTATTGTTTTGTGTTGAGAACATGCAAAATCTTCTCTTCTAGCTAGCCTGAATTATATGAGTTATTGCTAGCAATAGTTACCTCTGTGCTACAGAATACTAGAACTCGGTCCTCCTAAATGCTCCTCTCTATCTGCTAACCCACATTTCTCTATTCCTCCTTTCCCAGCCTCGGGTGATCACTATTCCATTCATTACTTCTATGCAGTCTTTTTAAAAAGATTCATTAATTTTTTCCATGAGCCAGCAAACTGGCATGAGAGTGGCAGCAGCCGTGACAGGGCCCGGATGCTGCCATCCACCCCCAGCTTCAGCAAGCCCTGGCTCACAGACACACACTGCCCACTGCACGGTGGGTGCTCTCTAGATGCAAACCTGTAGCTTTCACATGTGTGTCGGCCTCGCAGAGCTCGGTGTTTCACCACACACCACTGTTGGCCCTGGAAGCCGACTGTGGCAGTGTCCACACAGGAGTGAGAACGCGTCGTTTTTCTCTTTTTGGGCCTGGCTTACTTCGCTTAACACCATGTCCTCAGAGCTCATCCACGTTGCCCTGAACGACAGGATTTGGACAGAGGCTCCTTCTTCCCTGGGATGTTGATCAAGCTGTTCTTAAGTCTGGGGTTACTGGGCTCCCTTCCTCAGCCACTGCAGTATGTCACCTCCTGTCACAGACACGTCCTGCCAGCAGATGCAAACACGGGCTGGGCTGACAGCTCGGACGGGGCATGTGGTCCTAGTCTGAGGGAATCAAGCAGTGAATGGCCTGTGGCTCTGGAGAATTTGGGTGGGGACCAGCAGATGGCAAAATGGCTATATTGCTGGACTTTCATGTAGCTGACCATGGTTCGAGTCCTGGACCCAGTGGCTTAAACTCATGTTGGGCGCGTGTGTGTGCGTGCTTGGGATCCCGGGAGGAAAATGGAGGAGAAGGGATTGTGGCATGGCCATCCCTCGGGGGGTGATTTCTCACTTTCTGTCTCTCTGTCTCTCTCTGTCTTTCTGGTGAGCGCACGTGCCCTCGCCAAAAACCTCTCCAAAAAAAAAAAAAAAGAAAGAAGATGAATTTGGGCATCAGACAGACCTAGGGCTCACTTCTCTGGGCCTCAGTTTCTTCCTTTGTGAAATGGGGGTGATGCTCTCCACCTGTCCTGGAAGGGGTATCAAAGAGCAAGGCAGCCTGCCCAGGAGGGTTTGCCGGCCTGACGGCCTCTTCCTCATCTCTCCTTGTTGGCAGGTTCCACTCACCCCTGCTGCTTCCAGCTTGTGAGCCTCCAGGGCAGAATTTCCCAGTGGATGTTTATTCTATGAATACGCGCAGAACCGAAACGTGGTCACGGCATTTGGTCGTGGCATGTCTGAATAGCTCTACAGGAGCTGGGACTCAGCTTTTCCTGCTTCCTGGAGTCCTTTACACAGGTGCCTTTCAGCTCAACCGTGACCTTTCTCAAAGGCAGGATGGACAGAGGGAGGGTTACTCTCTCCTGGCTAGGAGGGTTGAGTGGGGCACCTGGTGGAGAGTTAGGTGGGTGTTTCCCTGCGTAACTCCTGGTTCCTGGCCCTTCCCTGGCATTCCCGGAACCCCCCGTCCCCCCACAAGGTACCTGATTCTGCTTCATGGTCAGCCTTGATCGTCAGGCCAGCTTCCCCTGTAGGTGGTGGCTCCGGGGAGCATGTCCTGGACTAGCACCCAGGCACCTAGTAAGTGTGCAGCTTGTGTTCGAGGGAAGGAAGTGACTCTTTGGGAATGGAACCAAGGATCAGCAACACCAGGAGTTGCTCCCTGCTCCATGGCCTCTTCCTGTCCACCACTTGCCCAATATTGTCTCCAGAGTTGAACTCTGCTCAGAGGACCTCAGACTTCAGTACCTAGCAAGCCTCTTACGGAAATTCAAGTTCCAGCCATTTCCCTCATCATCCCTGGACATTCTGCAGACTAAGTGTGGCCCCAAAGGTGTGGGAGGGGGCGGTGAGAGGTGCAGCTGTTCTTCCCTGGGCTCGTTTCTGTTCCATCCATCTTGGCCAAAAACTGGGCATGGCTGGGGGGGTCCCCTAAGGGATGAATTCTGCATGCGTGGGTGTGAAAGATAGTCCACAGAGGGTAGGGTCCAAGGGAGACAGACTCAGGAAGAAAGACAAGGCTGAGGTAGAGAGACAAAGAGAATGAAAAACAGACACTGAGATACCGAAGGTGACAGACAGATCTCTATATCACTATCTATCTATTTATCTATCTATCTATCTATCTATCTATCTATCTAGATATATATCTATATATATAGATATATATCTATATATCTTTTTTTGAGAGTTTTTTTTCACTATAGGGCATGTGTGCTCTCCAGAAAGAGAGACAGAGAGATAGAAAGTGAGAAACACCCCCCAGGGCAGATGGCCATACTGTAATCCTCTCTCCTCCATTCTCCTCTCGGGATCTTGGGCACGCACACACACATGCCCGGTGTGAGTTTAAGGCACTGGGTCCGGAACTTGAACCGCGGTTGACTACATGGGAGTCCAGCGACATAGCCATTACACTAACTGCTGGTCCCCAAACATATATATCTTTAAAGTGAGACAGAAAGCGACAAATCACCCCCAGAGGGGATTGCCACGCTGCAATCCCTTCTCCTCCATTCTCCTCTTGGGATCTTGGGCACACACATATACATGTCCAGCGTGAGTTTTAAGCCACCAGGTCCGGGACTTGAACTGCGGTCATCTATGTGGGAGTTCAGTGAGGTAACCATTATGCCATCTGATGGTCCCAAGGTGACAGACATATTGACAGAGACACACACACTCAAGTAAGGCATTGACCATCCACCACAAGCTTGCAGCAACAACCCTACTTATGAAACGACAATCAAGTAGCAGATGGAAACATTTCATGTGTCATTCTGTTGGGTTGTCGGAAAAGTCACGATGCATTTTTTTTTTTTTTTTTTTTTTTGCGTAGAAAAATGCTCATGACCTTCCAGATGACCTAACACACAACTCAGGACAAGAACACACGTGCAGCTGAGAACCCCTAGAACCGGGAACATGTGCCACCCTCCCCAGATTCAGTTACTCTTTGCCCTAAGTTTCCGACGGTCCCCCAAAGCCCTCCTGAACCCCCACCACCACGGTGCAGGCCTGCAGAAAGTCATCGAAGTAAGCAGAGGTCGCCTTCATTCTCTAAATGGTCCTTCTTGTAAAGCCCTGGTATTTATAGGCAATTATTGATCATGTCACTAATACAGAGGGAAAAAACAGTGAATAAATCCATAAACATTAAGGCTGGTGGCTCGAGCAATTCGTTTCAGTGACATTTATTTCTGAAGGAAATAAGCCCATTATTTCCATCATGCCCTGTTTTAATGTTATTTATTGGTTTTAATTTTTTGCCCCAGCTCTGGGCAGCAGTAGAATTATTGGGCCATGCAGATCCGCACAGCAGGAAATGCCAGGAGATAAGAAGAGGTGCAAGATTTGGAGGTTTTTTTTGCTCCCCAAGTTCCTGAGAAGAAAACAGCATGTACTGGGTGGTGGTCGGAGACTTCCTCATCGTAAGCAGTTGGACCCCAGAGCAATTCAAGGAAGAAGCTGGGGGCACTGAGGCACAGAGTGGCCAGGTCCCACGGCTGGGAAGAGGCAGAGGAAGAAAAGCATCTCGGAGTAAAGCCAGGCTGCCTGTCTCCGCACCGCTCAGCACAGGCTGGCCGCTTTCTGGACAGGACTGGGTAGTAGCTACCTTGGGCTTTGCAGGTGCTTGTTCCAACAGGACTTGCTAAAACAGGCGTTGGGATGTCTTTGCCCACCCCTGCTCTCGGTGTGGACTCTTGTAGCTCAAGGAGGGCCTGAGCCACGGGTGTTCCTCCGCGGAGTTTCAGCCTGCCTCGGGGGCTCAGCTGGGGTGACGGAGAGCAGAAGCTTCCATGGGAGGAGAGAGTTCCTAAGATCGTGTCTCCCACCCTCACCCCTCACTGGCTAGGGCTCTCTTCAAGAGCCCCTGTTCATCTTGCAGGCATCAGCTGCCCATCCTCTGGTGGTTTTTAGGGAGACCCCTCCCAGGTGACCCAGCTGAGACCATCACCTGCAGCCACCTCGCTCAGTGGCTGGCATCTAGGAGAGGCTTGGTGGACAGCAGATCAGGACACATCTCACCCTTTGGCTTTGCAGAGACCTCCCTGGCCTGGGACCTGGGAGTCCGTGTGATGTCGTGGGTAAGAGGGTGGGTGTTGGAACCCCATCTGGGTTCTTCCCCGGGACTGTGGACACGGTTCTCTCTGTCTCAGTTTTCCTGTCCGGGTGCAGCTCTCACAACTTCTAACCCAGTGCAGATTAAATGCAAGGATGCACCCAGGACAGGGTGCGGGCCTGGAGGAAGCGCTGTCAGGGAGACGCGTTCATCAGTCAGGCCCCCGCCCGCTCTCTGGGATGTCCCCGGGCCCTCCCCCCCCCCCGTCCTCCTGTCCCTCTACGCTGAGAAGAGGGTGTGCTCTGGATAGGCGATGGTTTCTGCCAGGTCCTGATAAAGCCGTGAGGAAGGAGAAAGCCATCTGGCCAGATGCACAGCCTGTTCCCTGCCCTCCGGCACCCAAGGGGACGGGCGGTATCAAAGGGCCGCACTTCTCCAGGCCCATCAGCTCAGGGGACGCTCCGTGCCACCAGGATGTCTATGTTGTCAGTGAGGACAAGGTGGAGCTGGGCGGGGCTGCCTGGAGCACCTGGGCTTATCCCCGGCCCCAGCAGGCCTGCGGTTTACCCATCTGAATCACTTGGGCAGGTCAAGCATGAGGAAACCCCTCCGACCCAGCGGGGGGATTCGATCCTTTTCCATGGGAAGCAGCTGGAACCCAGCCCCTTTGATTATCAGCGTGGTCTCAGGAGGGCGTCAGGAGGTCAGCGTTCCCTAGGAAGGCATGGGACCCAGAAAGCTCCCTGAAGAAGAAATAATCAGAATAAAGGCCACGACTGATTCTCGTAAAGTAGTAGCAGCGATTCTTGTTATTTTCCCAATGTTGAACCCTCGGTTCTTTTGTTTAATATTCCCAACAACCCTGTCAGGCAGATTCTTGGTGTTAATTTTTTTTTTTTAACCAGTGAGGATATTGAAGCTTAGAGATACTGAGTGGCCTGCCGAGAGTAGGACGACAGGGGCGATACTGCCACCCCCTAGCTGATGAACTGTCGTTTCATGGAGCGGGGACGGATGGGGCGAGGATGTGGAGACCAGTCCAGGCCCTACTCTCCTTTCCTTTGCGACCACCTGATTTCCCTCTGGGAGTCAAGTCCTCCCTTCCCGGCAGCTGGGGAGCGAGGACTCCATTTTCTGGCTCTAGGGGTGGCCACGTGGCTCGTAAGTGTGCTCTGTGAGAACCTGGGCTATGACACAGGCAGGTGACACAAGCCAAGGAGACAGGTGCCCTGGCAGGACCAGGAAACAGGGGTTGCCTTTCTGCTGGGATTGGTGAGCGGGCATGGCCTAGAACTGGAGGCACTGGAGGGTCTCCAGGCGAGGACAGCCAGCTGAGAATAAAGTGACACGGAGAAAGTGCTCCCGAGACGCAGACAGAGCCCCAGGCTGGCTGCAAGTCGGTGTTCACGTGGACTTTTCCATTCTATGTGTCCACGCAGGTCCTTTTTCTCTTGGGCTGGTTTGAGTTGGTTTCTGTCACGTGCACCCCAAAGACTCCTACCTGACACATGAGGATTTTTCTTTTTTCTTTTTTTTCTTTATGTTTTTGCCATAGGACATGTGCACTTGCCAGAGAGGTACAGACAGACAGACGGATACAGAGTGAGGGAAAATGAGAAATCACCGCCCAAGGGGGGATGGCCACACCGCAGTCCCTTCTCTTCCATTCTCCTCTCAGGATTTTGGGCATGCATGCACGCGTGCCTGGCGTGTTTCCAGCCACTGGGTTTGGGATTTGAATTGCAGTCATCCATATGGGAGTCCAGCACCTAAGCCACCATGCCACCTGCAGGCCCCAGATTCTCCCATTTCAAAGCACGGTTACGTCTGTGAGAAGACTCCTTATACTAAATTCCTGCACTACTCTTTTCGTCCTGAGTGGTGAACGCCTCAGTCCTTGCAGGGCCCCCAAAAAAGCAGGCCTGCTCTGTTTTTTTTTTTTTCCTCTGGGTCTTTATCAACAACTTCCGTCCTGAAGGCTTTCCTACTGGCAAACACCGTGCTCCCAACACTCCCACCAGAAGAATATTCCTTCACCACAGAGGGAGAGCTGTGTTCATGGCGTCGTGCTGGGTCCGCCTCCCCCTCGCCCTCTTCCTGGTCAACTCCCAGCTCCCCCTCCCTGCTCCTGCTCATGCGGTTTCCCCCACTGGGGCTGTCCTCCCCTCTTCTCCCCAGGAGAAGCCTATACTCTGTGCAATGCGGCCTTCTCCCTGAGGTCTCTTTGGCCCAGACCTGTTCGCAAACCCCCTCCCTACCATTTATAGTCCTCCCGCCTCAGGCCAGTTCCCGGGCCTCATCAGGCCTTAGTAGCACATCTGTAAATGCGGATAGCAAGGCCCTCCATGTAAAATTGCCGCATTTCAACAAGATAAGCCGTGTAGAAGTGTTCCTACTCCAGGCTACCCTAGGCACAGAGTCAGCCCTTCACACACACCTACCGTGGTGGTTGTCCCCACACAGAAAGTGCGCACGTCCCTCTGACAGCGCCCCTGACTCGCTTTCCACATGGTCATCAATGTGACCAGCTCCTCTGATGGACTGCGAACCTCCTGAGCGTCTAGTCATTTCCAAATGCCCAGCACCACGCCAGTGCCTGGCACACAGTAGGTGCTCAGCTCTGCCTCGGCTAGGTCACATCACTGTTGATGCCTTATCCACATTGTCTTTTCAAAACTCACAGCAAACTATCAAGGAACTTACTAGGTTGTTGGAAAAGTCATGAGGCATTTTCTGCATTTTTCTAGGCAAAAATGCATCGTGACTTTTCAGAAAGCCCAGTATTAATGTCCCTTATATTCTGGGATAGGGGAGGCTCAGTCAGCTTGTTCAACTTAACACAGCAGGAGAAGGGCAAAGCTGAGCTGGGAAAAGGTGTTGGGGGGATGCTCTTCCCACAGCTTTGACATTTTTGTCGCCCCAGGCCACGCCCTTGGGGAGCAAACCTTGGAGTTTCTAGCCCTGCTTTCTAGAGACTCCAAAAGCAAGGGGTTGGTAGTGACCACAGGAAGCCCCTGCCCTCTCCCCGGGGGACGTGTCCCGTGTGCTCCAGCTGGGCCAGGGCCACCGGCGCCTCCTGCAGGCTGTCTCCCGAAGGCTTGCTGACATGACATGTCAGCAAATCGTGACTTCCTGCATCCCCGTCCCAGGCAGAACCTTTAGCTCTGTAAGGTCCAAGATTCCTATTGACACAGAGTAGCTGGGTAAGCAACTGGGCCTGAGTGTAAACACAGAGCGGAGGCACGTAAATGACCATAGACAGGCACACCCAACCTCCAGAGCAGAGCAGACAGACAGACAAACGCGGGCCAACAGTGCGCCAGCCAACATCTTCCCACCCGCACGCCCCAGCACTCGCTCCCTCCTCCTCTGACCTGAACCCCCACCCCCCCCCGCCCTCCTCCCACTCTCCCTTCTCTTAGACTCTCCACTGGGCCGTAGAGCTCCCTGTCCTAACCCCGTACCCACCAAGGCCTTGGTCATCCCTAGAGAAGCTGTCCGGGCTCTCAGGCACACGGCCAAACTGTTTTGAAAGTGACTCTGTACGAGCTGATTTTCTGGCTAGAACCACGTATCCCTGTCACCCTGCCTGGTTACTCATTATACTGTGTTCACTTGACGCGCAGGAGATGCTCAATGAATGTTCACTGGGGGAATCGTCTGGAAGGACACTTATGTCCCCAGGCCGCTTACTCCCAGGGATGGCCTTCGAGCCAGGGTAGCTCCTGACCAAGAGCACATGCTTTGTGGTCGGACTGCCCAGGGGGGCTCTGACGTCTCTCTGTGCCTCAGTTCTGTCTGCAAAATGGGAATAAAATGGTGCTTTCCTCATGGGGGCGAGATGAGGGTTCAGTGGGTTACCGTGTGGAGAGCAGTCGCCCGTCATCCGTGTTGTAGTACAGGCTTTAGTGATGGGGGGTTGGGGTACTCAGACTCTCTCCCATCGTACAGATGAGAAAATTGAGTCTCAGCGAAAGGAAGGGACAAGCCCGACACCGCACAGCTAGATAATCTCTCGAGACCATACACTGTGTCATAAACTTTCAAATCATTATTTTTTCAGAGAAAAATGTGAGTTGAGGCCAAAGAACAGCACTCCTTCTTTATTCATTCCTCTGGTTTCTGTGGGGCTCACAGCTGATGCTCAGAACGTGCTCTTTTGAACGAACAGGGACGTGAATGAACGAGGACATGTCAGGGCTCTTGTAGTTAGGGGGGACAGCCTGCACTGTGGGCTAGCAAGTCCCTGCTTGTGTCCCCTGCATCTTCTGGTGCCCAAGGCCGACATAACCAATCACTCCTCGCATGCCTTTACATCGAGCCTGAACCCACTTTCAGAATCATTTTTTTTTCTTTTTTTAAGAATTATTTTATTGGGGACCAGCAGTTAGCGTAATGGCTATGTTGCTGCACTCCCATGTAGTCAACCGCGGTTCGTGTCCCAGACCTGGTGGCTTAAAACTCACACCGGGCGCGTGTGCGTGTGTGCCCAAGATCCCGAGAGGAGAATGGAGGAGAAGGGATTGCGGCGTGGCCATCCCCCCTGGGAGGTGATTTCTCGCTTTCTGTCTCTGCCTGGCGAGCGCACGTGCCCTATAGCAAATAAACCTCTCAAAATAATTATTATTTTATTTAACTTTATTTGCTTATTATTATTATTTTTTTAAATTTTAATTTGACCAGAGAGAGACAGACCGAGAGTGAGAGCGAGAGCAAAAGAGAGGGACAGTGAGAAAGCAAGCCACCAGGTCCGGGACTCAAACTATGGTCGGCTAGCACCTCTAACCACCACGTCACCTGCCGGCCCCTCGGAATCATTATGAGTTCACTATCAGCTGGTCAGGCTTGGCCCCTCAGATGAAATGTATTTGCTTTCCTCAGTTTGACCTCAGACATCTCCGAGTATGTGGTTTCCCCTTTTCTTTCATTCTTTTCTCCCAAGTTTTCATGCTATTTCTCACCCTCCCATAACCCTTTTCCTCTCTCTCAATGATGTGGCCCCAACGGGACAATAAACACCCTGTCTGCAGGGGGTAAGTTTCAAGACGCCCAGAAGATGCCTGAAACCATGGGCTGCACCCAGCCCTGCAGAGACAGATTCCCCCCCTGCAAACACACACCTGCGATAAAGGTGACTTTCTCTATCAGGCCGAGTGACAGATTAACCACGGTAATGAAGGGTAAGAGAACAAGCCTAACGATACACTGTCCGCAGTTACCGGAACGTGGCCGTTTCCTCTCTGTGGAGAGGAATACCTCGCTGTGCTGCACTCACCTGTGTTCTGACCGTGGTCGGCTGTGGCTGACTGGAATTGCACAAAGGGACACACAGTTTAAGGCGGGCTGCCGGCTAGCTCTTCCTGTCCCGGTGGCGATGCACCTGAGGACGCACGGCTCCCACGTCCCTGCTTCGGCGGAGAAGGCGAACGGTCCCGCTGACGTCCTGGGGCCCTGACCCAGCCCACCACCACCCTGGGCCAGCTGCTGAGAGTTCAGCCTCTTGCCTCTCACGGGGGTTGGGGCCTCTGTCGCAGCAGGCCCAGAGAGAGACAGGGTGGGTCCTGGGCCCCACGAGTGGACCGGTGACTTCCTGCCCCTCCTGGGCCCTGCCCTCCTTTGAGGAGGCCTGCCAGGAGTGCTCCCTGCCTGGCTAAATGAGCTCACCAGGAAGGAGGAAGGTCTTCCACGTCGACCGTCTTGCTTAGCTGAGGCGTTGGCACAGCCTGGCCGGGCACGGGCAGAGGGGCTGTGCGTGTCCCCCACAGAGCTGTCCCGCCTGGCAGAGGGGCTTCGGGTGGAGACCGAAGCAAGTCAGCTAAAAGGAAATACTACCACCTGCCTTTAAAAGCAACGACGCAACTCCCACACCCCATCCCAGACTGACAGGCTGGCCGAGGCCTGGGGGGCTCGGGTGGGCCTAGGCCTGGTATTCAGCAGAGGAGCCGAGGCTCTGGACTAGGCTGGGCTGCTGGAGGGACTGCCAGGGAGCGGGTGAGCCTGGGGAGAAACACAGGCAGAGTCTGGGTGACATGGGACAGGTAAGAAAGAGGGTTTGCAGTGACTGCAAGACACTGAGCCTGGTGATGGAAAAGGGGGACTCTCAGGGCAAGAGAGAGGGACATGGGGAGAAGAAGGGGTGGGGGGGAGAGTGTGGATTTGGTTTGGGCATGTGGAATGAGAGGTCAAAGCTGGAGAGGGGAGGAAGGGAAGCAAGGGGAGGAGAGAAAGACACTGGTGCTAGACCCGGAGCCAGAGCGACGCAGTGCTGGCCTCTCCCCCTTGGGCCCGAGGTGCAACTGGAGGGGTTCAGTATCCCTGGCCCCTGACCTGGCAACCCCTGGCTTTCCCAAGGCTGAGCTCCTGCCCCGTGGGCACACCAGCCATCACAGCCAGGGCCTGTGGGGGCTTCGCCTTCGTTCGCTGACCTGAGCGTCTTCTATAAAGGGCACGAGTGGCCTTGGGATGAATCTCCAGGGCCGTCAGTTCCAGCGAGTGGTCCGGAGGTAAAGAGGAGGCCCGAGCTGGAGGCTGGAAGGGCAGGGAGCAGTCTCTGCTGGGCTGTGAGCTGGGCTGGCCCAGAGGCCTGCTGTTCTGGCTGCCCGCCCATCCCAGGGGAGGCCAGAGGGCCTGCAGGTGCAGCTCTGGGACAGGGACAGGGACAAGTAGCACTGGCCTGTGCTCAGCCACCTCCCCCTCTCGCTCTCCCCATGGCTGGTGCCTTGTTCTCATTCAGACCTGACCTACAATGTCTCCTCCTCAGGGAGTCCCTGCAGACCCGGCTTTCCCAGCATAAGTACAGGGGTATATTGTAAAATTGGTAAGTTCTACGGAGGCTCCTGTGAACACGAGTAACATGAGCACCTCCTTCAGCAGGTGCCGAAATCAGGGAAGGCCTCCCTGAGGAGGAGATCTTGGAGATGCACATCACTTCCCCAAGCTGCTGTAACCAACAACCACAAACTGCGTGGCCCAGACAACATACACCGATTACTGTGCAGCTCTGGAGACCACAAGTCTTACATGGGTCTCAGCTAAAATCAAGGGGCTGGCAGGGCTGCACCCCTACTGGAGACTTCAGGGAGAACCAGTGGCTTTCTCTCCCAGCTCCTAGGGGCTGCCTGCATTCCTTGACTCACGGCCCCTTCTTGTCATCTTTTTTTCTTCAAATAGAGATTATTGCTATGGGGTGTGTGTGCTTCCTGGAGAGACAGAGACAGGGAGAGAGGAAGTGAGAAACCACCCCCAGGTGGAACAGCCACACTGCAATCCCTTCTCCTCCATTCTCCTCTTGGGATTTTGGGTCTGCAGGCACACATGCCTGGCATGAGTTTCAAGCCTCCTGGTCTGGGACTCGAACAGCAGTCAACCATGTGGGAGTCCAGTGTTGTTAACCACCATGCCACTATGCTACCTGCTGGCCCCCACTTCCTCCATTTTCAAAGCCAGCAACCTTGCATCTCTCTGACCCTCCTCCCTTCCTCAGGGGTCCCTCGACCTTCTCCTCTGTTCCCCTCTTCTGCAATGGGATGCTGATCACAGTGGGCCCACCTGGATAACCCAGGGCTCTCGTGCCAGGTCAGCAGATGAACAACCTTAAATCTACCCGTGACCTTAACTCCCCTTTGTGATAAACTGTTATCAACTCCCAGCTTCCAGGGATGTGGCAGGGGCATTTTGGGGGGCTTGTCTCTGTCTCTTTCACCTGCTAGTCAAGCAGCCGTCCATCTACACGTCTAGCTGCCATGAATTTTACTCCACGCCCTGGGTATAAGAAACGCATTGCCTTATTTCTCTAAACCAAGTTAATTTCACTCCAAGCCTCTGCTTGTCAGGATGGTGAGAATTTCAGCATCACCATAATTTAACAGTATGCCAGCCATAATTCTGGCACTCTCCCTTGTCCTTCTCATGGTTGCCAAAAAATTATAGAGTAGGGAAGGGCTTAGTGATGTTGCAGAAATAGAACTTGGCACCTCCTTTCTTCCCTACCTCGGCAGAGTTGTAAGTTGTATTCTGTGAGTGGTTCCAAGTGACACAACGTAAAGAAACAAACATCCGTAGAGATGAAAGACTTCGAGAACTGGAGCAAAGTACCCACAACGGCTGCTCTTGGAGACAGGATTGAGGCAATTTTAAGTTGCTTTTTGACTCGCCTCTCCTTCGTTTTGTTTTATTTGTTACAGTGGGTAGATATACTTTATCATCATCACAATACAGTTCGTTATAAACCTAGTGTGGCTTCTCCATCTGCCTCCTTGCCAAGCCTGCCTTGGGTTGAGTCCAGGTTTAACAGAGATCCTTGGACTGTGAGCTGGGGGCTGGTCTTCCTCCTGGTGGATCCGGTTCTGGTGGCCTGGAAAGGAAGCAGCTGGCTTTTATGGCCCCCTTATATCAGTGCGATTTTATTGCAGCTCACAGCTACGATCCTTTCATTCCAACAGGAAGTGTTCCCCCTTCCCGGCTTCCCGGCACCCTCGAGCAACCGGGCCTCACTTCTCCAGAGACTTAGGGGAGGTGAGGTCCAGGGGAGATGACCTGGAACTTCCCTCCCACGGGCTCTGAGTGGTGGCCAGTCAGGGATGTGGCTGGTGGCTCTTCTCCCAGGGGCGGCCCAGAGAAGGCAGACGCTGAGCGCACGTGCGGCTGCGGAGCCCTGGGGAGCTTCCTCGTCCTCCAGGCATCTCTAGAGGGGGAAAGGGAAGGAGTGACCAACCCTGGTGACAAAAACCATCCAGCTCGTCATCAACAGGCATTTAACGAGCACTTTCTCTGGACGGGGAGCCCTGCTCCCTGACGCAGCCTGGGGCCGGCGCCATCGCGGGGTCTCTGTCATTCCTTCCCTCTCGGCTGTCTTGCTCCTTCCTGTGTCTCCCACACCTAGCATGAAGGAGGAACCCAGCACAAATGGGTGAAACGAATGAAACGTCGTTTCCTGTTAGTTGGAGGAAATGATTCATCCCCCAAGGAAATCTGAACTCAAACGAGAGAGAAGAATTAGGTTTTGCTCATGAGTGCTGCATCACCATCATTGTCATTGTCATCACCGAATGGACACGGACGAGGCCTCCTGTCCTCCAGCCCCCTATCATGCTCACATTGCATCTTCACTGAGACACCGGGGAGATCCGCCGCCCCCAGCACGCTGGCGCGCACCGGGCCCTGGTACGTGTGCCCACACACTGGCTCCAGCACTGACCTGTAGTGTGAGCTTCCCGGGGCACGTCACCTCCTCTCTCCAAGCTCCAGTCCCCTCTGTAAGATGAGGGTGATGAGTGGGGTTGTCGGGAGGAGGAAATGAGAAGACACAGGTGAGACGAACGGCCTGGAGCCCGGCCCAGAGTGGCTGCTCCCTCTGGCCAGCCCATGTCGCTCCTGAGAGCTCCTTGGGTTTGTGGCCCACCTGCTTTGCACAGGGTCCTGCCACTTGCTAAGGACTTGCGGCTTCAGGGTTCGTGACCCCCATCCCCGAGGCTGTGGAGGTGCCGAAACCAGGACTCAGACAGGGAGCAGCCATGGGGCTCCGTGATAGACGCCGCCCTCCAGACGCCACTTCCGCTCCGGCCGGGCAGCCAGTGCCCAGGCGGGGAGAGCGCGATGTGGCTGAGTCCGTCTTACCACACCCTCCTGACAGAGGGGACAGTGGGGCCTGGCCCTCTACTTCTCTCTCTAGCAAACCTGGGTCAGAAATCACCCCTGTAGGCCCTTTCAGTGAGCGAGAAACCTTTCCCAGAACTCTGAATATGCCACGATGCTTGCTCTCACCTCACCGATACTCTTCCCCGTCTGTCTCCACCCGGAGTGGGCTGAGAAATGTTTGACAACCCACCCACCAGGAAAACATGTACGCATACCTATGCACATGTAAGTGGGTCAAATTTCACTGTGACAAAGGACATGTAGCAAACACACATTTACTATTTATTTACTCAATTGCCAGAGGGTCTGTACAAGCCCGAGAGAGACAGAGAGATAGTGAGAGAGAGAGAGTGAGAAGGAAAGCAACCCCCAGTGGGGCGTGGTCATGCCATAATCCCTTCTCCTCTACTTTTTCCTCAGAGTTTTGAGTGCGCGCACACACATGCACCTGGCATGTTTCCCAAGCCACCAGGGCCAGGATTCAAACTGCAGTCAGCCATGCAAGATCCAGCTCCCTTCCTTACTGAGCTATGGGGCCAGTCCACATTAATTATTCAAGTAATAATAAAGTATGTAATACTCTTTACATTCCATGTGGCCCATTGATTTGCACAGCCTTTGCTCAACTTTGACAACTTCTTATATTAGCTGGTCTGTGAGTGCAGTGTTAACTGTGATGACAAAATTAGACTATGAAAAATCTTTGATGAGTTTCTGGTTCAGCAAAGAATGTCTCAGGTCATCAAATGAACAAGTGTAGGTCTGTTATGAACAGTTGGTGTGATATTCATTTCTGTTATGAATGAGAGGAAAGTGAAACAATGAAGACATTAAACTTTCACTCCATCGTCAATGATATGAGTGACTTCTTTGCTGAAGCAGTTTTTCATGACTTGGGATATATGTTCTCCTTTTTTGGTGTTCTATTCATAATGTAATGGCTTTTCATGGCACTTTCATTTAAGCTGCACTCATCACATTTTCTCCAGCACTTTCTGAAGGCTAAGGCTTTGACGACCAACAAAGCAAATAGATCCAGCTCTGATTTGCAGTGTCTGCCAATTCTCATGGTGTAAATGCCTATGCTGTGGTCGATGTCCAGCTACCATTTGTGAAGTCCAGCCAACGTGCGTGTGGGGAGACATGAGTAGCGCCCCACTATGTAACATTTCTGCCAAACAAATACAATATACGTAAATAATGGACCTAGAGGGAGGTGCAGCGGCAGCCACCTTCCGAGGGGCTGACCCACAGGGGAAGTCGATGGGTTCACCCACCATGCGTGGTCTGGGGCTGGGGTTGAAGCATGAAGACTGTGTTGGGGGTGCCTGTTTCTCTCTCTCCTTTATGAAGGAAATAAATGGGTAAACTTTTTTAAAAATGAGAAGTGACATTGGAGTTGAAACCTGAGAGATGTTACTTGAATAATTAATGTGGACTGGCCCCACAGCTCAGTAATTAAGGGAGCTGGATCTTGCATGGCTGACTGCAGTTAGAATCCTGGCCCTGGTGGCTTAGAAACATGCCAGGTGCATGTGTGTGTGTGTGCGTGTGTGTGTGCGTGCATACGTGCACGCGTGTGCTCAAAATTCTTACAAAAAAGTAGAGGAGAAGGGATTATGGTATGACCACGCCCCACTGGGGGTTCCTTTCTTTCACTCTCTCTCTCTCTCTCTCTCTCACTATCTCTGTCTCTCTCTGGCACATACAGACCCTCTGGCAATGAAGTAAATAAATAATAAATGTGTGTTTGCTACATGCGCCAGGCACTTTTAAAGGGGGGTGGGGGGAATATCCTGGGAGAAGGGACAAGAGTATGGAAAATATCAGGCGGGGAAGGTGCTTGGTGTGGCTGGGACCTGGTGAATGGGAAGTAAGGACTGGGAGGGGGGAAGCAGGAGCCAAAGAATGCGGATGTATGGGGAGTGTCATGAGACCCCGCAATTTTCCCGAGAACTGGGCGGAACCAAGCACCATGGCGGCTTTCCGATCCCCACATCCTGCAACCCTCCTTTGGTGTGAACCAGTAATGTGGGGGTCAGCAGGCTCCCCTCCCACCCCAAAGCCCTGGCATGTGGACTTCGGAGATTTCCGAGCTATAAATACGCTCCCCACGGCCACCCTCAGGCTGTGGAGCAGCTCAGACAATCTGCACAGCTCACATCGGAGCTGGCCGGCCGGCTCCAGCTCGCCCGCCACAGGGACTCAGCGTGTCCCTCTCAGGGGCCGAGCTGCCCGCGGTGGCTCTGAGGTCTGGGAGAGCTCCTTCCCCCCATCACCTCTGGACCTCTGCTGCTTGGTGCTGGCACTTCCCCACAGCCACGGCGGGTGGCAGCCACCAAGAGAAATACTCCATCTCCTTGCTGGCTGCTCCCAGCGAGCTGTTCCATAGGTTTAACGACAATTGTCTCATTACGTCTCAGGAGCTCATTGTAGAAAACGCTGATAAATAAATTAGAGCAATTAATTGGTCTTTAGAAAGCATTTAGGAGAACCTGGCCTGTTGTAAAACGTCTTAATCTGAGGAGCGTATCTGAAGGGACCCGGGGTGAATGGAGAAAGCGGGAAGGCGCACAGCCCAGGAATGAGCCGTGGGGGCTCCCGAGGTGCACCGGCCAGCTCTGCTCGCATTGATCCCCTTGGGTGACACTCCTTTATTTTTCATTGAAAAAATATGTATTTCCTTTAAAATATATTTTTATTTTACAGAGAGATTTTTTGCTATAGAGTGTGTTCATTGGAGAGACAGAGAGACAGAGAGTGAGAAATCTCACCCCAGGGAGATGGCCATGCCACAATCCCTTCTCCATTCTCCTCCCAGTATCTTGGACATGCACTCACACATGTCTGGTGTGTTTTAAGCCATCGTGTCTGGGACTCGAACCATGGTCAGCCACATGGGAGTCCAGTGATGTAACCATTATGTCATCTGCTGGTCCTTAAAAAATCGTTTTAAAAAATCTTTTGTATTGGGGCCAGCAGGTGACATGGTTAAGGCACTGGACTCCCACATGGCTGACCATGGTTTGAGTCCTGCCCTGGACCTAATGACTTGAAATTCACACCGGGCATCTGCGTGTGCATGTCCAAAATCCCAGGAGCAGAATGGAGGAGAAGGGATTGCAGTGTGGCCATTCCCCCTGGGGGTGATTCCTCACTTTCCTTCTCACTTCTTTTTCTCTATTTCTCTCTGGCAAGTGCACATGCCCTATAGCAAAAAAAAAAAAAAAAAAAAAAAAAAAAAAAAAGCTTTTTTCTTTTTAAAAATCTTTGCTATAGGGTGCATGTGCTTGCCAGAGAGCAAGAGAGGGAGAGGGCGAGAGAAAGGGAAAGTAAGAAAGCACCCTGGGGGGTGCCATGCCACAGTCCCTCCTCCTCCACTCTCGTCTTGGCATTTAGGGCACAGATGCACATACGCCCGGCATGATTTTCTGGCTACCATATCCAGGACTTGAACCATGCAGTTGGCCATGTGGGATCCAGCACCTTAACCTCCACACCACCTGCTGGCCTGAACAAAGTACTATTGCTAAGATGAGGAAACTGAGGCACAGAGGAGTTTGATAACAAACAGACTCTGCTGGCGAATGGAGGAGCTGGGATTTCCCGTCTATCTGATGGGAGATGGCACGAAACTGTCTCCTATGTATGCCAGTTTCACCTGGGGGTCACCTACAAACCCACCCTAGGGACTGCCACACAGCAGGTGCCCAGATTATCTTTGCTAGTGAAGGGAAGAGGCTGCCTTGGGTCTAGGCCCTTCAGCTCCATGTGCAGGGTAAGCCCTGGGCTTCCGTTCTCACAAGCACTTTATCAGAGTCCTCTGGCCTTTGCTCGAAGAAAAAGGGTCTACTGCTTCGCTCCCAGCCTTGCGTTTCCCAAAGCTGGCCTGCTCACACGTTCCCGCGTTACCTCTGAATGACTCCCACCCGCAGCTCTCGGGGACACGCGTGTGACTCAGCCACTCCCATCCCGCGGCCTGTCCAGCTGTTTCAGGAGCAGCTCCATGACGGCAGCTGGCACTGCTGGACGGCCGCCCGACAACGCAATAAAGAGAGAGCACACTTGGAGTGGCCGAAATTGCCGAGACGCCCCATTCCCTCTGCACCGCCCCAGCATATGCCAGCGGTTAGGAGAAAGCCAGGCGGATGTGGTTCCCAGGGCGGCCGGGAAGGTGGATTTTCTCATGGGAGACCTCTGGGCGCGTGCTCTGAGTATGGAGACTCAGCCTTGGTGCACGAGCACAAGATAATTACGGAGCTGGGGACATGATGCAGAGTCTGTCCTTGGGTGGCGGTGGTGGCGTACTTACTAAAACATGGCCTTCAACGTCTAGTCTCATGGTGGCTCCTACGCAGTGAAGACCACTTCTCTGCAGAAAGCTTTGGCCAAGCCCAGATGAGGTCTTGGGAGGAACGGAATAGGAGAATGGGCATTCAAAACTCCCTGTGCCCGTAATGGTGGGAGCAAGGTGGCAAAGGCACCAAAGCCACTGTCTTGGGGAGGAAGGTCACACAGATCTGGAGTGCAGGATGGTTCTGCACCCAAACTGCTGCCGAATGGAGCCTGCACTTCCGCTGGCCCAGGCAGGGACACCACTGCCCCCACCTTCTCCGTGCTGCGCCTTCCTTTCCTCACGTGCTTACCGGTCTTCCCCAGCTGTTTCTCAGGAATTTTATGTACAAGGTATACGGAAAATGCATAGATGTTAAGAAAACCTATGCATTGGGGTCGGCAGGTGGCGTGGTGGTTAAGGGCGCTGGACTCCCACATGGCCAACTGTGGTTCGAGTCCTGGACCTGGTAGCTTGCTTTTTCACTTTCTCTCTCTCTCTCTCACTCTGTCCCTCTCTGGTTAAATTAAAGAAAATTAAATAAAGATAAATAAAATAATTCTTAAACAAAAATAACTATGCATGAATGTCAATAGCTTTATGGACCAAAACCTTTGCATGGATGTCAAAACCTATGCATGAGGGGAACCAGCAGTTAGCGTAATGGCTATGTCGCTGGACTCCCACGTAATCGACCGCGGTTTGCGTCCTGGACCCAGTGGCTTAAAACTCACGCCAGGCACGTGTGCGTGCGTGCCCAAGATCCTGAGAGGAGAATGGAGGAGAAGGGATTGCGGCGTGACCATCCCCCCTGGGGGGTGATTTCTCGCTTTCTGTCTCTATGTTTCTCTCTGTCTGTCTGGCGAGCGCACGTGCCCTAGAGAGAAAACCTCTCCAAAAAAAAAAAAATAAATAAAAAATAAAACAAACCTGTGCATGAGGACCAGCAGATGGTGTGATGTTATGTCACTGGACTCCCACGTAGTCGACAGTGGTTTGGTCCAGGACCCAGCAGCTTAAAACTCATGCCAGGTGCGTGTGTGTGTGTGCCCAAAATCCGGAGAGGAGAATGGAGGAGAAGGGATGCCATACTACCCTGGAGGATGATTTCTCGCTTTCTGTGTCTCTGTCTCTCCGGCAAGTACATGCACCCTTCAGCAAAAATCTCTGGAAAAAAAAAATACCGGTGCATGGATGTCAAACTTTTTTTGGACCAAAACACTTGCATAGTTTTTCACCTTTTTTTTTTGAAGTCCCCAATAGCTGTAGACAGCTAAGGCTGCACATTTAACTTGGCTTAGGCCTCTTGCTCCAGAATAGACTTCATGAGCTCTTCATAACTTAGAGTTTAGGAAGGAACTGGCCTCTACTATATTCCTACTCTCTGGATGTTTCTGGTTCCCAGGGGTGTTTCTGCGGAAACTGGAGAGCATTCCTTATGCTGCTGGGGAACTGGGAGAAAATGAGGCGGCTCTGGGCTCCTGCCAACTGACATTCCATTTCTCCACCTGCTCATCAGTCCGCCCACGGGTGGCCTCTGAACTATTAATACGTGGGAGGTGCGTGTTTCCTGCCTTTCCTTTCTTGCTAAACGTTGCCTGAACTACTCTGGCTTGCCTCCTTTATATCTGACATCCTTCCCTACTCCAGCCAAAGTGGGCTGTGAGGGTACCATCCCTGCTCTCAGAGCTTCTGTTGTGCGCAATGTGGAGAAAGGCAGAGGAGGTGGTCAGAGAAGAACGGGAAAGGCCTTAGTTAGAAAGTCCCAGGTGAAATATAAAGAGCTGGATGTGGGTGGAGAAGGCGGAGAAGAAAACAAATCCTTGAGGTCACAGATGGAGGAAGCTAGGGAGGTATAGTTCTGAAAGCCCACTGCTGGGTGTGAAAAAGTTGAAGAGACGAGAACGTGGAACGTTCTTAAGAAAACAGGCAAGCAAGGGTTAATAAAAAAGGGCGTGGGCCAGCAGCTGGCCTGGTGGTTAAGACACTGGACTCTCACAGGGCCACCTGTGGTCTGAGTCTGGACCTGGCAGCTTGCTTTCTCACTTTCCCTTTCTCTCTCGGTGTCTCTCTCTGAAGAGTGCACATGTCCTGTAGCAAATTAAGAAAAGTAGTAATAATGATAGATAAAATTAATAAGTAATTCTTAAAACAAAACAAAACCAGGGCCTAGATGAGCCTTACCTAAGGAAATTAGTAAATCTGCTCAGGTTAATGAAAGGACCCTGGATAAAGCCTCCAAGATAAACTTTACAACAAGGGACACAGACTTTCCGGGCCCCTGTGGTGCCATCCCTGCCCTACGTTGCTGAGAAACAGCACCCCCATCCAGACCACACTCGCAGTTTCTCCTTACTCTCCCCCTACGATTGAGAGAGACCATAAAAGAGACCGTCCCAAGGCACAACCCTGCAAATCTGCTCAGGTCCCGCCCTGGGCACTCTTGCCTAGCTCTAATCAGCCTAACTTCTCACTTTCTGCCACTGGCAAATTCTTTCACCACCCACACTCTGGCCCTCCTGCCCCACCGCACCACTGCAGAGCACCTGATGGCCATTAATGAACTGCACCCCCCTTCATGTGTCCTCAGAAATACAAGCAAAAATCGGAATTCTGTTACTTTTTTTTCTTAGAGGCTGGACCACACTTACGTGAACCGGACTCTGGGCCGGGGAAGCTCCTGACTATGTCAGGGTCACAAACAGCCACTGCCTCTACTATGCCAGACCCCGTGCTCGGCACCGAGGGGGCAAGCATGAGTGAGACGGCGCTGCCCTTGCGGGACTCGGGCAGTCCAGTGACGGTGAGGCTCTGGTCACCACAGTTCAGAACTCTGTGTGCTGAGAATCTGGACCACACTGGGTGGGCTGGAAAGTGTACTTTCGGCACTTGCATCAAGAGCCATAATTTCTGGGAGAAGGCTGTCTATATCTGCTCTTCTCCCCTTTTAGTAATAGGGAAGAGTTTGGGTGCTGGGTAGGTCCAAGGCCAAAGTCCAGCTGCCTTTGAGAGAGCCCTTGTTCACCAGCTCAGGGTAAGTTTTCCTGGAACGAAAAGCTCAGCGTGTCAGACCTTTCATTCTGGCTCCATTTCTGGTTCTTGTCCAGCTCTCTTCTCAACCCATTTCCCCTTTCTAGAAACACTTGGTCGCTATTTGAAATCGTGATATACTTGGAATCTGTTTGCAGAAACCAACTTGGCCTAAATTCATAAAGAGAGCTATGTAAATGCAATGACTAGGGTCAATGTGTAGAGTCTCTGTTAACAGATAACAGCTTATTAGCTTAACTAAGCACCTGTACCTTCATGACAAATGTTGTTCATAGGAAATGTGGGTGGAGGTTTGTGTGTGCAACTCGTTCATACTTTTTTGTGAGTCTTTTTTTTTTTTTTTTTTTGAGAAAGACACTTTTGCTATAGGGAGAGTGCATTTTCCAGAAGTCAGGGAGAGACAGAGAGACAGAAAGTAAGAAATCACTTTCCAGGGGGATGGCCACGCTGCAATCCCTTTGCCTCCATTCTCCTCTTGGGATTTTGGTCACGCACGCACACATGCCTGGTGTGAATTTTAAGCTGATGGGTCTGGGATTCGAACCAGAGTCAACTATGTGGGAACCCAGTACCTTAACCACTGTGCCACCTGCTGACCCTGATTGTTTTTTTTTTTCCCAGTCTTGCTATATGGAGTGTAAGCTCACCAGAGAGAAAAAGAGAGAGTGAGAACTCACCTCCCCTCGGGGTGGGGATGGCCACGCCACAACAATCCCCCTTCTCCATTCTCCTTTTGGCATTTTGGGTGCACTCGTGCATATACCCGCTGTATTTTTCAAGTGCCAGGTCCGCAACCCGAACCGTTCACTTGGCCAAGTGGGATCCAGGCGACTTAACCACCGTGCCGCTGGCTGGCCCCTTACTTGTGAGACTTTATCCCTTAGGGACCAGCAAACATGGTGGGATCTCAGCTGATGGGTAAATGGCTGAAACTGAATGGATATGTCCGTGATCTCTTTCCGCTTACATCATCCTTTTCTTTCTCTTCAGCTCTCACGCATCTGTCAACATTACAGTTTACTTCTCCCCGCTCGAGACTGCATTATAGACATGTGTCTCTAACACTGTTCTGAGCAGGCCTAGTCTCTGTAATTCTCTTGAGTATTAGTAGTAATAACACTAACAGCAGCCAGCCCTGGCCCCTGATTAACACTCTAAGGTGGACATTGTGGTTTCATTTGCATTCATCAGTTTGATCCCTGGGAGGCAGGAGGCAGTGTAACCCAGGGGTTAGGGGCACAAGTTTTGGGAGCAGAGACTTGGGACCAAGATGAAATGCAATGTCACATGATGCAGAGTTTGCCTCTGCCACCCAGGCCAGTGGTTAGAGCCCCACCCCACTTCCTGGGCTGACGCAGGCCAGTGCTCGGTGGAGTCCCCTGGTTCCCCTATGACCAGAAGTGAGTTCTCCCCCTTTCTCTTCCACTTTCCGCCATCTTGCCCACACCCACACAGTGTACACATTGAGAACAGTTTCAGAGAATGGTCATTGCCAAATACAATGATTTCCAGTTTCCTTATACCAAACACATGTTTTATTGCTGGGTGTACTTTCTCCCAAAGTCCAAAGTGCCTGATGCAAACTCATTTTAGTGTGCATGTTGGGGTTTATACGCATACAATAAGATGCTGTTTAAGGAAAAATAAATATTTTTCCATCATAATATAATCCCTACTCATTGCAGAGAATCGGAGGGCAGGGCTGGCTCTGTGGCCTGGTGGTGAAGGCAGTCAGACCCCATGTGGCTGATCACGTGGTTGCAGCCCCAGACCCAGAGGCTTGAAAAGCACACCAGGTGCATATGTAAGTGTGCCCCAAATCCTAAAGGAGGGAGGATGAAGGAGGGATTGCAGGGTACTGTGTCCATAGGGAGGTACTTTCCCCCTCCTTCCCTCTCTCTGGTGAGTGTATGTCCTAGCAAAGAAAGAAAGGAAGTACAAAGAGAAAGAAAGAAAGCAGGATGTAAACACATAGACGAGAATGGAAAACCACGTGCTCTTGCTCTCCAGGAAAAATGGCTACTGTGGTGGGGTCCATCCTGTGACCCTTTATCTAGGCATTTATGGCATATGCATGCTTCAAATCCAAAAGGGCACAGGTGGGAATGATGAGACGAACACTGTCAGTCAGTCTGGTCCATGTGCGGGTGGGTCAATGCACTTGTTTTTTTTAATTTCTCCAAAGGGCGCGTGTGCTCGACAGACACGTGCCTGGCATGGTTTTCAAGCAGACAGGTCCAGGGCTCAAACCTCATGGGATCCAGCTGCCCCCACCAGCACACCACCAGCTGGCCAGTGCACAGCCTACACGTGACCTGCTGTGGTCACATTGTTCCGAGCGCTATTGGCGTGCATTCGCTTAAATAAGTTGACTCTTCGGCATGACCTGATCCCTAAGGCACGTCAAGCTCACAGCCAGTGGGAAGGAGAAAGAGAGGAGGGCGTGGGGAGGAAGACGAGTTAGGACACTCTACATCTCCAGAAAGGAGCACCTGCACTTTTATTTTAGGGAAAGAAGCCCTGACTTTCACCCTACACTCCCAGATGCTGTGAATACTACCTAATAAGGCAAAAGAGACTTAGCAGAGGTCACTAAGGATAACTGAGAAGAACAGGAAGCTAGGGGCCAGCAGATGGTGTAATGGTTATGCCGCTGGACTCCCACACGGTCGACTGTGGTTGGAGTCCCAGACCCGGTGGCTTGAAAACATGCCAGGTGTGTGTGCATGCGTGCCCAAAATCTTGAAAGGAGAATGTAGAAGAGATTCTGATGGGGCCATCTCCCCTGGGGGGTGATTTCTAGCTTTCTGTCTCTTTGTCTCTCTCTGTCTCTCTGGTGAGTGCATGCACCCTGTAACAAAAATCTCTCAATAAAAATGGAAAAAAAAAAAAAGAACGGGAAGCTAAAATTCGGCTAAGACGGTGTTTGCAAAGGTTACCTGCTGAGCACCGGTCTAGTGGGGTAAGTGTCCCGTGTCCACGCGCACTTAGGAAGTGAAACCCGGGTGAGCCAGGTCCCCTCACTGTGAGACTTCATGGGACATAAACAGACGTTGCGCACCTCCGAGGGGGAGCTGAAGACCACGGCAAGTCCTTCGTGTTTTCGTTCACAGAATCTTTTGTTTTTCTTCTCTGGCTATCCCCAAAGACTAAAGATCCATGCGCTTGAGAAATTTTAAGCTAAAACATTCATCTAAAAAGAGAAAACTGAGAGGCCATGAAGTCATTTGCACTTTGGAGTCCGAGTTTGGCTTCAGGCACTGGCTCTGCTCAGACTTTCATAACACACATGGTATATTGATATTAATTTCGAAGAGACATGTTGGAAAGAAAGAGAGTCAGTTTTCATTGTGCAAAAGGGCTGATTTATTTATTTATTTATTTATTTATTTATTTATTTATTTATTTATGGTATTGGCCATAGGGCACCTATGCTTGCCAGAGAGACAGAGACAGTGAGAGAAGTGAGAAATCACCCCCCTGGGGGGCTCCTCCTGGGATTTTGGGCACACACGCATGTGTATCCAGCATGATTTTCAAGCCACCAGGTCCAGGACTTGAACCGTGGTCAGACATGTGGGAGTTCAGCACCTTAACCACTATGCTATCTGCTGTTTCTCCCCCGCCCTGCCCCTGCATTCTCAGATGGCTAAAAGCACAACCAATTTCTAGAGACTACAGCTCTTCCTTTGCACAAGAAGGAGGATAATGCTGGGGTCACAACTTGCCCATTCTTACAACAGGTATCTATGGAACACCTATGAGGTGCTGCCAGCTGATTCAGGACCTCTGCAGGGGAGGCGCTGCAGCAGAGGCACACCCAGGAGCACAGCCAGGAACCAGACAGACGAGACCAGAAAGAATGACTGCCGTGATTCATAACCAGACCTGAATGTTTGTCATTCATCCTAATAATTCTTTCAAATGGGAGGCCTCGAGTAATCGCGGCAGCCTAAACAGCACTTCTACCTTTTGTTTGTGTGTGGGATAATGACTTCGTCTTGTGTGCCTTGGTAAAGAGATGGACTCCTCTCTCTCACCTGTTTCTCTGGTCATAATTCTTTCTTTTCCCATTTTAGCAAGAGACAGGTGTCCTCTAAGCTACACTCCCCACATTTATCAAAGCTAAATAGCTTCTTGCTGTCCTCCTCCATATTTCTAAGAGCAAGTTTCTCTTACCTTCCACAGAGAGCCTAAGCTGAACAGGGAACTTGATTAATGCGCAGCTTCCCTCTTCTCTCAGGTTACGTATACCTCAGCTTAGTCTTGGTTGCCAGCAAGGGCTGAACGCTGGCCGTCCTAAGCACAAGGGAATTCACTGGAAGATCATAAGAGTTTTCAGAATTGATAGGTGACTTGAAAACCATCAGGAAATGGGTGACAATCTAGGGCTTTCTCTAGGGACAGGTATCAGCGTGCCACTGGGATTACTGGGATAAGGCACCTTCAACTCCTCCTGTCTCTGCTTCGTACCCGAATATTCAAAGTCCTGGGAAATAATGTCCAACTGGCTTGGCCAAGGCCTATACTGGCTCCAGGCTCCATGGTGGCAAAAAGCAAGTTGTGGTTTTTTTTTTTTTTTGAGAGGTTTTTGCTATAGGGTGCGTGCACTTGCCAGAAAGACAGAGACAGAGTGACAGAAAGCGAGAAACCAACACCCCCCCCCAGGGAAGATGGTCATGCCACAATCCCTTCTCCTTCATTCTCCTCTTGGGATCTTGGGCACGCACTCACACGTGCCTGGCATGAATTTAAGCCACCGTGTCCGGGATTTGAACTGCAGTCGACTACATGGGAGTCCAGCAACATAGCCATCACAGCAACTGCTGGTCTCTTTCTTTTTCTTTCTTTCTTTTTTTTTACTTTTTATTTATTTATTTTATTTTATATTACATTTAATCACATATATCTTTTTTATTTTTTGAGAGTTTTTTGCTATAGGGCATGTGTGCTTGCCAGAAAGACAGAGAGAGACAGAGAGATAGAGAGACATAAAGTGAGAAATCACCCCTTGGGGGGGGGTGGCGGTGGCCATGCCGCAATCCCTTCTCCTCCATTCTCCTCTTGGGATCCTAGGAACTCATGCACACATGCCCAGTGTGAGTTTAAGCCACAGGGTCTGGGACTTGAACCATGGTCAACTACGTGAGAGTCCAGCGACATAGCCGTAACGCCAACTGTTGGTCCCTAATCACATATATCTTTACAGTGTATTACATTTCTTTTTACAGCAAGATTACCATGCATATCAATCAAGACAAAGACATTACTATCCACATCATCGTCATCAAATAGCTTTTCATCATTTTTTTCAGATTATTATTTATTCTCATTATTTTTTTAAACACTCAACCACTATATATCGTTTGATTGTAAAGAGAATTTACCCAACATGAAATACTTCTCAGACCAGTCCAGTTGAGAATACTATACATGTTATCATCAACATGTAATAAACCATTTCTGTGTCCCACGAATGTCATGCCTCTCTATTCTCTTGCTATCTTTCTCTATACTCTTCCCTTCCTCCCCTCCATTTCGCACTGTCTTCAGCATCCTTAACTATTTTCATTGCTTTTATGCCCTCCAATATTTCAATCTGTACCGTAAAGTGTGGTTAGTTGGTATATATTAAGTGAATACATACAATATCTTTCTTTCATATCCTGGCTTGCTTCACTCAGCAATAGATCTTCCATATGCGACCACTTTCTATCAAATGCCAGTGTCCTGTTTTTTTTTTTTATGGCTGAATAGTATTCCATAGAGTATATATACCACACTTTTCCCATTCATTCATCTTTTCATGGACATTTGGGTTGGTTTCATGTCTTAGTGATCATGAATAATCCTGCAACAAACATTGATGTGCAAGTGCTTTTCCAACTGAACATTTTCCTGTCCTTTGGGTAGATACTGAGAAGTGGGATTGCTGGATCAAATGGTAGTTCTATTTGTAGATCTTTGAGGAACCTCCATATTATTTTCCACAGTGGCTGGACCAGTTTACATTCCTACCAACAGTATAGGAGAGTTCCCCTTTCACTACATCCCCACCAGCACTTATCAATTTTATATTCTTAATCTTTGCCATTCTGACAGGGGTTAGGTGGTATCTCATTGTCGTTTTAATCTGCATCTCCCTTATGATGAGGGATGTTGAGTGTTTTCTCATAAGCTTTTTGGCTGTTCGAATGTCCTCCTTAGAGAGATTTGTTCAGCTCATTTTCTCATCTTTTAATTGGGTTAGACCATCTTTTCTGGGTAAGCTGCTTGAGTTCCCTGTGTATTCTGGTTACCAGTCCCTTGTTTGAGGCATATTTGACAAAAATATTCTCCCATTCTGAGGGTTGTCGATTCACACTAATTACTGTGTCCTTTGCTGTGCAGAAACTTCTTAACCTGATATAGTTCCACTTGTCTATTTAAGGGACTATTGCCCATGCCTTGGGGGTCTTATTTAAGAAGTCTTTGCCTACCCCAGATGTTTCCCAGAGTTTCCCCAGTGTTTTCCACAAGTAGCTTTACAGTTTGAGGTCTTGGTTCAGATCTTTGACCCATTTTGAGTTAATTTTTGTTAATGGTGAAAGATAGGGATTCAGTTTCATCTTTCTGTAGGTGGATACCCAGTTGTTCCAGCACCATTTGCTAAAAAGGTTTTCCTTTTCCCAATGGATTGACTGGTATCCTTTGTCAAAAATCAGCTGGGTGTAAGCTTTGGGGTTTATTTATGGGATCTCTATTCTATTTCATTGGTTCACCTGTCTGTTTTTGTACTAATACCATGCTGTTTTGATAATCACAGTTTTACAGTATATTTTGGGGTCAGGGAGTGATATGCCACCCACTCTACTCTTCTTGCACAGGATTGCTTTTACAATACGAGGTCTTTTATGATTCCAGACAAATTCTATGATTGTTTTTTCTAGATTTATGAAGAATGTCTCTGGTATTTTGATTGGAATTGCATTAAATATGCAGATTAATTTGGGTAGAATCACCATTTTGATTATGTTAATTCTTCCAATCCAGGAACATGGGATGTCCTTCCACTCCTTAATATCATTTTCAATATCTTTTTAAAAGATTTTCATAGTTTTCTTTGTAAAGGTCTTTGACTTCCTCAGTTAGCTTTATTCCTAAGTATCTTATACATTTTGCAGCTATAGTAAAAGGGATTCCTTTCTTCAGCTCTACTTCATTCAACTTGTTGTTTGTATACAGAAATGCTATAGATTTTTGGATGTTGATTTTGTATTCTGCCACTTTACTGTATTAATTTATTACTTTGAAAGATTGTTCCATGGAAACCTTTGGGTCTTCTAAGTATATCATCATATCATCTGCAAATAAAGATATTTTCAACTCTGTTTTGCTTATTTGAATGCCTTTTATAGTATTCTCTTTTCTGATTGCATTGGCTAAGACTTCCAGCACTATATTAAAAAGCAAAGGAGAAAGTGGGCAGCCTTGTCTAGTACCAGTTTTTAGCGGAAAAGCTTTTAGCTCTTTCCCATTCAGTATAATGTAAGCTATAGGTTTTTCATATATGGCTTTTATTGTATTGAGAAATTACCCTTCTATACCAATCTTTCTGAGAGTCCTAATGATAAAAGGATGTTGTATTTTATTAAATGCTTTCTCTGCATCAATTGAAATGATCATATTATTTTTTATCTTTCTTTCTGTTAATATGGTGTATTATACTTATAGTCTTGCATATGTTGAACCACTTTTCCATACCTGGAATAAAGCCTACCTACTTGTGATGAATAAACTTTGCTATATGTTATTGGATATAATTTACAAGTATCTTGTGAGAATTTTTGCATCTATATTTATCAGAGATATTGGTCTTTGGTTTTCCTTTTTTTGTCTCCCCGTTTTGGGAATGAGGACGATGGAGGTTTCATAAAATGAATTTGTAAGGTTTCCTTCCTTCTGGATCTTTAGAAATAATTTGAGTAGGATAGGGGTTAACTCTTCCTTAAAAGTTTTGTTGAATTCAGAAGTGAAGCCATTTGGACCTGGACTTTATGATTTCTTTTCACTTTTTTTTTCCAATTCTCTGAGGCATATTAGATTGTCTATTTGCTACGTTTCCATCTTTTTCTTATGTGCACTAATTACTGTGAATTTCCCTCTTATGACGGTTTTTGCATGTCTCATAGATTATGGAAATTTGTGTACTCATTATCATTTGTTTCCATACACTTTTTATTTCAGACTTAATTTCTTCAGTAGTTAAGAAATCATTCAGAAGTAGGTTGTTCAGTTTCCATGTGTCTGTATACTTTCAAGGGTGTTTCTTGAAATTAATATTGAGTTTAATTCCATCATGGTCAGAGAAAATGCTGGATATAGTTTGTATCCCTTTGAATCTGTAAAGGCTTGATTCGTATCCCATCATATGGTCAATCTTTGGAAAGGTTCCATGCTGGGGTGAGAAAAATGTATATTTTGTGGTCTTAGGGTGACAAGTTCTACAGATGTCTGTCAAGCCCATTTGATTAAAAATATCATTTAGGCCCTGTACCTCTCTGCTTATTTTTTGTCTAGAAGATCTGTCTAAAGGAGATAAGGGGGTGTTGAGATCGCCAACAATTATAGTGTTGTACCCTATCTCTCCTTTTAGCTCCAGCAGTCTTTCCTTTACATATTTAGGTGCTCCTGAGTTACGTACATAGATATTTGTAAGTGTTATGTCTTTTTGATGAATTATCCCATTTATTATTATATAATGCCCTTCTTTGTCTCTTCTTACAGTCTTTATCTTGAAGCCTATTTTGTCTGAAATCAGTATTGCAAGTCCAGTCCTTTTTAGATTTGTATTTGTATGGAGTATCTTTTTCCAGCCCTTCACGTTTAGTCTACATATGTCTTTATCCATAAGGTGTGTTTCTTGTAGGCAACAGATAAAGGGTTTCTGTTTTTTTTTTTTTTAATCCATTCAGCCAGTCTGTGTCTCTTAATTGGAGAATTTGATCCATTAACATTCAATGTTATTATTGATATTTCTGAACCTGTTCCTATCATTAAGTGAGCCATTTTCTTGGGTGTTTTTTGTTCTCTTATAATGGTCTGTCTGACTTGTTAGTTTTCCTGGTATAACACTTCCTTCAGAACCTCTTGAAGAGTTGGTAAATTCTTTCAGGTTTTGTTTATCTGAGAATATTTTTATCTTTTTTTCTTTCATATGAAGGATAATCTTGATGGGTATAGTATTCTTGGTTGAAATTGTTTTTCATTTAACACTTTGAGTATATTTCCCCATTCTTCCCTTGCCCACATTGTTTCTGACAAGAGGTTCAATGTTAGCCTGATGGGATAACCTTTGTAAGTAACTTGATGTTTCCCTCTTGCCAATTTTAGTATCTTGCCTCTGTCTGTAGTATTTGCCAATCTGGCTATAATGTGCCTTGGAGAGGATTTTCTTGGGTTGATTCTATTTGGGGTCCTATGTACTTTTTGGGTATGTATATTTGAATGCCTCTCTAGGTTTGGAAAGTTTTCTTCCAGGATTTCATGAAATAAATTATCAATGCCCTTATTATTTTCTTCCTCTTCTGGGATACCAATTATCTGGATATTGGGGTGCTTGATGGTATCTAGTAGAAGCAAGATTTGACCCATTGTAGGATTCTACACATTTGCTAATTCCCTCAATGTTTCTTGCTGATTTGTCACCAGGCCATTCAAACTGAACCTTTCCATGGCTCAATGAGGAGTCAATTATTTCACGGTCCTCATGATCCACCCAGGGATTGTATTTTCTATAAACAAGCCCACCAAATTGGCAAACACTCACAAGAAGTGCTTCAAGTGGATATTCTGCTAATTTACCAATAATCATCTTAGAATGTCATTTATTATACAAAATTAGATAAATTTAACATGAGCAGAAAAATATTGATTGCCACCCTCTGAATTTTTAATATGAGCAATTGATTTATAAATTAAGCCTTCATTTCATTAATTAGAGCAGCAAAGCAGTCTCCTAACCCAAACTATGGTGCTGAGAATTATTTAACTTGCTCATCAGCATTTTTAGGTAATAATGATTCATTAAGATGAATTTTTTCTCTGGTTCAGGTTTTGTGCCTTGCTCGAGTAAGTGCTTCATGCTTCCTGATTTGTGGCTACTTTTTTATGGCCCTTCTCTCAGTTCTTCCTTCCCAATCACCTGCCCATTTGGCTAGCTTTATTCCTGAGCATTTCCCACTGGGTGTTGGCCTGCTTGACCTCTTCCTTGCTACAAGTACAGAATCCTATAACCTCTTGCAGAAGAGCACTGATTTCTAGTTGGCTCAAAGGGCCTCCAATTTTCCAAATGCTTGTCCTCAAAACCTAGCCTGAGAGTGATAACTAGTAGGAGCACAATGAATTACTTGTTAAGTAATTAAAAACATGAAAAAGTAAACAATTGATGTCTTTGCTTGCGTTGTTACGAAAAAAAAAAAAAAAAACTATAACTTGGTGGTTTACAAGCAACAGAAAATGATTTCTCACAGTTCTGTAGGCTGGGAAGTACAATATGAAGATATCAGTAGATTCGGTGTCTGGTGAGGGTCTGTTACTTGGTTAACAGATGGCTTCTTTTAGCCGTGTCCTCCCATTGTGAAAGGTTCAAGGGATCTCTTTGGGCCTCTTTTATAAGGTCACTAAAATTCCATACATGAGCACTGTGTCCTCATGTATGAAATGATCTTATCATCCCCAAAGGCCCTCCCTGTTAATACTATTACCTTGGGAGATTAGTACTTCAATATATAAATTTTTTTCAGTGGAAACATTCAGACCATAGAAAATACTTTTAGTTTTTCAGGGACTTTTCATCATGGGTTCTCTGTTTCACTTTAAAAAAAAGAAGAGAGTTTTTTTATGTTGTAGGGCACATGCGCTTGCCAGAGAGATAGACAGAGAGACAGAAAATAAGAAATCACCATCCCCACCCGCCCACAGGATGGATGGCCATGCTGCAATCCCCTCTTTTCCTCTTGGGATTTTGGGCATACACACATATGTGCTTGGCATGAGTTTTAAGTCACTGGGTGTGGGACTGGAACTGTGGTTGACTACACAGGAGACTAACGATGTAACCATTACTCCATCTGCTCGTGCCCCTGTTTCACCTTTTAAAACACCCCCAGGAGTAGAAAAAATATAGGCTTGTTGATCCAAATTCAGGTCCTAGAGTTAGAATCCTATCTTTTCCATTTACTGGCTGTGTGATGTGAGGCAAGATAATTTACCTTTTTGTTTCTTTATCAATAAAGTACAAACCATGATATTCCTTGTGTCCATGAGTTTGCTTTGTGGCTGCTCTGTGTAGAGGGGGTGATCAATCTCTTCCAACCCAATTGGTTCAGATGTCAAAACTGATGATGTCACAGACAGACTGAAAGGATATGGAATATTTATTACACACCCTGTGAGACTTTCTGAGAAGGACAGGGCTGGCACTCAGGCTGATCTGAAACTGGCCTGAAGGTGCAGAGTCTCTGGTTTAATATTGTCATTAGAGGGTGGGCCTCTATTTTTATGTACAGGCAGAGATTTACAGGATTTGAATTTCCTCACTGCTGCAAAGGGAGGCAGTGCCTGGGCTTTCTTACCAGCTTGCTGAGATGTGGGGCAATGGCAAATGGGAATAGTGGTAACTTGAAAGCTATCAGTGGTCCATCATAAAAAATGAAATCAGGGGCCGGCAAGTGTCGTGGTGGATAGGGGCGCTGGATTCCCACATGGCCGACCGTGGTTTGAGTCTCAGACCTGGTGGCTTGCTTTCTCACTCTCTCTCTCTCTGTGTCTTTCTGGTCAAATTAAAATAAATAAATAAAACGAATGAATAAATAAAAAATTAAAAAAAAATGAAATCAGACTTTTTTTTTAAGAGAGACTTTTTTCTATAGGACATGTGTGCTCTCTGGAGAGACAGAGAAAGACAGAGACAGAATGTGAGAAATCACCCCCCGCCCCCGGTGGGGATGGCCATGCCACAGTCCCTTCTCCTCCATTCTCTTCTTGGGATTTTGGGCACGCACACACACACACACACAGGGTGAGTTTTAAATTGCCAAGTCCGGGACTTGAACTGCAGTCAATGACATGGGAGTCCAGTGATGTAAGCATTATGCCAGCTGCTGGCCCCAGAAGTAAGATTCTTTATTATGGTTTTTTTGTGGGAAAATAACTGCTTAAAGCACGTAAGACTATAGTGTTTAATGGATGATTAATGCAATGACTGGTTTAATCTTTTGAAGAAGCTTTTGCATCTACGATCTCATTTCCTCTTGCTACCAACCCAAGAAATTGAGCTATATGATCAGTAGATCAGTACCAGCACTGGTGGCTTCAACAAATGGTAGCTGCTGCACGACTATTACCATTCCCATCATCATCACTAGCTTTATCATCATCACCATCACCTATGCCATCATCATCCTCATCACCACCACCACCACCATATTCACCATCATCACCAGCTTCTTAACCATCACCATTAGGACCACCACCATCCTCACCACCGTCACTACTGACACAGTCATTATCATCAGCATCACCAAAGCCATAATCGCCCTCATCACTAGTGCCTCATCGTTATTTCCACCCTCAACTTCATCATCGCTGTTGCCATCATCACCAACTCCACCACCATCATCAACACTGTTGTTATAAGTTTTCTTTCTTTTTTTTTTTTATTTTTTGGAGAGGTTTTTGCTATAGGGCGCGTGCACTCGCCAGAAAGAGAGAGGCAGAGAGAGAAAGCGAGAAATCACTCTCCGGGGGGGATGCCACAATCTCTTCTCCTCCATTTTCCTCTTGGGATCTTGGGCAAGCAAGCACACGTGCCCAGAGTGAGTTTAGGCCACTGGGTCCGGGACTCTAACCATGGTCGACTACATGGGAGTCCAGTGACATAGCGCTAACAGCGCTGGTCTCAGTTTTCTTTTAGACTATCCACTTTCTTAGACTTGCTAGCCATATCATCACTGTTATTCTTGTGTTGTTGCTGACCAAATTACATTAGCTATTCATCACAAAAACACAGGCTCATTTAGCTTAAAAAAATTGTCTCCCAAGTAACAAAAACATCCAAGAAGTGGTTCTCAAGGGTTCAACAACATCTTTAAAGACTCTGGATTGTTTATTCTTTCTGCTTTGCCCTCCTATATTGTGTTACCTGGTCCTCAGTTCACAAGAGGAAGCAGTAGCAACACCACCCACACACGGAAATGTGTATTTTGGTAGGAAAATGTGAGTTTTGATAGAAAATGGGACTGCTTCTTTCTTGAGTTTCCTTTTATTAGTAAGTAAAATATTGTATAGAAGTGTCTCCCTTTGTCCCCTACCTTAGCATCTTCTGATGTCTCATTGGCCTGAATGGTGTCACATGGTCCTGTCTACACAGATCACTGGCAAGCAGCATGATTTAGCCCAGTCTGTTTACTCTCTAGGGCTGTGGATGGATCAAATTCTGCAGAAGTTAGTGGGGTTTGCAGAGAGTGCATGCCAATCTAGCTAGGAAGAAGGGAGGAAGGGTATTGGGTGGATAATCCATAGAACATGGTGGGATCCTTCCCAACGGCCAAGGCTGATGGCGGTCTGCATTCACCAAACATCATATTTTCAGATAGAGAAACTCACTCCAATAAGTCTGAGAGTAAAAGCAAAACCATTGAGAGAATATTGGAAAAGGTCACAGAGTACGAGAGAGGGCAAGAACAAGGGCAGACCTGGAGATCCCCTTCTAGTACTCTCCTCTCAGTGTGGCTCAGATATCTGGACCAAGAGGAGTTGCATCATCTCATCTTCTCTCTGTGCATCTGTCTGGTTCTCCTTACTCTGCCAACTGGTGTTCTCTGCTGCAGCCTGCTCAAGCTATGCCAGCCCCTGGCTTTCAATTCATGATTCCAACAGAGCTGACTGCAGGCTCAGAGAAGAGAGATTTTGGTTGTTCCATTCTGAACCAATGTAGTCTACAGTGTGCATTTCCAATTAGCCAAGACTGGAGGCTGGGTCATGCGGCCGCCTGGCCACCTTGCACGTTCATCATGAATTGCATGTGAAGCTCCTTTGCAAAGCAGGTGGAGAATTTTCCTGGAGACGTGGTCAGGCAGGGAGGAAATGACTGTTGGTCCCTCTACTGTTAATAGCTAAATCAATATGCTGGAGTCTGCTCACCACAGCAGTAGCCAGGCCTCGCCTGAGGCACCTGTTGGCACAGTGGAAATGCCCTTATATATGTAATACCTAGAAAGCCAAGACCCACAAGGATCAGTCCCAAACAGATGTCACAAAGGAACATAGCCAATACCATCAAAAGTGCTCTTCCTGGGCCAGCAGCTGGTGTCATGGTTAGGGTACTGGAGCCTACATGGCTGACTCTCTGGTTCAAGTCTTGGACCCAGTAACTTGAAGAACAGGCCAGAAGCATGGACGGGGTGCCCAAATTTGGAGAGGAGAATGGAGGAGGGGGAATGGAATTGTGAGTGACCATCCTCCCTGGGGGGTAGTTTCTCACTTTTCCTCTCTCTCTGTCTCTGGTGAGTGCACATGTCCTGTGGCAAAAATCTAAAACAAACGAACGATCAATCAATCAGCTCCTGAATTTGCACTACTTGGAACATTCTGATAATGATGAGAGTCCTCACTGACATGCTTGAAATCTTATTCTAGACACCTCTGCCACTCACTCTTTCATGACACCCATCCTCCTCTACTTACACAAAGCCAGAGCCTCCTCCAGATGTTCCCCTGTCGGCCTTCTGTTAACTCTCCTTCATGCCCTTTCCTCTACTGCCATCATTAAGCAAAGAAAGCCCAGCTGGCTGGGCCAGGCTCTTCTTGGAGGCTGGAGTCAGAAAGTGGGTAGTGATGGCTAATTCTTTGCGTCAACTTGGCGGGGACACGGTAACTGGCTATTCATTCAAACGTTATTCTGGAGATTTCTGTGACGGTGGTATTTAGATGAGATTTACAGTAAATTGGTGGGCTTTGAGTAAAGCAGAATGGCAAGCCTCATCCAACCCTTTGAAGGTTTTAATAGAACAAAGATGGAGCCCCCAGAGCAAAGAGGAACCATGCAGCAGATGGTCTTTGGACTCAACCTTTCACTCGTCCCTAGGTCTCCACTCTGCAGATCTTGGACTCACTAGGCCTTTACAACAACGTGAACCAGTCCCTTAAATTAGCTCTCCTTATCGCTCCATATACATGTTCTATTGCTCCTGTGTCTGTGAAGAACCCTGAGTAATGTGTGACCCTTTTGTGTGGGCAGGGCCTGAGGAAACACATTTAGTTCATTTTAATGATATCAGAGGTGAAGTATCTGGGAGCCTCCATATTGTTTTCTGTAGCTTAGGTCAGATTTCCTGGGCACACCCCCAGCTGCACGGGACACCAGACATTATGTCTTTTCTACTCCCTATGTTTTGATCCCAGCAATAACCATACAGGGCCCAATATCTGCCTTGGATACTTGGTTCTTCTTCTTCTTTTTTAAAGAATTATTTATTTTTATTTATTATCTTTTTAAAAATAATAATTTATTTAACCTTATATAGTCATTCATTTATTTTAATTTGACTAGAGAGAGACATAGAAAGAGAGAGAAAGTGAGAAAGCAAGCCACCAGGTCCAGGACTCGAAGCGTTCTTGGCCACGTGGGAGTGTCCAGTGCCTTAAACACTATGCCACCTGCTAGCCCCTATTATTATCTTTTAAATTTGCTAAAGACCACGAGAGAGAGAGAGAGAGAGAGAGAGAGAGAGAGAGAGAGAGAGAGAGAGAAAGCTACCAGGTCTGGGAGTCAAAGCACAGTCGACCATGTGGGAGTCCAACTCCTTAACCACCATGCCACCTACTGGCCTGGATATCTGGTTCTTAACTGAGGTGATTTTGCCCCACTTGGGACATCTGGGCAGCATCACTGTGTCCAGTGGGTAGAGGCCAGGGATGCTGCTGCCTAACGTCCTACAGCACACGGGCCACCCATGCCACCGCCACCGCCAAGGAAGACTTACCTGGCCTGCCTAAATGTTGGTAGTGGCAAGGTTGAGAACGGAATTTAGATATTAACTCATACGTAAGCCAGGCTTGCCTTCCAGCCTACCTTCTAAGAGACGCACTCTGTCTCTTTCCTTCTCTCTCTCTTTCCAGTGTCACTGTGTAAGCCGAGAGAATTACGGCAGAGACTGAGGAGCCAGCATTTTATTTCACTGTATCTCTGTTCTCCGACACTCTAGTGCTCCCAGCTCTGGACCTCTTGTGCCCCAAGCATAAAATCTGTGAGATTTGAACGTCTACCACTTGATGCCGTATAAAACACCCTGAGTATGATCTGACAAGGTCCTTTCCCAGTGCCCTCTTCTGCACAAAACCTTCAGGCAGTAATTCAATTTCAGGGCCTTTCTCCTATGAAAATAGGTGTGTGACGCCACCCAGGCCCTGGACTGAAGCACTGGGCATTTCCTTCTCTCAGAATGGATTTTCTTCCACCAAATATGAGCGTTAAAGAGCTTCTAAAGAGACATCATTGCGTTTAGTGATGGGATGATGTGTTTTGGAAAACGTGAGCTGTGGCTGCAACATGATAATAATCATGGACCCCCAGCCCGGATCACAGGCACGTGCATGCACTGTGTGCCAGGGAGACCTCAGGACGTGAAGTGAGGACCTTCCCATGTGGTCAGCTATGCCGCCACAGCTGGCCTCAATGATGTTAAGAAGCATGAAAGCAGGACATGTCTTGGGATCGTAGGGGGGGAGGGCAGAGCTTAGCTCCACAGGGGGCCTGTGCCTCCCAGCCACTGCCCACGATGGGCCACCCAGGGGTGTCCGAGGTCTTCTGGCTTTCCCTTCTCAAGCTTTGGCTCTGTTCTATGGCTGATCACAGTAAGAAAGTGGACTAGCTTTCATCACTGTGAATGACCAAGTGGTCATCAATTCATCTCCCCAGGGCAGATGTTCTGTTGCCACAGAGAAGAGGTGACCTTTGCTCACCCTGTGGTTATGACATTATTTCTTTCAGCTCTCTGGTGGGTGTGTAGGAGCCATGTCACAAGGAGCCAAGAGGCTGCGGTCTGGACAAATGGCTCTGGGCAGACCAGCAGCTGTGATGGAAGGCAGGTCGTGCGAAGGTTGGGCATGCCAGGCTGGGTAACTGTCATTGCAGATCACCCCAGCAGAAAGACAGAACGTCAGCCGCCATAAAGCACTAGGCCTGAAAACCGCCAGCCAGCTCCAACGCGGGAGGCTTGCCTGAGGATGACAGCACAGGTGGGGGAAAGTCTCCATTAATTTTTAAGCCTTTCAGGTCCTGGGGGACCACATGCTCACAGGGAGGAAGCCATTTTCCAGCTCATTGGCTGCATGTTGTCCTGTGAATAGTGGGGAAGTCCAGTCCAAGGGAGAGTCGTGAAGGAGGCAGACGCTGTGGATCAGTCCTGTTTAGGGTCTTCCAGAGGGCATCTGCGTTTCAACAAGGAAATGCAGAGAGGGAACAAGAAGTCCAGATCAAAGGGAGACGAGTTAGTTACCAACGATTGTTCTCAATTTATCGGTGTCTCTATTCTTTATTTTTTTTTTGGAGATTTTTGCCATAGGGCGCATGCGCTCGCCAGAAAGAGAGACAGAGAGACAGAAAGCGAGAAATCACCCCCCCAGGGGGGATGTCCACACTGAAATCCCTTCTTCTCCTTTCTCCTCTCAGGATCTTGGGCACGCACGCACATGCGCCTGGTGTGAGTTTAAGCCACCGGGGTCCGGAACTTGAACCACGGTTGACTACATGGGAGTCCAGTGACATAGCCATTTCGCTAACTGCTGGTCCCTCAAAAGAATGTTTTTACATGTATAATAGAGAAAATATAGGATTAAAAAAAACCAACTTGTGCTCAGATTTTTCAGCCATCAAAGATAGCTGAGACCGCTGTCCATGAACTCCTTTTGTGAAATACCTCTATGTGATATGATGGCATTTCTCCTGGACGGGGCTGGGATTGGAGAGCCTGTTCCCACCCAAGTCTCGAAATGCCCTCATTACATTCCTAGTCCGACAGCTGGTGTCTCCCCAGAAGATGGGAATCCACTTCTTGGCTCCTCTCTCCCCAAGGAATCAGCCAGGCTCCCCTCAGTTATTTTCTCTGGGGAACAAGGCCGACAAGCACAGCCGTTCTGACCACGGGCTCCGGGGCCACTGGAGACTCCGGACACAGTGCCTGAGCACCCTGCTCCGGCCTCGCCTGTCCTCGCACGTGCCAGGGCCATCCTGCTCCAGGCCCTGTGCCAGCTCTGCCTGGAAACCCCTCACCCCTCCTGAGCATTCCAGTCTCGTCCAGTGCCTGTCTGGGGTCTTCCCTGACTACCCGTCTCACACAGAGGTCCCTCTCCCTCTGAGTCGCTCGCCAACCTGCCCCCTGCCTTACCCTCTTCAAGCACATTTCGTCTTGGGCTGCTGTCTGTGTGCTTACGTGGAGCCTCCACCGTGTAAGTGCCTGGAGGACTGGGGCCGGGACTGCCTTGTTGCTGAAATGAATGCAGGAATGAATGCAGTTCTCTAAGTCTCAGTGTCCTTGTCTTTCAAATGGCTATAAAAACAGTGTCGTCGGAAAAGTCATGACATATTTTTCTGTTTCTAAGCACGATGCATCGTGACTTTTCCGACAATCCAATGCCTTAGAAGGTTGTCCCTGAGTAACTGCAGTGGGGAAATGATGGCCTAGATAGGAACTCTTAAGACAGAGGTTTTGAAGTCTTCCTTAGTCCCCTCTTTGGGCTTCAAGGGTCAGCAGGAGAACTCCAGAACCTTTCTAACTGCTCTTTCAGCTCTGTGGGTGAACAGGTAGCAGGAATACACCTGCGGACAATAAAACTGCTCAGAGGACCAGCACTGCCTCTTGCCCATTACTGTTATTTATTTATTTGTTTTTGAAGAGGTTTTTGCTATAGGGTGCGTGCGCTCGTCAGACAGACAGAGAGAGACAGAGAGACAGAAAGCGAGAAATCACCCCCTGGGGGGATGGCCATGCTGCAATCCCTTCTCCTCCATTATCCTCTTGGGATCTTGGGCACGCACGCACACGTGCCAGGCGTGAGTTTAAACCACCGGGTCTGGGACGTGAACCACGGTCGACTACATGGGAATCCAGCAACATAGCCATTATGCTAACTGCTGGTCCCTCATTATTGTTATTTTGAAGCTGGTGCTTTGAAGCGTTTAGAACCAACCCACTCAGAGGCATTCCTCCAGCGAGGCATCTCGGCTTAGGCTATAGTTCCACTGTAAATGCATCACCCCTCTTTAAGCAGAGGGTCATTAAGTTTAACAGTATCAAAGCGCTCTCTGTGATACACACAACTTCGTCAGTACACACTACTGTGTGTACTGTGTGGAACAGCCCACTCTCACCGAGGCATACATTTACGCTTCTCTTTCCTAGGCTTTGACTGACTTACCCTGTGACACCCAGAAATATAGAAGATTACCAAGGAGTTAATTATCTGATCTTAAAGAAAGGGCGAAATCGTGACTTGTGTGGCCATGTGGTTGGCTGGGATGGATGGTGGGGGAGAAACGCCTGGTGGGAATCTCATTTCTTCGAGAGAGCCTTCCCGCATGTCTAGGTTATGACTCCTGCTTCTCCAAGAGCCTGCATTCAATACATATGCCTCTAGGTTTATCTGTTTATCACCTGTCTCTCCATCTAGATGTAAGACTCAAGTTGGCAGAAGTGGGATTACCCCAGTCACTTCTGTGTCTCACGCCTGACCCAGTGCCTGGTGGATACGTGGTGCTCAAAAACTATAACTCTGTCCCAACAAATGTTCATCAGACCCATTCTCTGGGCTGAGGCCTCTAGCTGCATGGGTATGTGCTGATGGACAGCATGCATGGTCATCCAAATCAGAATTACTGACCTCATACAGTTCACAGACAAGGTAAGGAGATAGACATTAAAAGTTAAAAAAAATAAAATTTGAGCTAGCCAGGTGGTGTGGTGGTTAAGGTGCTGGATCCCACACGGCTGACCATGTGGTTTGAGTCCTGGACCTGGTGGTTTCTAAAACATGCTGGGTGAGTGTGTGTGTGTGTCCTCAAAATCTCTGAGTGGAGAATGCAGAGGAACGGATTGCAGCATGGTCATCTCCCCTGGGGGTGCTTTCTCACTTTCCCTCCTCTCTCTGTCTCTTTCTGGCGAGTGCATGTGCCCTACAGCAAAACCAAAAAAAAAAAAAAAAAAAAAGTTGAAAAAATTTACAACCATGATAATAATGAAGTACTTTAGTGTCGTGAATGTCTACTCTGATTGTTAGACCTAATCAGGAAGATCAGGAAAGTTTTCCACAAAAAGCGACGTTGTAGCTGAGTCCTGAAGGCTATGAGGGCATTAATAAGCCCCAGAGGGGAGGAAGCATGTAGGTGCAAAAACCTTCAGCAAGAAAACCTGAAATCCCGATGGCCAGAGAGGGCGGCCACGTGGCCCTGACCGGTTAGGAGGAAGGAGACGGACCATCTCAGTCAGGACTCGGATGCCCTGACACACTGTCTAACCCAGGGGTGGAATGAAAGGATTCTCCCAAAGATGTTCCCTGGCACCTCTACTTCTTCCTTTCCTTTCCTTTTTTTTTTTTTTTAATAATTATTCATCAACTTTTATTTGTTTATTATTACTATTATTTTTCATTTGACCAGAGAAAGAGAGAGAGAGAGAGAGAGCGAGAACTGCTGGCCTCTATTCCTTTCTTGACTCATTCCTGAGAACCAGGACAGGAATCTAAAATGGGACCACCATGCTCTAGTCATATCGTGATGTAGGACTGTCCTTTCCCAAGCTTGCCCCAACAACAGCTACTGTTCCTCATGCTCTCCTGAGAGGTGACCTTGCCATCGACCCCCTGACCCTGGGCTGGTGTGAACTGTAACCCGTGGAAATGCAGAGGAAGAGAAGCTGTGGGAGTTCTGAGACGAGTTCAGAAGTGGCCATGCAGCTCTTTACCTGTTCTCTTGGAACACTCGCTTTCTGGATCCTCCCCCTGGGACCCAGCTCCGTGCTGGAGACGGACCAAGCCTGGTGGAGAGGCCACGTGTAGAGTCTCCACATGTACGTCCAGCTTCAGGTCACCCAGCTCAGGCATTAGACTGCAAGAAGCCACCTCTGGGTGATTCTAGCTGCCAGATGTTGTCACCTCTCCCCATTTGAGTCTTTCTGGCTGAGGTCCCAGACATTATGAAGCTAAGTTAAGCTGTTCCCAGATTAATCCTTGAGCATAACACCATGGCCATGTCTTTCACCACTGAGGCTTGGGGTTGCTTGTTTTGCGGCAACAGATACCCAGAACATGTTAAAGGAGCCAAGGGCAGCAGGTGGCAGCTGGGTCACCTGGATTCCTGTGATCAGACAGGAACGCAGAGGTCCCGCCTAAAGGGCTCATTTCGTGATGGGGTATAAGGCCCGAGAGAGAAAGTCTTCAGTCCAAAAGCGCACCTCTGCCTTTAAGGCAAGGCGAGAGCAGGGGAGGGAAGAGTGCCGTGGGCCTGTCCCTCTAAGGGAGCGTCCTCTTTTACCTTTACAGTGTGTGAAAGTCACCCACTGGCTGTGATTGTCTGCCCGAGTCCTTATTTAACTGTGATTTGGGGATTAGTTGTTTTTGAAAGATGCCCCAACTGATACACTTGCTGGTATTTTGCCAAGAGAGATAAACAGTCTCAGCTGGTACTGCAATTGGATTCGGTGTTAGCAACACACAGCAGCTGCCTCCCAGCAGAGCCGTCTGCCTTGAAAGGACCTGGGTGGACGGATTCAAATTCGCCTTTCCAACCTTTACCTGGTCGGTGTGGGACACATGCGTCTGCCATGGGAGTGACCAGGTGATGAGGGTTCTCAAAGCTCCAACAGGGAAATCCCTACAGACCATGCTGGCAAGTAACCCATCCCGATCATCTCAGATACTGGGACTTATTCTTTTCAACTGAAATATGGAAACAAAAACCACGGCTGAGCAAATGTTCACTTCTGTGGTCTTTAAAAAATGTTCAGACTTCAATTGAAAATCGAAATTACTCAGCACAATAATAAATGCTTACCAAGTGTTACTTTGCACATCAGGTGGTAAGACTGTAACTGTGAATAAATTGCTTATAGTAAGATTTTTCCCCCTTTTAATGCTGTAGCAGCAGATGGGCTAATAAATATGCAACACGTTGTAATGACATTTGCAATTTCAGAGGGATAAAGGTTTCCCCCCTTTCACACAAACAAAATGCACAATCATCCAGTATTATACTTTTTAATGGAAAAACTTAAGTCATGTAATGTAAACAGCATCCCACTTTCGACGACTGTACTAGTGGAGCTACAGTTGTAACGTGAAAGAACGCATACGCTGGAGCTGGAGTTCACGCTCTGTCTTTGCAAGAGTGTTTTCTGTCTTGGAAACTTTTCCGACTTTGAAAATAGCATTCTTGCACCTAGCAACTGGGTGTGTGGGGGGGCCATGAGTAAGGAGCAAATTTATATATACTCTAATTTTCAGGCAGAGCGAGGCACTATCTGGGAGTGATGGAGCCCAGCACGACCCATTAAGGGAAACGTAAACCAGTTCATGAGACTAAGGACTTGGGACTGTGTCTGATGACTTCAGCTTTGCTTTAGTCCCAGAATTCATCAAAGTAAGGTACATGATATCTTCAGAGAAATAACTGTATAGGGTAAATATCAATACTAGAGTTTCTCCAGAGAGGAGATTTAGTTAGGCTCCAACAGTAGATCAGTGAGAATCAGGTTATGCTCTGGAAACATCTGGCCCTTACATCTAAGCTCACTACAGTGAAGGTTTATTTCTTGCTCACACGGCAGGTTCACCATGGGTAGATGGGAGCGCTCTGCTGACCACAATCATCCAGGCACCCAGGCTGATGGGATGATGCAGGTCTCTGAGCCAGAGGCGAAGGGAGTTCTGGAGCACCTACGCCAGGAAAGTGAGAAAAATGCCAAGGAGGAAAGTAACAACTCACTTCCACTCAGATTATCCGAAGAGATGACTTGGCTCCACCTAACCACAATGGGCCGGGAAGTGCAACTTACCATGTTCTGGGAGGCAGAGGACTGGAAGTATCGGTGAGTAGCATAGCCACCTTTTTGTTCACCAAAATCCATCCCATACTCTCTCCCGCAGGGAAAATACACTAGCCCTCACCTATGGGAGACATTCTCAAGTCCCATTCTACCATGGCATCCAGCTCAGGAAGCAGGGTCTCAGGATCACAGGCAGTGGTCTCTACACCAGGTTCAGATACAGCTTCTCTTGATACAGAGATACATGAACTAGAAAGACAAGTGACATACAGCAGCCAATCTGGTGATAGAAGAGGGACAGAACTGTGTGATCATGGAGCAGCCACTTCCAGGGCAGTTCTGAGCATCAAAGGGAGACGGTGAGGGCCCCCCTAGCCTGACTGTGGGGAAGTTTCCTTCATTAGGTCTGGATTCTGTCGCTCCCATTCCATTGGTTCACCCTCTGGGAGGTTTTCCTTCACCTCTGATCTCCTTGGCTAGAATGAAGTGAGCACTGGAGGACATGCCCTCCTGGGGGCTGAGCAGCTTTCTCAGCTTGCTTCCTTTCTGAGGAAGGTGAGGGCCATGGGAAGTCAGAAATCTTGAATAGTCATAAACCAGACTCCTGGTTTATTTGGCTGTACAACTTTTTCGAAAGTTTAACTGGCTTGTCACCTATTTGATTCCAATCGGCCTCACACGCCCTTAGTTACATTCAGTTGGAGACGTGTCTCACCCTCCTTGACTTGAACCTATTGGGCTTGACAGAAAAGTCATACTTTATCCTCATTTCCCAGGGCCATTTTCTCCTGATTCCAGGGACCCATGCTGATGGAGAAGCCAGCACCCTAAATATTGCAGGTGACATGGAGATTGGCAAACAATCAGGTGGCAAAGTGTGCCAGCTCTTACATCTCCCACTTGAAAGTGACACACTTCTGCTCTCTTTTACTGGCTAAAGCAAGTCATGTCACCATCCCTCATCTCCAGTGGGCAGTAGAGGGCAGGTGGCAGAACGCGGCTGGAGTGAGAATGAGAGTATTTGCGAACAGCACACGGGACCACAATAAGTCACTGCGTTTCGGAAAGAACGGAGCAGCATAACGAGAAGGCAAGAAGTGAGATTACGATGGAAAAGCCACTGATTACACTTGTAAGTAGTCTAAATCCACGATGCCTGTTTATGGAACAATGTGGAGTGCCAGGTGCCTGCCTGGACAGTTTTGCATGGGAACATACCTTTATCCCATTGGGGAGATAGTTGAAAGAAGATTCGAATCTTCATGACAAAAAAAAAAAAAAAAAAAAAAAAAAAAAAAAAAAAAAACCAAACCAAACCAAACCAAGCCAAACAAAAAACAAACCCAGCAGTCTTAGATAGAAGGATTCTTGCAAATTGGTTGTTCCATGGGAGTATGCGAAGACTGAATAATTTCAGTGTTTGAGTTACTCAGCTCTCCTCCATAGGATGTGAAAGATGTCTTCTTGTACACTACTTGGGTGCATGAGGAGATTGGACAGGACATTGGGAGGAAATGAAAGAAAGGCCCAGCTATAATGGCTCTTCTGTATGGCCATGACAGGCCCTAAGTACGGAGCTTGATTATCTGATGTAACTGAAAAGCCTTGCCATATCCTGTTGTGTAGGCAGACGAGCCAGAGGCTTCTCTGAACAGAATACCACTGACCTCAGAAAAGACATTTCTGAAGTTTTCTTTTCTTGAAGTGTCTGCACCCCTGGTCAGCTGCAGTCTTGTGAGGGCAGTAGAAGATAACACGAAGGGGATTAGGGTGACTCCCAGGATCCCAGAAACCAGCTTAGTTCTTTTCATTAGTCGGGAAGCTGAAAGCTGAATCCTGTAACACCGTGATTCTTGATATTTTCACTCCTCTGAACATGTGAGTTTAGCTCTAGATAAGAAATGCTTCGGGTCCTGTTAAACTTACACACTATCTGTTGTGTTATGAATTGAAGGGCGCATTTCAGAACAAGTGGAGGGCTGATTATAAATGATCTTTTAGTGCCAGCAAAAAGGTGGTAGCTGAGGATGCCAGGTTACTATAGAAACACCAGGAGAAAGGGAAGAATAAGGATGCCATGTGGAGAAGCAAAGGGCTTTTGAAATGATACCTGCGTGATGTGTCTAATGTTTTCCTTTTATTAAACTTGTAAATAGAACCAATGTTTCTAATATGCAATATCATTGATAACCTTGAAATGTATTTAGGTACATGTGATAGTAAATTTCTGTGTTTTTTTTTTTTTTTTTTTTTTTTTTTTTTTTAAATGAGTGGAAAGTGCAACAGACAAATAGGAAAATCATTCTTCAAGCTGCAGCTATGGAACTAACACCTAACCAAGAAGCAAGGTGCCCTGATCATCACTTCCTCTGTTATAAGCAATATGACTTTTGATTTATTTTTAGGAGATTTTTACCTTAGGGCATATGTGCTCACAGGAGAGAGAGAGACAAAGACAGTGAGAGGGAAAATGAGAAATCACACCCCCCCGGGGGGGGTGGGGAGGATGGCCACACCACAATCCCTTCTTTCTACTCCTGGGATCTTGGGTATACACACACACTTGCCCGGCATGATCTTTCAAGCCACCGGGTCCAGGACTTGAACTGCAGTTGGCCATGTAGGAGTCCAGCGACGCAACTGCTATGCCATCTGCTGGTCCCAGTGATAAGAATTTTTGCCATCATGACTGCTGGCCAGTAGAGCTGCCTACACTGCAGTCAGGCGGTGTGGTCTCAGCCAGGCCTGACAGATCCCTGTATCACCCACCACTCAGGTAAGTCCCCGAACCTGTCGGTGCAACACTTTTCTAATTTACAAAGTAGACTAACACTTATTTCAGAGTTTTCATGATGACAGCGTGAGAAAACGTATACATGCAGTGTAGTGTAATGTCTGGTGACACAGTGAGAGCTCAGTAAATGGCTGTGCTGACAATAGAGAGGATGAAGCTGGTCACCAAGAGAGTCATTTTCACTCGGTGTAAATAGCAGCATTTCTGGGGCAGAAGAAAGCATTGAGTGGAGTCACAGTCTAAGGCCTACCCTAATGACTCATTAGGTCAAATGAAAAAAAAAAACGGGCAACTTCCCTTTGATATATAAACTGAAGGAACTGTCAAATCCAGCTCAGAAGTGCTAAGCAGCTCATAGGAATGCACTTGCAAAACCACTGAACTCTGCATATAACTTCAAATAGGAATCGTCGTGAAAATGATACAGACGGTGTTTCTGGGATGTGACTGTGTGGCAGAATGACACCAGAGCCTTGGGTGCTACAGGATTAATCAAAGGATGGCTTAAATGCTCTTTATGACTTTAGGTAGATGAACTGATAACTTTCAGAAAGCACTGCAAGAAATTTATAGTACACACTATTTTAGAAGCTGGCGTCTACGATTTTTTTTACAGTTTGGTATTGGGAATGGAAATCCAGCCTGATGGTGTTGGAATTAGTAGGAGAGTAAAGAGAGAAAGGAGAAAAACTTGTTTCTCACCCTCACGGGTTTATAACACCCAACATGGCATGAAAGCCGTGGCAAAAGCAGCTCCCCAGGGGGATTGTGAATTTCCCCCCTAGTCTCAGTTGTCAAAGGCGGCAAACACCTCCAAAAATGGATGGAAAATTGTGGTTCTGAAGACACTGATACTTCTTTGGCAATGTGCTCAGTGTCTGTAACTTGTGATTAAGATCTGGGTAGACATTTGGGGAGAAACATTTGTAGGGGATGGCTGACCTCCTGAATAGGAAATAAAGGCAAAGCCAAAAGAGGATTGTTTCTGTAACTTTCTAACATAATCTTATCCAATTAGAAAAAACTCATTAACTTTCCCTAAGTGAAAGAGGGGCAGTCTGAACTGATAAAAAAATCTGGATTGCTGACTCTGTGTGAACAAACATAACTTCAATTATCTCAAACACTCTTCATATATCCTAACGTAAAAGGTATATTGACGGATAACAAGATGATTTGGAATAATCTTATACCATACAACAAGGAATCAAAGTAAAGAAAATCTTGGGACCAGCAGATGGCATAATGGCTACGTTGCTGGACTCCCATGTAGTGGACCACGGTTCAAGTCCCAGACCCGGAGGCTTAAAACTCATGCAGGGTGCATGTGCGTGCATGCCCGAAATCCTGAGGAGAATGGAGGAGAAGGGATTTCAGTGTGCCTATCCCTCTGGGGGGTGATTTTTCATTTTCTGTCTCTCTGTTCTGTCTCTCCAGCGAGCACGTTCACCCCATGGCAAAAATATTCCTTAAAAAAAAAAAAAGTAAAGAAAATCTTAAACTACTTGAGTTGCCTTGGCCTGGAATTGATCATATCTGAAATCCTTGCTTTGAAAAGGGGCTGTTGAGTAGGCCTTGGTGATGCAGGTTGGGGTGGGGGTACCAAACTGTGTAGTGCAGATGGGAGGGTTACCAAACTGCAGTGCTGAAAGCCATATGGAACTAAGCCTGGGTTCATTTCCTGAGCTGACCTGAAAACATGCCATGTATGCACATACCCAGGGTACGGGCAAGCTGGAGAGCTGGGGCAGAGGGATGAGGTCTCTCTCCCTCTCTATCTGTAAGAAGCAGTAAGATGAGGTCTCTCTCTCCCTCTCTATCTCATGTGTGCTTACATGTTCTTTTTTACAAGTAGGGTAAATTAACTTATTTATTATTATTACTATTATTATTATTAAGAAAAGTGGCTGTTAATTTGGTCTTGGATTTTTATTTTACTTAGGAGTAAGACTGAAAATTTATAGTGGGGTTAATTATTTCAACCATATGGGTCATATCTGAATTATTACAAATAAATGTTGAACAAATAGAGATTTAAAGAATTTTCTAGTGCCTTATTTTCAACCACTGGCCCCAAGAGTTCAGTATATGGTCAGTATAGGTCCTATTTCCCCTAATTGTAAATAAATGGATAGTTTTCTTTATGGCTTATTGCATGAAGCTGATGTTCCCATTTTTTCCTCCCCCAAGTACTGATAAACATTTTTCTTTTCTTTTTAGCTTGGTCTTATAAGAGAAAATAGAAAACTCTAACTTCAATGCATAAAAGAATGTACATGTCCATACATCATTTCAGGACTAATGCTACAGTCACTGTCAATCACCAGAGGTCCAAACTTGAAAGCCCCTGGTCTGCTAGGCCCAGGCATTATGCCTGAGCATTAGAATCATGACAGCAAACATTTATTGGGTGCTTACTAAGTGCTAAGTCCTTTTCCATGGGTAGTTCATTTGTTGGCATCTTGGGTGTCTCCAAGTTCTCCAGCTTGCTGAACTCTAACTGTCCTTTAAGACTGTAGGGAAAATTAACATGTAGTCTCGCCTCACACATGGTTGTTGTCCCTTTTGCATTGTGCGAAGACCCACTGGCAGGGAGGGATCTGGGTCCTGCACGTTCCCTCTGATGTGGTTATTGCCTTACTGGTTTCTTGACCGCACTCCTACCTTCCCTTCCCACTCTCACCCTCTCCACCTCACTCCTACCTTCCCTTCCCACTCTCACCCTCTCCACCTCACTCCTACCTTCCCTTCCCACTCTCACCCTCTCCTTTCTGCACCATGACATCTCCATGTATATCAACTGTCCTAATTCCAAAGCACCTTGCGCTTGAGGCTGTGTATAAAAAAAGACTTTCCAAAAGGTTTATAACTCTCAAGGGGGTGATTTCAACAAGGTTTTAAACTCCCAGTGCCTCTCCCATGGTCTCATATTTAGAGAATGTGATAGACACAGGGAAATTGAGAGCCATAGGTTATACCTTTGCCCAGATTGGAGTAAATAGAATTTTTATGTAGAAGAAAAATCTGAATCACCAAGAGCTGCTTTAAAGGCAAGGACTCCAAAATTCAGCACCAGTATTTAACTTAAGAATATTAAGTCATGAATGGTACTGTGAACTGATGGATTCCAGATATAAAATACATAGTCACACAAGGCACACAGATATTATTAATTCAATAGCTAAGACGGGGTTCCCATCGGTGCCACACAGTCACTCAACAAACCTTCTTCCCTGTGTTAATTGGAAGCTGAAACCTACACATGTTCCTTAACGTAGAATATAATCGGATATCCAGGAAGGAAAATGAATGCTGTAGCTTGAAACACATACAAAATGGAGTGAAGAAAGCAAACAAAACAAGTCTTATTTCCCAATCTATGGTCATCACCCACAAGGAGGTAAAACAAGTTGTCAGAAGGTGATGGGGCAGCCTACAGATGAAATCCATCAAGTGATGGTTAGTTTGTTGACTCTGTCAAATGTCATCGACACCGTATGCCGTTGGGAACTTCCAAACTGCTCGTTCTGGCACAACGGGAAGTAAAGAGGGGAGGGAAAGACAAGAAATGAGAACCGGCTAGGCCAGAGGGTTTCAGCTTTGGCTGTACATTAGGATCGCTTGGGGAGCTATTAAACATCACGATGTCAGGGTATGGCCCAGGCCAGAGGAGGTCAGAATCTCCAGGGGTGAGACTAGGCAGCAGCCATTTTCAGAGCCCCCAGATAATGCAGTAGCAGTCAAGGTTGAGAACCACTACATCACATTGAAAACAACTGGAAAGATATAGGAAGGGGTCTCACAGGTTATAAGAAAAATGCAAATGGTGATGCCCCTTGTAAACTAAGGCTATCGACATTCCCAGTGATAATGTGCTGGGTGACAACAGATGTTAACAGGAATCTCCAGACTTTTTCTGTTTGTCTGGGCTTTGGAGCATCCATAGAGTCTTATGCTTAGCTGAAAAGTGGAGCCAATGGGCTGACTCCATAGCTTAGTGGTTAAAGGAATGGGATTCCACAGGGCTGACTATGGTTCAAGTCCTGACTCTGGGGGATTGAAAAACATACCAGAGGCATGTGGGACATGTCCTAAATCCTGACAGGATGGAGAAAAGGAGAAGGAATTATGACATGACCATACCCCATAGGGGAGTGCTTTCTCCATCTCTCTTTCTCTGTCTTTCTATTTCTCTCTGGCAAGTACATGCATTTACTGGCAATCAAAAAAGAAAAAATGGAAGCCATCATTTTTCCCCCTTAAATTTTTTTTTTTTTTTGATAAAGGCAGATTTTCTTGAGAAGTACCTGACCTAAGGATTAAAACCTTTTGAAATAAGTGAACTGAAAAGATAAGTACCCTGTCCAGACCTAGATATCTAGATGAATTTTAGAGCTAGAATAGACATGAAAAGTCAAGGAAAAGACAAGTATTGGAGGGGAAAAAAGATACCCTGCTTGCTAAAATTAACCCATAATAGGATACTATCAATTTCTTTGACCGGCCAAAAGGTTTTAAAGGAGAAAGGAAACTCTCTCCAATGAGCTGACTAAAAGGTGTGTAAGTTTTCAGGGTTTGAAATGTCTGAATCACTTTTGCAAGTAGAACAACAACAAAAAAAAGGTACACTTTTTATTGATTTTCTTTAATTAAACTAATCTTTAATTAAACTAAGAATCCATAAAGCAAAACTGGGTATGAGTTAAATTCCACTTTGTGATTCATTTATAGATTATTGAAACTCCATCATTAATAGAAATCATATTTCAGAATGGTATATTATAAAGAATAAACAAAGAGTAATTTTCCTTCTTGGACTTTTTAAGCCAAATACTCTTGGCTGATGGTGCTTATCTCATTTAGGGTACCAAGGGCCTAATGCCTCTGGAAGTACCTAGTACAGAAAATTCGGGATCATTTCCCCTGATCTACAGGTTGAAATAGTGACAATACTTATTACTATTAGGAGCAAGTTTATATGCTTAAATCTTGCCAGGTTCAGCATAACATTGACAATGATAAGTTGGGCTGATGAAAACCAATCAATACCATTTCCAGCACTTCACTTCTGTAATGCTTCATGGAATTACAGGTGATTAATTACACGAGAATATGTCAGCAGTAAAAATTAGTGTTATCTGTGGTCCATGTTTACTGGTCATTTAATTCTTATAAGTCAAATTATTTTGACTTAATGTGATTCTAAATTGCGTTAAAACCACACAAGCCAGAACCAAAATACTCATTAAGATGTAAAGCTCCAATATTCATGATGAATGGACCTTCACTTAGATTTATCCTTTGTTACAAGTTAGCTGTATTACCTGTAATTGTACGTTTGTATAATTTAAAGTAATAGAAAGAATATTTCTTCATCTTAGGTGACCAAAACCTCAGACCTAGGAAATATTAAGGCTTCAGTGGAGCTTGTTTTGGATTAAAAGTAAGTCTGAAGAATCATTTTATTTTTTTAGATTTTTGCCATAGGGCATGTGTGCTTTATGGAGAGAGTTCAGTGAGAGGGAAAGTGAGAAATCATCCCCCCGGGGGCATGGCCACAACACTACAACCCTTTCTCCTCCATTCTCCTCCTGGGACTTTGGTCATACATGCACATGCGACCAGCATGATTTTCAAGCCACTGGGTCACCAACTGTGGTCAGCCATGTGGGAGTCCAGCACCATAACTATGACACCACCCACCTGCTAGCCCCTGAAGAATAATCTATCTTATTATAGCCTGATCAGAGGTCTGTGAAATATCTGGGTAAAGCAAAAAGCTCCAAATCCCTTTCCTCCACAAAACAACATACACGTGTGCGCGCGCGCACACACACACACACACACAACCAAACTGGGGAGACATTTCTGGGAGTTCTGCTGGGAGTCAAGGCTTCCAGGTTCTGGAGAAGAGGCCCACAGCAGCATTTCTCAAAGCAGTTTCCATGGGTAGAGAAGACCATTGAGATGCTCTAAAGCAAGAATTCTGTAGATAAATCAACGTGAGAAGTTGAAGGGCGCATATTCCTCCCCTCCCTGGAGATGCCCTGGGAGGGAATGTCAGTCTAGGAAAGCCACCGAGAATGTCCCCAGAAAAGGCAAAGGAGCGTTTTCCCTTCTCCAATACTTTCCAACTTTGTTGGACCAGGAACCTCTTCCATTATTCGTAACATGGAACGGAAGTTCTGTTTCTTAGAGCAGACATGGCAAAATGCTGATCCTGAGATATAAAGGGTGACAACTGAAGGAAGGAAGAATCTGCCTGCACAGAGCAAAAGAGAAGGAAACACCGAGCGAGAACCACACACATGCACACACGCTCTCAGGGTGCTCCTCAAGCCACCAGCTCTGGGACTTGCACGCAAGGTCGGTCATGTGGGATCCTACTGCCCTAACCACCAGGCCATGGAACCGCACCTGAACCCTTATCTTAAGTGAGGGATCATAGATTCCAAATTAAGTGGTTTTGGACAATGAACTCCTGGATCTAAATCTCACTTTTCTCAATTGTGAAACTAGAGTTTAAAGAAATGGCCATGCTTGACCTTTCTAGGCCCAATTACATGACTCTATCTCAACTACTATAATGAGAGAAAGGAGAAAATAGGATTTGCTTGACAAGAATTCTTTTTTGCTATGGGTGCGTGCGCTCACTGGAGAGAGAGAGACAGAAAGCAAAAAATCACTCCCTAGGGGCGATGGCCACGCCACAATCCCTTTTCCTCCACCCCCCCCTCCTTGGGCATGCACGCTCACAGGACTGGTCTGAGTTTTAAGCTGCTGTGGTTGCCCATGTGGGAGTCCAGCAACGTAACGGTTATGCCATTTGCTGGTCCCGCTTGACAAGAATTCTCTTTATGTGGCCAGCCTGTGGTGTGGTATTTAAGGTGGCTGGATCCCATAGGGTCAACTGCACAGTTCAAGTCCTGGACCTAGCGGCTTGAAATACACGTGTCTCCAATTTGTGCATGCATGCCCCAAATCCTGAAATGAGGAAGAAATGGAGGAGGAAGGATTGGGTGTGACCATGCCCATGGGGGGGTGCTTTCTCATTTCCTCTTTCTCTCCCACCTCCCCCCGCCCCCCACCCCCCACCATGAGCCCACTGGCAAAACTAAAAGGAAATAAAACCCCAATAATCTCTTCATGACCAAATTTTCTGAAACACAAAATGAGGGCTGCATAAAATAGAAGCACATACAATAAAACCACACATGGTTAGGTGATTCTTAATTTGCACTATTCTTACAGTTTTGATTGAAGATAGGGGGGGTCATAGGATACAGCCTAGAGTATTTTTTTTTAAGTCCAGAAACTTCCAGCAGCTAGATATTTAATTAAAGTCAAAGAGAAATTTAAAAATTATTCTTTTAATTAATTGTTCTCTGCTTGCACACTCTGTGACTACACTACTCTTGGTTATTAAACAGTTTGAACTTCAAAAATAAAAAGAAAAGTCAAGATGAAAAGTAGATGAAACAACTGATTTAAATATAGAAAAACAGGGCAAAGTATTTTGCACAAGTGCGTATGCATTTTGTTATGTCGGTATTTTCTTTATTTTAATTTGCTACAGGGTACAGGTGCTTGGTGGAGAGAGTGTGAGAGAGAAAATGAGAAAGCACCCCCCCAGGAGAATGGCCATGCTGCAATCATTTCTTCTCCATTCTCCTCTTGGGATTCTGGGCACACATGCACATGTGCCCAGAGTGTTCTTTAAGTCACTGGGTCCAGAATTCAAACCAGGCAGTCAGGTATGTGTGATCTAGTTATCTTTTTTTTTTTTTTTTTTGGAGAGGTTTTTGCTATAGGGAGTGTGCGCTCGCCAGACAGAGAGAGACATAGAGACAGAAAGCGAGAAATCACCCCCCAGAGGGGACGGCCACACCACAATTCCTTCTCCTCCATTCTCCTCTCAGGATCTTGGGCACGCACGCACACGCGCCCGGTGTGAGTTTAAGCCACTGGGTCCGGGATGTGAACCGTGGCCGACTACGTGGGAGTCCAGCGACATAGCCATTACACTAACTGCTGGTACCTGATCTAGCTATCTTGACAGCCATGCCACTGGCTGGCTCAGTATTTATTTTTAATAGAAAATAAAATAAAATAAATTGGAGAGAGAAAGGATATAATTGCCAGGGAAATGAAATCATTGATCTGGTACCAGTATCCCTGAGAGCTGTTTTTCCATAATTCCCATTAACTGGGCTTGGAAATTAAAATTAATTTAGAGATTGATGACTTTAAGTCGCAACCTAATTCTATCAGACAAAAAACTGTCTGAATCAGTCCCCAGGCTGATATCAAATGATCTTAAGTTGTATTTTCGTATTGAATCAATCTCAGTTTTTAGTATCCATGTGCAATCGTCAGTTTCAGATATACATGTCTGGTATAATTTGATTAGAATAGAAATTAAGGTCTTAAACATGGAAATGAATAATATAGACTCTTCCCCACAGGTACATATGCCCTCTAATTATGTCAGATCTAATCTCCAGCATTCGTTTGAACCCTGACTGCCCATTAGAATCGCCAGAGGGGTTTTTAAAACTCCCAGTGCCCATGCTGCACCCGAGACCAATCAAATCAGACTCCAGGTGTGAAACCTAGGTGTTGATATGATTAGATTCTCCCTAGGAGATTCTAATATGTAGCAAAATTTGATAACCAGTGAACAAGTATGGCCCAGTCAAGGAATTCCCAAATAAACTGCCCACGCCATTTTGGTTTAAAGTGGACAATGTGAAACACATCTATTTTGATTTTTCAGTTCTTTGTAGAACTCTCAACAGATATGAAGCTATCCCTTTTAGAAAGGTAAATAAAATGTAAAAAGTGGATATTAAGACCTTGTGTTAGACAGCTCTGGGGTGTCTGCTTGGCTTGTGAGGAGTAACCCCTTACTTGCCTTCCTCCCTGACCCATGAAAGAAGGTTCTGCTGGACACTGGACAAAACTAGATCACATAGAATCATGACTCCTGGATGTTTGAATTGAAATTGAGAGTTCATTGTTTTTGTGGGGTTGTGGAGTGGCTGAGTGTTTTAGCAGATGGACTGAGTAGTTGAGAAAGTTATGGACAAAACGAACTAGCAGCAGAGAAACACCTGTAGACTCCTAGGACAGACATCTCTTGCTTTTGCCTGTCTGGAATCCTTCCCCATTTTGTGAAGGGTGCCCTCTTCTTCAGGGACCATCTCACCACCATGCCACGTGGTCCTGGGGATGAACAAGTCAGGCCGACATCTTCTTGCTCCTTTGGCAGAGACCCAAGGTAGAAAAAGGTGACACTGTCATTTGGTGATTGTGGGTCATCAGGAGAAACTGTTAGCTGCTGCCACTCCTGTGCCTCTTGGAGCTTTATTTTTCAGCAAGTCTTTGAATTCTGGGACCAAAGGTGATATATGGTTTCCATTTCATGAATTCCAACAGAGCTCTCTCTAGTCTTCTAGGTCCCAGCTCCAATCTGTTTCGAGGTCTTGTAGCATTCTATTTTGGGGTTCATGGGTCACCCTGGTATTGCTAAGATTTTTTTTCCTCCATAATATAGCTCATGATCTTTTTTTTTATAACTGTAACTACAAGTTTTAACTATATAAATTTTTAATCAACTCCACCTTCATGCAGTTGGTCCTGAGACTATATAAAGCAGGAATAAGGCCTTCAAAGCCCTTCCGTCCTCAAGGTCATAATCAAGATAACCCACCTCTCTTACAATTCTGCATGCTTGATGAAGCTTCAGTGATTCATTTTCATTTTGTAAGCATGAAGATCTTGGGGAGAAATTCCCAACAAAGGTATACTTTGTGAATAACAGGATCAAAAGCTTATCAAACACAAACATGGTTCTAAATAATGCATGATCCTGTGAACAGGAGTCCAAAGCTACTCCTGGAAAAAAAAAAAGAGCTATTTCCTCTATGAAGCACTATTAAATGAAATTATAGTACTACCATTAAATCCAATTGTGCACCAATAAATTTCCATTTCCAATAGTACGCTTTATTGAAAATCTTTATTAAATAACAAAATATGCCAACTAATATAATAAGTACTTCCTTAAGCTCAATATTACTATACTTGGCACACAATTCAAGGCTATCTACCCAAATGCAGGAAGCACACGTTTTTTTTCTTGTGAAGCAGCAAGCAGTTGCACTGACATGACGTTAAAGGCCAAAGCAAGCCGTCAAGTTTTCTCTAGGTCCAAGACGCAGCCGTGGTGAGATCTGGGGGATGTTCGAATGGGTGACTTCTTGTTAAATCTGGATCCATGGAGCAGGCGTGGACCATATTATTAGAATTCAGAGACAACGAGTATAAGGCTTTTTAGAAAAGCAAAGCCCAGAGCTAAGCAGCTTCTGTGATTTTATTTATTTTTTTTGGAGAGGTTTTTGCTATAGGGCGCGTGCGCTCGCCAGACAGAGAGAGACAGAGAGACAGAAAGCGAGAAATCACCCCCCAGGGGGGATGGCCACACCGCAATCCCTTCTCCATTCTCCTCTCGGGATCTTGGGCACGCACGCACACACGCCCGGCGTGAATTTTAAGCCACCGGGTCCGGGACGCGAACCGTGGTCGACTACATGGGAGTCCAGCGACATAGCCATTACACTAACTGCTGGTCCCAACGTGATTAACAACGTTGTGATCTTTGGCAAACTGAAAGAACTGTACTAGAATGGAAATAGTGGAGCCTGTGCCAGGAAACTGGGAGCCTAAAGGTTGACCTTAATGGACCCTCTTCTAGGGGTCTAAGGAAAGGTAGCCATCACCTAGGAATATTCTAGCAAAGAAAGCAGGGTGTTTAAAAAAAAAAGCTGTTTAAAAAGCAAGCTGTTTAAAAGGTATCCTTCTGACCATCACACTTTATTTTTTAATACAAATATATCATAAAATAAAAAGTACTCAGACATCTTTTAAACAAGAATACATTTTCTGTATATCAAACCATCATTTATAGATTAACACTGCAAAATAATTTGAATAAGTCTTAATTCATTTATGTAAAATTATATGACATAAAATTAAATGGAGGATGAGAACAAACAAATAAGAACCAATTCAAAGTCCTAAAGTCTTGTCTCTCTATTAATTTCTATCACAGTTTCAAAATCACACATATCTACTGAAAGAATGTAGGAATTTTTAACGTTGGACATTATTTACAAGATGAATTCATTTCTTTCAGTTACTTTTAAGTCCATGGGCCTGCCCAACACACAGGGTGTGGAGCCTCCTTAACAGACTCTGAACTGCTATCCTGCTCCAACTGGGCTGGACCGAGGGATCATACCAACTCGTAGTATTTCCCAGTCTGCGGGTCAAAATAACAGTTCAGACATGGGTCATACAACAGAGTCAGCACTTCCTCGTCCTCTTCCACACTCAGGTCTTCTTCACCTGTGGGGAAGGGGGAACCACAGATAAGTTAGCTGTAGGTCTGGCCCGGAATTCCTAAACTGCAACATAAGAAGGGCAACGAAGTAGGAAACGCCATCTTTCCTGGGAGATTTTCTTAATGCAGGTACGAGGTTCAGGCTGGAGTGGAGGAAGAATGTGGAAGTGATGAGATGCCACACATACAGTATAAACAGAGAAGAAACACCAGTGATGGGGAGGACGGGGTAAAAAAACTGAATGTGGAGCGCTGGTATGGAGGGGAAAGAAGAAGGGAATGGACCAAAGGACTAATGAGCTGTATTCATTAGGATTAGGGAAACTAGGGCAGGATTCAAAACTTTATTATCATTGCTGTAAACTTCTTCAAGGCTAGAGCTGTACCAAATGCAAAACAGTGCAAATTCAATGATAAAACAGAGAATGCAATGATCATACATGCTAAGGAGGCTATCGAATAAACATGAATTAAAATAATGCCACTTAGAATTATAAGATACATTATGCAGAAAACACCTATAGAAAATAACATGTCAGGTGGTATGTAGTTTATAACATGTCAGGTGATATGTAGTTTTTTTTTTTTTTTTTTTTTTTTTTTTTTTTTTTTAAGTTTACTATAGGGTGTGTGTGCTCACTGGAAAAAGAAAGAGAGAGAGCGAGAGAGAGAAAGCATAGCCTAGGCATGGCCATGCTAAAAGCCCTTGTATATTCTTCTCTCAGGATTTTGGGCATGCACACACACATGCTCATGGTTTTTTTTTTAGAATTATTTTATTTAACTTTATTTATTCATTTAAATTTGACCAGAGAGGGACAGAATGAGAGAGGGAGGGAGGGAGGGAGGGAGAGAGAGAGAGACAGAGAGAGAGTGAGAGAGAGAGTCCAGGTCTGGGACTTGAACCCTGGTTGACCATATGGGAGTCCAGCACCCTTAACCACCACACCACCTGCTGGCCACGCCCATTGTGTTTTTCAAACCACCAGGTCTAGAACTTGAACTGCACAATCAGCCATGTGGGATCTAGTGCCTTAACCTCCATGCCACCTATAGGACCAATCTGTAGTTTTATTAACGTAGGAAGATCCATTAAATTTGCTGGGCATGATATGAATGTGGCTGATGTTTTATTCTTGTGACAGCCATTGAGAGGGCTTGGATGAAGACGACTCTCATTGCCTAGGTCATTATTGAGGTTTGACTGGCTTCCAACAAATGGCATAAAATGAAAAAAGAACGGTCTTATAAAGATGTTTTCTAAGCACCTTTTATGGGCTTAGCATGTATTAAGTACCTTGATACTTGCCTGTGAGTACCTTCTGAGGACTCCTGGAAGCCTATGTAACATAGTTTAGAGTTTGAGAGGTTAAGACCTCCTGGGTTTGGAGAGGGTCACAGCAGACTCAGGAGGAATGGGGTCATAAGTCAACATTCCTCTCTCTTCATTAGCACAGGCTATTAAGGACCAAAGAAAACCTTAGTGAGCTTCAGAAAGGATTGGGTGGTGGGCATGGCACAGGGCTCAGCACATGACAGAGGCTCAATAAAAATTACTCCTTGAAGGGGTGAATACAAGCCCGGGATCTTAAGTGTCCCTGTCCAGTGGAAAGAGACGTGGTGGTATAGTACTCTGTTCTTTCCAGCCCGAATCAGCCCAAGCTAGCAAACGGACCCTGTCAGGACACTGACAGACTGGAGTTAAGTCCAAGGTGAGGCCCAGATGGTGAGGCAGGAGTTTAAAACTGTACCACAGCCCTTCCTCTGCTTATCCTTCTAGCCACCCAAAACACACTAACATCTTTCTCTGAGCCTAGCTCACTGAACTAGGTGTTGGGTATAGAATGATAACAAGCCCTGTTCTCAAGGAGGGTGGGGTGAAGCAGCCCTTCCAGCATGGAGTTTAAGAGGGGAAGGGCTTCTTCTGCCTTGCTTGTCAAGACCTTAACTGGTAGATCCCTCCCTTGAAGGTTTAGAAAGCACCTTCCAAGCAGTGGCTTATTAGACCCTTATGACCCTGTGAGGTAGACAGGAAGTATCCTAAGCTTTTGAAAGATGAGGAAGCCAGGGTCAGCAAAGTTATATAGGTCATCTCAGGCTTCTTGGTGAGTTAGAAAACTGGGGAAAACTTAGGTTTCCAGGTTCTTTCAACCACACTGTTTTTTTTTTTTTTTTAGATTTTTTAATTTTTAATTTTTTTAATCAATTGTCTGAGGGCCCCAACACCCTGGACTCCTACATAAGCAAACAGAATCCCAACTCAATGTACACAATGAAATAAAACTTAAGCTTAACCAACCAGAAACTGCCAAACTAACCTCTAACTAGGACTTTCTCTTTAACCAAATGTATTTTTTGTCTTGCTTCTATGAACACCTTATAAAAGCTTCTCCCTTCCTCTTTCAGTTGAAAACCCATTGGTACCAGACCTCTTGCCGTCTAGTGCCAATGGATTCATGGATTGTCTGCTCAAATAAACTCTTTAAAATTTTAATGTGCCTAAGTTTATCTTTTAACACCATGCGTGATGTTTCTGTTAAGAGTGCTGTAACACGTTTAATTGGGAGCTAGTACATTAAAGAAATTTAAACATGGAAAAGAGGAAGGAAATTTAAAGGTGTTCTACATTTTAAGAACAAATCAGGTTTGAAAATAAAAGAAATTTGATTTCTTGTTTTTCAAAAACTATTGGCAAACGTGAGAGAGTCCACTGGGGAGGGTAGAGGCACAGAGCTCCAGAAGCCCAAAAGAACTGGGTTTACCATCAGAAAAGAGAAAGCTTAAAGGAGGTGATAGCAGCCCTTTTGACTTCAAGAATGTGAAGGGGACAAATGAGTGAGAAGTTAAGAAAATTCTGTGGGGTTCTGGGAGGAAACAGTAGGGTTAATGGGTGGAAGTCACAGGAAGTCACACATTTTGTTTCAGAACAAGCAAGAATTTTCTAAGCATGAGCGCTGACCAGAGACTGAACAGGTATTCTAGGCAGGGTGAAGAGGGCATGAGCACCCATCTGGGCAGGATTTTGTGGGTACACACAGCACAGGACCAGGGACCAGATCCAACAATCTCTCCAATGCCTTTGATGAGCTTTTGACTCATGGCTATGGCAGGTTATATCTTTGAAGTGTGACAGGATGCTGCTGACGGCATATTAGATTGACAGTGGGCGATGACCTGAGCACCCAGCAGAGCTGCTAATTAAGAACAGGAAATCAGAGAAGGAAGGCTGCCTTTCCTTTAGTTTTTTTGTTGCCTTAAGAGTAGTCCCCAGGCCTCGCCTCCATCCTCCTTCCTCTAGGTAGGTGTGGCTGAGAATGTTCTTCACTGGTCATTGCATGTGGAAGATGATCCCCTCGGGTCACTTCTGCACCTCAAGTGTACAAAAGGAGGGTGTGCCTTACTTTTAGGTGTTGAGTCCCTTTAATATTTGGACTACTTCAGAGAACTGAACAAACTCAGTTTATCAATAAGTATCTACTGTGTGCCTGCTATGTCACTGAGCCGGGCACAGCCTGGTTGTGGATAGGACACACGCATAAGACATAAAAGCAGCTACTAAAATTAATGAGGAGTTAGACTGGGAGGTGCTCCTGCAGAGTGGCTGAGAGTGTTCACAGGCTCTGGAACCCCACCTGGGGATGAATGGGTGCTTTTATGCTACTGCCCGAATGACCACCCTGAGGAGCAGGCCACTTCACCTCACTGGATCTTCTTGGTTTCCTTGCTCATGAAATGGGAATAACAATGCCATTTCACAGGAGCAGCAGATGGCATAATGGTTATGTCACTGGACTCTTATATAGTCAACTGTGGTTTGAGTCCTGGACCCTGTGACTTAAAACTCACGCTGGGCACATGTGGATGCATGCTCAAAATCTCAAGAGGAGAATGGAGGAGAAGAGATTGTGGCACAGCCATCCCCCCAAGGGTGTGATTTCTCATTTTCTATCTGTCTCTTTGGTGAGTGCATGCACCATATAGCAAAAATCTCTCTTAAAAAAAGTGGATTTGAATGAAACAGAAAGCTTTCAACTTATTTTATATAGGATATAATGATGAATTCCTCTTTAAATAAATATGGTTCTTATATCAAAAATTATGGATGATTAAAAAATAAGATTAATTTTTCCAGCAGGTATAATGGTAAAATCACATATCACCAAGATAAGTGATTAGGAGTCAAACTCTCTCAAGGATCTGCCATTTGATTTCTTATCTTTATTTCATCAACACATTGAGGGGTCCTCTGACTTCTGGCATCTAAGAGTTATAGGCTATATCACTGTTTAGTGCATTCTGTGCTTGTATTTTGCAAAAAGATGAGTTTTAAGCTGGTCTTATAAAATTAGAAAACTCAATACATTTTATAACCAGGCAGAAATCTTTCAAGATGAAAATAACTATTGTAATGGGCCATCATCTTTATCACTCAACTGCAAAGGGATCGAGGTGGATCCAATTCATTAGTAGAGGTTTTGCTACATTATACACACAAACTAGAGCAATAACTGCTATATAAATGCATTTGTTCCAATACGTATTGCTATAGAACTGGAATCTCATGCATTATAACCATGGGGACTTAGATAGGTTTCATGTTTTGTTTTTAGCACCAAAGCTTTAAGTGGATGAATTTTAAAACTAGCCAAATGACATTCATACAAAAATTGGGTGAGATTATGTATAATTTTACATTGAAATAGTGCTTTAAACTTACATAAAAGGTTTCGTTTTCATTGTAACTTAATTTTCAAAGCCTCCAACTTACATCATTTTGCCATTGTAATCCCTACGTAATGAAATTATAATATCATTAAGCAATTACCACTATGATGTCAAGCACTGGGAAATGTTTTGAAAGGTAATTATCGTGCATTGGTATGGGGTAATTTTCAATTATATTCTTGGATAGTGCAGAGTTTGTTTTTCCTCAAAATGCTAAATTGCTCTATTTAAAGACTGGCTACAGAAACTCTAAAAGGACAAATTAACAAATAAAACCATTTTCTGCTACCAGACTAAAAGCATCTGGACAGGGGTCCAAATTACATTTTTACTCTTCTGCACATAATAAAGCCATTTCTAGTGAAATAAAATTACCTTTCAGAAAATAATCTATTTATAAACTTTCGGCCTCATCCACTTTGAAATTGGTTCATAGCAATAACAAGAAAAACCAACGGAGCCAGACCAAACACAGCAATATTGGCTGCCCTCCCCTGGGTTAGAGCAGCATGCGTAAATAACCCCCCAGTTCACCTCTTGAAAGTCAATTAATATAAATGTTTAATTATCTGTATTTAATGCATTTTAACCATAGATAACAGAAAACCTATATGCACAAGCTAAGTCTTCGAGCTTGAAAATAAATGATGTGGCACCAGTTTATCAGATTTAAAATCTCTGAATCAAGACACTGTACTCGATTTTCGATTTTCTGACGCTCCCATCTAGAATTTTTTCAGAAAGTTAATGCATTTTCTATCCTATAGATCTTGAGAACTGATTGACTGTATTTTTATGTGCATACTAATACACTATTGTTTAAACAACTCAACAGCAAGGGATCATCATTTGGAACAGTCAGCCTTAAGATCAATAAAGATGACATTTTAGATAAGATTCTGCTGAGTACTGGGTGCTTGGAAACTCTTCTACCAACACATCTTGTACTAGGGCAAAATTAACTCACTAAAATCTGAAAAAGTCCATTGCAAAGTGCTGAATTTTAGTCCTCAGCAAACATGTGTCCCCAAATGGGAGCAAGATAAATGACCCACAACGGAATAAAAATGATGAAGAACTGAGATGGATCAATTAGAAATTACTGTGATTTCATTCTTTCTAAATAGCTTTTCTACTTATAAATATGCAGTGATTAAAATGTGCACTTGTAAATGTGTAGCTTACAACTCTAAAAGCATTTTGTTACACGTGAAGGAGGGTCTCTAGACAAGTTTTTGAGCTCTGAAGCCCATACAGTCTTAAGAGCCTGATTTCAGGCTAGCTGCATTTGGGGGATAGGTGGGTAGGGATGCTTCTCGAATAGGGAAGATAGCCTCAGACACTAGCAAAGTGCTTGCTTCCCTACTGGAGAGTTCATTTCTAGCACCCCTGAAAAGAAAGCATCTCTTTATACAAGTGAGAGTGCGACTTTTCCCTGTTTCTAATCAATTTCCTACAGAGAACACACTCCCTGGACCCCAGTAGCTGTATAACAGAAAATCTCTCCCTACTCCAAAGTTAAACAAAAGAACAAAAAGCAACTACTTGCCTCACAGGGGAAGGCACAAGAGTTCTACATTCAAGAATGCTATGAATGTGGGCCAGCCGGTGGCATGGTAGTCAGGAGTCCTGGATCTGGTGGTTTGAAAAACATACTAGGCACATGTGTACGCAAGTCTAAAAGCCAGACAGGAGGAAGGAGAAGGGGGTGTGACTATCCCCCATCAATGGGGGTGTTTCCTCACTTTATTTCTCTCTGGTGAGTGTATGTGCTCAATAGCAAATTAAGGGGGGGAAAAAAAGAGACCATTATGAATTATTTTATGCATAAGATAGGAGTTGAAGTGGGACACCATGAGCCTATGGAGGGTATTAACTTATCCAAGAAGCTTCATCCGAAATTTAAAAAGCGGCAGTGGACAATTCAGTGGTGCAGTTACTCCTGACCTAACGGGAATGCTGTGGTCATATGGCAGGGTGGGTGTTAAGGGTATGAGCTCCGGTCAGACAGGCCTAGGACCCCATCCTGCTTCACACCCATGAGTCTGTGAGCCCTGCTAGTTCCTTCACTTCGTTTGTAAAGAGGAGATGCAACAGAGCCCCATGCCAGGCTGTGCTGGGAGGGGCTGCCGTGAGGTCGTGCATGGAAAACCTCCACACAGTGCCAGACACACGGCAGTGCTTTTACTAGTGCTAGCGTCTACTAGATTTTTACAGAGTCCATGTTGCTCTTCTGTGGGACCTTCCCTGTCATCTTAAGTAAAACTTCAGGGTACAAAAAGGATCCAAAGTGTAGATCAAGTCATCCTGTTCCCACGGGCAGATGTCTCACTCACTCACTCACTCACTCAGGCACTGGGCGCCTCGCTAGGCACCGGGGGGGGGGGGCACCTCACTACTCAGTGAGGCATGACTTTGAGACTCAGATCTTTATGGAAACGTCAAATAATTACGTGGCAGTAAACAGGAGGCCCATGACAGGATTCCTCTGTTGGAGTAGAGTGCCATCCAGATACCCCTCTCTTAGGGTAGCTGTGAGAAGCCACGAGACTCCTGTAAATTCTTTACTTTGGATATTACAGTTTAAAAGCATGCCTCTGCTGCTTGTTTCTCTCTCATGGGAGATTAATCAATGTTCATAAAGAAATATCCAATGCCACTTTGCCATAAAAAAGATACAACAATGTTTCTGTGAGACCAACAACTCAAAAACCCTTCTGAATTTCTTTCTTACTCAAAATCTAAGTAAACTGCAAGAGATGTCTACAGACAGAAGAGAGAGGTCATTATTATTCTGTTTTGGATCTGGTAAGCATGAATAATTTAAGGGTCACATCAGTAAAGGAACAAATGTCAAAATCAAATTGACAACCATTCTTCGAGCTAAGTATGACTCATTTTCAAAAGGTCAGTTTGCTAGTTTCCCTGAGTAACTTCTGAATTCTTAACTTCCCATGGGCTCCTAGGAAAACACATTTTTAGTGAATGTTAGAGTACTTGTACCCAAGGTCATTGATATTCAGCAAGTATATTATTTGGCCGAGAGGAACCGTGAAGAGCCAAGTTTTCCCAACCAGTTGGAGGGCAGGATGGGTGGGAGACAATGCGCCTGTGGCTGGTCGCCTCTGCTGGGAACCAGGCTGTGCGCCTGGAGGTGACACCTACACACAGAGACATTCTGGCTGAGTAGGAACTGTGGCTGTGACACAAACTCCTACTGAACAAAGCAGGGACAGGAATCGTTGGCTCAAGGGCCTGATACAACCCAAGCGTTTACTTCTGTATAACTTGGGGCAGGTTTTCTAGAATGATGTACTGGCCAGGTTATCTTTCCTTGTTAAAATGCAGTTAGCCCTCCACTTGCACAAATGCATCTTGGCCTCCCCAACTCTGAGGGGGGCACGGTGGTTCAGCACAACGCTTTGCTGCTCTAAGCCCAGAGTGCCCTGGGGGAGATGGGAATAATGACAGGACTCACACCTCAGTACTGTGAGAATTAAAGGGCACATCTAGACTGGAACACAGGAGGATGAAATAAGTTGTTGTTGTTGTTATTATTATTATTGGAGAGGTTTTTGCTATAGGGCACATGTGCTCACCAGAAAGACAGAGAAAGACAGAGACAGAAAGCGAGAAATCACTCCCTAGGGGGAATGGCCACACCGCAATCCCTTCTCCTCCATTCTCTTCTTGGGATCTTGAGCACGCACATACAAGTGCCCAGCGTGAGTTTAAGCCACCGGGTTCGGGACTCGAACCGTGGTGGACTACGTGGGAGTCCAGTGACATAGCCATTACGCCAACTGCTGGTCCCTGTTATTATTATTTTTATCCTAGAAATACAAAGATGGGAGCCCCTCCTTTTCCTGTGAACCAGTCCTCACCAACCACGTTCATATCCCATAAAATGGTTCTGTAGAAAGGGCCTGACATGGTAGAAGCCTGCTTCCTAAACCTAGCTCTGTCTCTGACTGGCATTTCACCTTGGGCCAGTCATTTACCTCCGTAGGCAAACTGAGGGGGTTGGATCACACTAGTGTTTTTAATTCGTTCAGCAATCCCAGGGCAGGATTCAGAGACCCCAATGCCTCCTTTAGCCAGAACAGTTCTACTACTATGTCTTTTATAATTTGGGAATCCATATGAGATTTTGTTTGAAAAGAAAGTTTTCACTACTTATAAATGAAGCTTAAGAGCTACTGCATAAGTGATTTATAACTTTTTTTTTCTTTAGGTTTTTGCCATAGGGCGCAGATGTTTGCTGGAGAGAGACAGAGATAGAAAGAGGGAAAGTGAGACACCACTTCCTGTGACCATGCCCAATCCTTTCTCCTCCTTTCTCCTCTTGGGATTTTCAGCATGCATGCACATGAGCCCAGTGTGATTTTCAAGCTGCCGAGTTCAGGGCTCAAACTGTGGTTGGCTATGTGGGGGTCCAGTGCCTTAATCTCTATGCCACCTGCTGGCCTAGTCTATAATTTTTTAATTGGTAAAATGTATCAATTTAAGTTCAATACTCTTATGGCTGAATTTTAGAAATATACCAAAAAATTGAAATTGAGGGGAAACCTAACAGTCAGATTTCTATGAATACTTATCCTATTTTTTCCCCAAGGTTGTTGTAAGAAATAACCAGTTGATTGGACTAGCAGCTGGCGTGGTGGTAAAGAGCACTGGATTACCACATGGTTCAAGTCCTCGACCTGGTAGCTTGCTTTCTCACTTTTCCCTCTCTCTCTTTCTCTGTCTCTCTCTGGCCAAATTAAAAAGGAATAATAACAAATGGAATTAAATAATTTTTTTTGAAAGAAATAACCAGTTGAAGAACATGTCCAACCTTCCTCCCCTCTGTTTCTCTCTTCTTGTCTTCCTTCTAATGAGAACTTAGAGAATAGAATACATGGCAGGACCTGCACAGGGCACCCGGCATCTGGGCGTGAGCACACTAACAACTCACAGGCTGGCTACTTGGTAAGAAAGACAACAAGCAAGTAAACAGATAAGACTTACGAACCATGACAAGGTGGTGAGGACAATGTTAGATAGTAAGGTAAGAGAACAGAGTGGAATTCTGCCCTCCTTCTCCTCCTCCATTTCTCCTTCCTTTTAAGATTTTGGGAGTGCACACACACATGCCTGGTGTATTTCTCAAGCCAGCAGATCAGGGACTCGAATCGTGCAATCAGCCTTGTGGGATCCAGCTACCTTAACCACCATGCCACCAGTTGGCCTGAAAAGTAATTTTCTAATTCCTGGTTTTATGTATTATTTTTTTGAGTAGACAATCTATTTTACCTGGTTCAAAACCCAAGAAACAGAAACATATAGTGGTTATGCGCTGGGGCCAGGCTGCAGGTGAAAACACCATCTTGATACGTCAGTAAGCATCAACTGTTCTCTGCTGTTAAAACTATGCTCTATTAAGATGTAAATTTTAACCGAGTAGGAAACACTAGTTTCGATGGTACTAATTAGTTACAAACTATCTAAGCATATGGGTAAGAGGGCAGCTAATAAAAATCTAAGGTGATAGGCAGAAAGGGCACCTGACCTGGTTAACACTGGCTAGCACATTTCCACAATCTTCTGAATTTAATTTGCTAATTTGCCCTCGATGCAAGTTCTGTTTACCTTCAGGATAATTGAGTTTCTGCTGTCAGAACTGGGCTTTGCAATGGTGACTTTAAGACATCCTTACAGCCACTTATCACTAATAATATATCTTGGGTGCCTTTGCTCAAGGACCATGATGTTGGTTCCTGTGGCTTATTTAGGACACTTAACATAACATATTATTTGTTCCCTCACAGCAAGGTCTCCTCTTGACAGCCAAGATTCTATTTTTCTGTCATAAGTAATTATAAATGTACACCTCTAAAAAGATTCCCAATTTGAGGGGCATAATCTATTTCAGACAGTAAATCACACAGACATCTCTATCCCTTGGGCGGACAAAAGGTACAACTCAGATGTATGAGCTCTCAGTCTGAATTCTCCATACCTGAAGAAAAATGGGATGCTCCACTTTTTCCCTGGGGCAGTTGTAAGATAAAACCATACACATACACACACACACACACACACACACACACACACCGCTGGCACTTTTGTTGAAGAAATTTATACTGGTTTTACTCCCCCACAACTGCCCCAAGCTTCAGATATAGTTTTTATCTTCAAAATTCAATCTAGAAAATCCTCTCAGAGTCTCACCCTGACTGAGGTTCTCTGTCACTCCAATTAGGCACTTCAAGTTACCCCCTGCACCACCCCTGCCATCTTTGTTTTCACCAGATTCTTTTAAGTTCTCCCTCCATGTACTCCCGACAGCCAAGTTCCCCACCCACAACCAGAACCAATGGTTTATCTTCAGGGTTCACACCCACAAAGGGAACACAGGCAAATTTTCATTCCTGCTTCCTTTCGACATTTACATTACTAATACCCGCTGCAGCTACCCGATAGCCTTTGCTTTAAATTAAAGGCCTTATTTCTGTCTTAATGAAACATTTCAGAGATGTTGGAGTACTGGGTCTGCTTTATACCAATGCCAACAGCAGTATTCGGTAGGCATTATTCTCAGTGCTTCAGGTATAGTGCCTCACTGAATCTCCACAAGGAGATTGTGGATGGACACTATCCACTCCCCAGATGGGCACTCTCTACTGTCAGTGTTCTACAGAGGTGGGAACCCAAATTCCTAAGAGTCACACAGCGGGAACTGGTACATCTAACTGGAATTTAGATGAATGTCAATTTGACACCGAAGCCATGCTCTTATGCCTTAAACTATATCTTGTCTTGCATTAACCTTCAGAAGATAAAGGACGCTTTCTCTCTTATATTCTTTTTAGTTGTAAAGAACACATCACCCTAAAAAAATGAGGCATAGATGACCTCATTTTGGGTATGTGAGCCTAAACAATCAGCATTTATTGAAAACAGTGGCATTTCAAAGTGACTGATTTTCTCTATTTACAGTAAATTAGTTTTTATTTTTCTATGCATTGCATTTTTCATATTCCCACCTTGAGCGCTCAAACTCCCGGAGGAATCCAGATGCTGCTCGGTCGGCTGTCGACTTGGAGGAACAATTGGTGGGCTCAGCACACTTAACCAGTCCCTACAAAGGAAAGAGAGTGAGTGAACATTTCTGAAATTCCAGATATATCTTTTATTTTCTGGATTTCCAATTCACTGGGGGTTTCACAAAGAAACATTGCTCCTCCTTCACATTTCAGAAAGACAAGATGCTCAGTTAGTAATATTCAGTTCTGTAATATTACTCAACTAACCAGTTGTTTGAGAAACACTTCAACGAAATGATGACTCTTCCTTTCAAAAAATTATTTCGGTAACTTAGAAGAAATGCGCCAGAGATATGATCTTGGGTAGGAAGGCCCGACAAAGACATGTCGTGGATGACAAAATTCCATACGGTGACTCAAAACAGAAGTTAGATTTGGAGCTGTTAGGAACCACTGCAAGGTGGGAGCCAGGAGGCATTAACTTGGGGCTTTAGAGCAACGAAAGGCAAGAGAGAGGAAAGTAAGGGTGGTAGACTCTTGAGGGACTCATTACTGCAGTTCTCCCATTATAAATGGAGGCAAAACCATTCCAGAAAGCACCTCCTACATTCCTTGTCTTCTGCCTCACTCTTCCAACCTCATTCCCCAGTTTCCTTCCTTTCCTTCTTCATCTACTCTTTTCCAGTCCCTGCTCCCTATAGTAGATAGCTAAGGCGTATCATTCAAGTCAGAGACATCCAGGAGGAACCAGTCCCTGTGCATTCTGCTTTAAGCCCTTCTCATCCCTCAACTTACTACTGTGCTTCTTTGGTGGAAGGGAGTAGGTAAGAGAACTTAAAAGATTTTTCCAAAATTAATTCCATTTCTTGCATTGTTATTAGCACCCTTCTCAACAAGAGCATGTCTCAGTGATGAAACAATTTCTTCCTGAATTTCTGTATTTCCTATTGTCTTTTATCTACAATGGAGACAATTCCAACCAACAGCTAAGAGCTGGCTCTCCAGGCCAACCCTACCTCTATGTTTCCTAAACTAAAAACTTAACCAGGTCACTTAATATTGCTAAGCCTCATCTATAAAAAGAGACAATAATAGTAATCCGCAATTTAGTTGTAAGGATGAAAGGGGGAAATGGATGAGAAAGATTTTGCATGGATCTGGGTACAGAGTTGGCACTCAATACATTTTAATTATGGTCACCATCATCCGAATTATCAGCGAAGATCATGGTGGGACCTTTTCTACAATGATAAACCAACACAAGACTTTTGATTTTGTTGAAATTAAACCAGTATAAGGTAGAAGAATGATTACCAGTCTATACAGGAGAGGCTTTCTTTGCAAGCCATTCACTCTCCCAGTATAAACAGTATCTAAATCAGGGCCAGCAGATGGCATGGAGATTGGGGTACTGAACTCCCACAAATCCAACTGTGGTTCGAGTTCCACACCTGGGGGCTTGCTTTCTCACTTTCCCTCTCTGTCTATCCATGTCTCTCTGGTCAAAGTAAATAAATAAGTAAAATAAAATAATGATTTTTTTTAAAAAAGTATCTAAATGTAAAATTACTCAATTCCTATTTGTAATATTTTAAAATACTTTCAGTTACCGTTCACCATAGCTATCACTAGATTATGGTTGGCGAAATAAGCGAGGTGAGCATGCCATGTGATTGAATTTCATAACACATTAAATACATTGGAAAGGATCTATCACAGACTTCCATGCTAATGGGGCACTTTTTAATAAGCACCTTATGAAAGTCCATTTAATTGTAGCACACCAAAAAATTTCTACATTATAGAAAATTACAAGGTCACCTATAAATTACCAGTCCAATGACCTTATTACTCTCTAAAAGTGATGGAGAACGGGAATGAACAAGAGAAAATAATGTTATCATATGCTGACCAGCTACAAATTAGAAATGCAGATGGGTGTTGTGTGAATGTTATGAAAAAGAATTCATTCACTTTTTTAGGCCAATGATTGATGAATGTTACTTTCTCCTTAGCAGTAACTGTTGGAAGTATGAGACTTTTTCTTTTGTGGTTTAAAAATTAATAATCTCAGGACCAGCAGTTAGCGTAAAAATTAATAATCTCAAACTTCCAGAAAACTTGCAAGAAAAGTACAAAGAACTCTTGCATATCCTTCAACTACAATCTCCAATTTTAACATTATTTTGTCATATTTACTTATTATCTGCCTATTTATCAACAGGCATTAAAAACAATGTGGCCTATAGGCTACATCTGGCCTACTACATGCTTTTATAGAGTATACAAACTGTACAAAATGTTTTCTTTTTTTTTAAGTTTATTCATTTATTCCATGAGAATGAGACTGAGATACAGCATCCCAGGGTCTTGATGCCACGATCCACCCCCAGCTTCGGCCAGCCCTGATCATGGGCATACGTGTGCCTGGCATACTCAATGTTTCTATATAGATGTGAGCAAATAATGTTGCTATGTGGGACTGCCTTGCAGTGTGGTGTTTTACTATGCCAGCGTCCAGCCCTATTAACATTTTAAAATAGTTTAAGAAAATGTTTCATGACATGACATTACACAAAATTCAAATTTCAGTGTGTATTTATTTATTTATTGGTCCAAAGTGCCCTTTAATATGGGATACAAGAGAGAAAAGGCAGCTGAGGCCAAGTAAGGGGTGGCGGAGTGGGGATCCAGGGCAGGGCTGTTCCTCAGCACCAGCTCCCCCAGATCCTAGGCCCTGTCCTAGAGCAGAGGCCAAGCGAGTGGTGTTGGGATCTTCTGTGTCCCAGGAACAGTGGGCTGAGGCCAGCAATGCCACAAGGGGGAGTCAGTGTTTATAAAGTTTTATGGCAGTACTGCTAAGCACCTTTGTTTCTGTTTCATCTATAGCTGCTTCTGTGCTACTATGTGAGAGTTATGCATTTATTATCTGGTCCTTTACAGAAAGTGTTTGACAAGCCCTGGTCTATAACCATGCACTCACCCTGATTCCTTTCATACTAATCTAGTACCACACATTCTTTCTCGTCTTTCTTCTTTCCATACATGTAACTCTCTTCCAATGATGAAGAACCTTGTTTCCATTATGCTCAAAATACTTACTTGTTTTCTTAATTATTGAAGAAAAAAAAAAGTAGTGTCAGAATTCCTAAGCAAAACCAAAACCAAACCAAAAAACCATGAAATAGAACACCCCTCAAAAACAAAACATAAAACCAAAACATAAATAAACCTCACCCCAAATTTACTCATTAGAACTCTCTATTTGCTTTTAAGTTCCTCCCCCACAGTCAAAATACCGTGTTTAAAATTTACTTGGGTAGTTCTTTTCCTCCTTTTATAGTGTGGTTTTATATTACTCATTTGTAACACAGAACAACCTGCTTCTGTTATATTACATTTTAGGTTCCCCCACCCCATCTATTCTTGTTGATTTTTGTTAATATTTTGTTGTTGGGGAGTACATAAAACATTAATGATTCAAAGTCAAAACGACACTGAAAAGTGAATTCAAGTAAGAATCTCAGCCTTCCATCCCTTCCAGTCTGTTCTCACTTCCTCAGTTCTCCTCCATCCCTGTCTACCCCTCTATAGGTAATAAATTTCATTAGTTCAGGTACTGCCTTTCTAGATATCTGTCTTTTTTTAAAATTACCCTTCTTTCTTATGTAAAAGGTGGAATACTATAGTTACACTTCTGTATTTTCATTTTTTCAGCTTAAAATATGCCCTGGGAGGGGCCAGCAGGTGGTATAATGACTAGACTCCCACATGGCCGACCACAGTTCGAGTCCTGCACCTGGTGGATAGAAACAGGTCAAGTGCATGTGCATATGTGCCCAGAATCCCAGAAAGAGAATGGATAAGGGATTGCATGGTGGCCAATCCCCCAAGGGAGTGATTTCTCACCTTCCCCCCCACCCCCAGTGAGCACATGTGCCCTATAACAAAAACGTATATCTATATCTATATAAAATATAATGTATGTTTGTGTGCATGTATATTTACTGTATATTATATATAATATACAATATATAATTATATATAGTAATATATTATACACACACACATACCTTGGGAGTCATTCCATAGCAGTTCATAGAGAGCTTCCTCATTCTTTTACAAAGCTGCAAAATGCTTCACCATGTGGATATGCTATCATTTATTTCTCTATTATCCTATGTATGGCTTCATTTTTTTGTAATTATTGCAATTAATAATCTTAAGTCTATTTTTGAATACTTGGAGGTATATCTTCAATATATTCGTAGTAGTGGGAATCCTTGAACAAAAGGGAAATGCATACTTGGTTTTGTTAGTGAATTTTGACAAATTCACTCCACAAGGAGTGTACCCGTCTGCATTCTTATCAGCACTGTATGAGGGCTGGTTCCCCTAGAGCAATGTCATGAGAATATGTTGTCAGGTTTTGAAGTGATTCCCAACTCAAGACTTGAGAATTCGTATGTTAAAGTAGTTTTTATTTGCATTTGTTATTTAAAGTGGAACTGACTGCATTTTCATATGTTTAAGGCTATTTATGTAATATATGTGTGTATATACAATATATGCATATACATATGGCATGTATGTATGTGTTTGTTCATATTTTTTCCCCTTCTTCTATAGATTTTTTTTTGTCTCTTTCCCTCACTTTGTTTTTCTTCTCATTGCTTAGGATTTTTTGGCCATGCAAGAGTTTATTTTTATATTGCAATCAAATGTAGCAATAATTTCTTTTTACTGTCTTTGTATTTTCAGTTGTAGTTAGGAAGCTTTTCCCTGCAATTAGACTCTATGGACACATATCCAGTTACTTGAATGAGTTCATTTTTTTACATTTAAATTCCTGATCCACATAATTTATTCTGGCTCATCCATCTATTGTACAAGGGGTCTTCAAAAAGCTTCTGGGGAGAGGCAGCACGTTATGTAGTAGTTAAGGTGTTGGGATTCCCACATGGCTGACTGCGGTTCAAGTCCAGGACTGGTGACTTGAAAATCATGCTGGGCACACGAGTATGTGTGCCCCAAGTCCTGAGAGACTGGAGGAGAAGAGACTGTAGCATGGCCATCCCCCCAGAGGTGATTTTTCACTTCCCCCCCCCCTCTCCAGAGAGCTCATACCCTGTGTGGGGAAAAAAAAAGAGAGAAAACCTTCTGGGAAGTCCGTGGTATGTATGTGTGTGTGTGTGTGTGTGTATGTATACATTCTATATTATAAAAAAGCATATATTTAGATTTTTTTGCACCAAAATAAACTCATTCTTTAATTCCAAATTTTTCACAAACTTTCTGAGGTCCCCTGAATATTCTGAGTTTATTCTGATACAAGGTGCATTTAATGTTATCTTTTAAAAATGACTATGGAAGTCTCTTTACAAGTGATGTTATTTTAATGTAGACTTAGAAGACTTTAAACAATGAAGACATTTTTAATCAGAGCAGCTCATCAGTTTGGCTTTTTTTTTTTTTTTTTTTTACTAAGTATGTATTTATAAAGTATAGCAGTAAGAGAAAAAGTTTCAATGTTAACCAAAAAATAGGAAACTTGGGGCTAAAAAAAATCAACCAAGACTTTTTCTTGAAGGACTTTCAGAGTCTAAACCACTATGAATTTCCCAAGGGGAGAACAGAGTATCTAGCACTGCTCAAATATATGCTTCACAAACTGATGCATCTCTTACGCTCAGGATTCCACAGGAACACACCTTAAGAAATGCTGTTTTGATTATACCACTTCCCCATCCTGATGGCAATTTTGTTTGTTTTCTTTTTATTTTTTACTTTAATAAATACTTAATAATTGCATTTTTTAGGAACATTCATTTTTGGTAACTTGTTAATAAGCATAAATATGTAGTCTAGCACCTGTGTCTTATGTGTTCACATTTTCATATGTGATACTTAACTTTAACCCATTCTATTGACTCCTGATCAACTTCTTTAAACCTTCACGCCTTCTTCTACATTAACAGTGAACTTTCAAATAATGGGGAGTGCTACTGTAGTTCTGGCTTACAACACACCAGTCCTAGTTTTATTCTGAACCGAGTGTTTGGCCTGCTTCTCACCCCAACTACTTCTGCTCCAGAATCTGTTTCTGCTCACTGTCCATATTGCCTTGTCCTTCGAAGCTGGTACTGTGGTGGGTTTCCTCAGTTCTGATTGCAGTCCATTTGTCCCAAGGACTGACTCTCCCCATTATGAAATGCCTCTAGCTCCACTGATGGATAAACATCTTTTGTCAGGCCTACTCTCTGGGCGTGTGCAGAAGCTTCCTCATCTTCCTCCTGCTGCTGGATGATTCAGGTAGGTCCCCCACTGCTACCTCTCCTCTTGAAACTGGAGAAACAGGGCTCCTGGGCACAGCTGTGTATGTTAAGCACTGACACTAGAAAAGGTGTCTACTGGAGAGTTAAGATTCTTAAATTCAAGATTATTGAATTCTTAAATATCACATGTAAAAAATACAGCACAGATGATAGGGCCAGCAGATGACATAGCGGTTATGTCGCTGGACTCCCACATGGCCAACTGCAGTTCAAGTCCTGGACCTGGTAGGTTGAAACTCATGCTGGGAGTGTATGTATGCATGTCCAAGATCCAGGGAGGAGAATGGAGAAGGGATTATGGTGTGGCCATTCCCCTGGAGGGTGATTTCTCCCTTTCCCTCTCATTGTCTCTTGTCTCTCTCTGGTGCATGCCCTAAGGTGAAATATTCTAAATAATAATAATAAAAAAAATAATAATAATAACAACAACAACACTATAGTGCAGATGAAGGATAAATACTATCTTGTGAATTTTCACAATGGCTAGACTGATCCAACAATAAAATCCGGGCCAGAAAGGAACACTAACTACAGTGTTTTCATTCAACCTGCATGCTAGACAGTGAACATAACTAGGCAGAGCTCAATCCAGTATTTTTAGAACTGAAGACAATATCCTCAGATAGGAGGGACTGTGCCTTTAGTTCCTTCTTTTAAAACCCAGATTTGTTTACAAGACAGTTTTCTACACATATATTTCATTATATAAATACATGTGTGTACATATACACATATATACACATTACATAGAAGTAAGTTAACCATTGCTTTGCATGCAAAATAACCATTTGCTTGACTCCTGCATGCCAGGGGATTACAGGGTAAGTTACTCTTGGTTCCTGCCCAGACAGGCATGGCCTGATGGAGGAGGCATGCTAGCCAACAGAACGTACCAGAAGAGCATGGGTGGGCCTGTACATACAGGCTGCACAGGCTGACCAGCTCACAGGTTTGTTCCCTGAAGCAATTCCCTTGTGATGAAGCCATTTGTAACTTTGAATACATTTATGTATTTATTGGGGAAGTATTTATTGGGGAGAATAATTATTTGAGCAACCCCAAATATGAAAATAATCATTATACAAGTCTTACTTATAGCACTGAACACCTGCTCTTTGAAGCTCTAAGTCAGACGAGCCAGCCCAGTGGAACACTTATTGTTGCCAGGGATCATGTATTAGGAATTTGGCAATTTGCAGCAACATCTAGCCAACACTTAATGATATTTATCACTTGGTGCCACTACACATTTCTTATTTGCTGAAAGAAGTTTAGATTTAAAGAATCTTCTATGGTGAGGAGACAGAATGCAGGAGTACCTTGAAATACCTCCATTATGAGGGGCAGTCAGAGATTCTACTTTTCTATTTTTTATTCCTAGAGAGGTATGTTTATTCATGAGAGAGAGATACAGGGAAAGAGGGCAAGCAAGAGAGAGAAAACACCTCCTATTAGAAAGAGATCATGGCACAATCCCTTTATCTCCATTTCTCCATCCTGTTGGGATTTGGGACCTATGTGCATATCTACCCGGCATGTTTTTCATGCTGCTGGGGCCAGGATTTGAACTGTAGTCAGCCATGTGGGATCCAGCTTAACTGCTGGGCTACAGTGCTGGCCCCAGAGTATTTTTAAAAGCTACTGAAAACTGCCCCTCCCCCAAATGCCCATAAATACTGAAATTTTTCAATCTCAGGTCATAAAGTAAAGAACTTCTGCACCAAGAGGTACCATGGAGGTAATGGTTCAAGTAGTATAAAATCCATGGTTGGTAAAGATTTCTGTAAAGGGCCAGGTACCAAATATGTGAGGTTTTATGAGCCATAAGGTCTGTACTGCAACTGTTCAACTGCTTTGTTGTGGGGAATAAGACAAAAAACAATGTTTATAAATGGATATGATTGTGTTCCAATAAAACTTTATTTACAAAATCATGTGAGGGGCAGGAATGGGCTCATGAGTTGTACTTCAATGACATCTGCCTTAGAGGAAGGAACTGCAAATGGAAAATTCTACAGGCTCTTAGGAAAATTCCTGCCCATTTTCCTCCTACATACGTTTTGAAACCACCTTTGTCACCATCACAATTTCTACCACCAAAGTCTAAGCAACTATCTTTCCTCATGTTACATGTAGCAAAAGCTCTTAGCTGAATCCCTCCTCTTCCCTCATTCTGATTTCACTTCTTTGTTCTCTACACTACAGCCAAGATTCTAATTTGGTATGGCCGTCTCTTGTTTAAAACCCTTTGATGTTATCGGGAAGCCATAGTACTGGGGAGGAATACCAGAATCTCTACCTTGCTTTTGAGGCTTTGTGAAGACTAGTCTCTATGAGTTTTTCCTGCCTCATCTTGCATGTGCTTGCTGTTATTCACTATGGTCAGAATACACTGGTTTCCTCTCAGTTCCTGAAGTGTGCCAAGTGCCCTACCATCACTGGGCCTTGGTCCAGTCTATATCCCCTTGTTTAGACCATGGTCTCCTTCCTTGCTCCTTTCCTCCCTTGGCCTGATGAAACCATACCCAACCTTCATATTTTGGCTCAAGCATCACACTCTTGGGAAGTCTTCCCTGACACCCCCTCTCTACTCTAGCAGAGTTCCTTTCTTATTTCTTCTCATAAAGCTACGGTGATTTTCTCATTTAGAGCTCTTGCCTAAGCTCATAATTACATTCTCATTTGTTTGTAATTTCTCCCATTTGACTCTAACTTTCACCTAGCAGAATGTCTGGCACAGAGTAGGTGCTCTTGTAATATTTATCAAGGGCATGGCTATTCAAAGGATCTCTGTTATCCTGGAATACTGAGTGCCACTCAGTACTGGAAGTGTCCATAACAATAAGTAATGCTGCTCTTGGAATCCATTCCCTCCACCTTGTTCTTTATCCACCTGCTAGCAGCATGCTCTTATCTCCTCATCATCTGCTTGGTACACATGCAATTCGGGGTGAATCTGAGGACACGCACCTGCTGCTTTATAACAGACACAGAAAAACTTAATTTTCTACCTTGGAAAACAGAACACTGGTCCAGAAATACAGTTACTATGTAAAAATCTAAAGGAAATACATATTCCCTATCCTTTTTGACACTTGTACACATACAAAAAGTGCTCTCAATAGCATTCATCTCAACAGGATTTACTACCTATTTTAAGTAGGAGTTTGAAATATGAGTTGGGAATTCTTTAATATGCCCCTTAAGATATACTTCAATAATTATTAAGATGCTATTGTTTAATTTTGTTTTGTTTTCCTCAGGAGGTCTCTAGCCAGATTCTCAGGGTTGGAGAAACAAACCCCCTTCCATAAGATTCCTCCAAGTGGTAATCTAATCTGTAGTTGAGTGCCATTGATAATCGTGTACCTACTGCTTCCAATGATCACATTTCATCTGCAAATAGCTTTGACCATTAAAACGTTTTCATTTATGTTGAGGCAAAATCCGTTTTCTTTTCACCTCCACATATTTCTCCTACCTTTACCCCTTGGGGATAAGGAACAATTTTAATCTCTCTTTAAGGCATAGGAGAGAGCTAAAGAATGGTTCAGGAGTCCTTCCTCCCCCTTCTCCTTGAGACTGTTACCTCTAACCATATGGCTTTCTGGGAGTTACCATGTTCTTACATGAGCTCTCAGTCTCAAGTGATTGGTTCAGAGGTGTCCACCTAACTAAATCTGGTCCAATCATTGTGATTCCCTGGAATGTTTTGAACTGAATCTAAAGAAAAAGATAAGTCTCACAATGAAGATGAAAGCCAAAGAGGTGCTATTCAGATGTCAATGGTGATCACATTTCATGACACATGGAGGAAACCTGAAGAGTAAATGAGGAAGCTAAAATCTGGATTCTGGGGGGAATAAAACAGCCTTAGTACCACTGAATGAACTGGAAAACTGGGGAGAAGAAACCAGTGTAGGATGATGTAGGAGTTTCATTTAGTACAAGGGTAATCTTGGTAACTTCTTGAATGTAAAGATAAGCTAGAATATTTAGAAGGCCATTACTAAGCCCTAGCCTTACCTCTTGAATACGTTGATATATCTACAAATGACTTAAATACTATGTAAATACTTGTTATACTGTATTATTATACTGCATACTAAATAATGACAAGGAAAAAAGTCTGTACATGTTCAATACAGACATAACCAATATAGGTCGAACTACCTTCTTGGTCCATGGTTGACTGAATCTGCAGATACAGAATCCACAGGTGCAGAGAGCCAACTATGTATGTGTTGAGTGAGGAAACTGCAGACAATTGCTGAAGAAAGTAGAACAAATAAGGAGTTCCTACTTTATTCTGAAGGGCTTGGGAATCTGCTGAGACTTTGAAACTAGATTTTCAAACTGGAAGCATTTATATTTACATTTTAGCAAGATCAGTGTGGAGAAAGATTGGTGGGGAATAAGAGATAGATCAGACAGATTAGTCAGAAGTTTGTGGCTATATAATCGAGGCAAGCTTTCTTGTTAATTTAGGCGATCTATTGGGTTGTCGGAAAAGTCATGATGCATTTTTGCATAGAAAAACATGTCATGACTTTTCTGATGACTCAGTAGCACATAGGGATATGAAAATACATGAGAATCAAAGAACCTCTGTCTAGACAATATGCATTTCCCATTGTGTCAAAAAAAGATTTTGAATAACTTCTGGAAATCAACCCCAAAATATGCCACTTCCACTTATTATTTTGAGCTGAAGGCAAGTAACAAACAGTAGTAGATAAAGGAAGTGCTCTTTGACCTCCCACTTCCTACCCTAAAGCTGGTTTACATTTCCCCTGAGAAAGATGCTCCCCTGTTCCAGGGAGAGGATAACTTTATCATCAGAGACATGGAGCTGACACCAAGATAAATCTACGAATCTAAATTACCTTACTAAAACGGTATAAACGTTACTCAATTCCACTAGTTTTCACCCATTTCTTATCATTTTCCATTCCTAGTTCCAATTCTTTGTCTTATCCGAGATTAATTTGTTTTATTAAAATGGTAAATAAGAAGGCCTGTTGGTGGCATGGTGGTTGGATCCCAAATGGCTGACTACACGGTCCAAGACTTGACCTGGAAGCTAGAAAACCATACTGGGTGCTTCTGTGTGTGCCCAAAATCCTGAAGGGAGAAATGAGGTGATGGGTTCACGGCATTACTGTCTTCTACTAAGGAGTGCTTTCTCATTTCCTCTCTCAGACTCTCTCCTCTAACAAGTGCACGCAGCCTTCGCAAAAATTTAAAAAATGTCATGTAAGCTTCTGGAGCAAGCCCTTCTTTGGGTTTTCATTTCTTTTTAGGAAGGCCTCCATGCACTTGTAAAAATTAAGACAGTAACATAAAATGGAATTTGCATGTTTTCTCCTGTTACTCTGGAAGTTACTTCTCCCCTATATAATGCACAGAAATCTAAGACATCTTGTTTTCAACATTCTATGACAGTGAAGATTTCCAGAGATGGCATTTTGCTCAAGAATCTTTCCAGAATAATTTAATAGATATTTGTGATTACTTCTGCATGCCCCATGTACTATTTTAAGTTAAATTTATATAGTTATTGAGTGTCTGTGTGCCCAGCACTGTTGGATACATATAAAGAGACTGAATAACCACAGTCCCAGAAAAGTAGACAGAGTTATGATTGGGTAGGTCAGGAAAAAAAAAAAAAAAGCCACACCTCCAATGCCCAAATATGCTTGATCTTGTATATAATTATATAAGTGCTAATTAAGGTACCAGCATTAGCGTAATGGCTATGTCGCTGGACTCCCACGTAGTTGACCGCAATTCTTGTCCCAGACCCGGTGGCTTAAAACTCACGCTGGGCGCGTGTGCGTGCGTGCCCAATATCCCGAGAGGAGAATGGAGGAGAAGGGACTGCAGCGTGGCCATTCCCTCTGGGGGGTGATTTCTCACTTTCTATCTCTCTGTCTCTCTCTCTGTCTGTCTGGCGAGCGCACACGCCCTATAACAAAAACCTCTAAAAAAAAAAAAAAAAAAAGAAAAAAGAAAAAAGAGAAAGTAAAATAAGTGCTAATTAAATGATATACTGTTAGTATATAATAGTTTGGTCAAAGTTCTAAAATTTGATAAAACTCAGTGTAAGTAAGATTAGAGATGAAGATTAGAGAGATAGGAAACTAGTATACACTGATGGTAGGAGTGTAAATGGTAATATCTACTACAATTACCTTTTAATTAAGTAATTCCATTGCCAGAAATTTTAGAAATTTGGGAACCAGCAGTTAGCGTAATGGCTATGTCGCTGGACTCCCACGTAGTTGACTGCGGTTCGCGTCTCGGACCCGGTGGCTTACAACTCACGCCGGGCACGTGTGCGTGCGTGCCCAAGATCCCGAGAGGAGAATGGAGGAGAAGGGATTGCGGCGTGACCATCCCCCCTGGGGGGTGATTTCTCGCTTTCTGTCTCTATGTCTCTCTCTGTCTGTCTGGTGAGCGCACGCGCCCTATAACGAAAAACCTCTCAAAAAAAAAAAAAAAAAAAAGAAATTTTAGAAATTTATTATAAACACATATTTGCTTAATCTCACAAAGGTATGCAAATGAGGATATTTATCATGTCACTGTCTATATTAACAAAAAGCTAGAAGCTACCTAAATGTCCATCATCAGAAAACTGGCTGAATAAATTATAGTACATAATAATATATCAAACAATGAAATAATACCCAGCAGCTAATAAAGAATGTGATCGCTCTGTATGTGCAAAGTCAGGAAGATGTCCAAGACCTATGTAGTAAAAATTTTCAAAGTTGTAGGACAGCATAGTCTCAGTTTTTAAATGTGTATGTGTGTGTGTGTGTGTGTGTGTGTGTGTGTATACCCATATACATCCTTTTTTCCAATATGTGCATAGTTTCTGAAAAATGCATGAGAAATTATTAAGCATAATCCCATCAGGCAGTAGGAATGTGGATTGGATTGGAGAAGCTTGATGTATTACTAGCTTTCTTTAAGAACTTAAATTTTTTTCCCATTTTATTTATGACAATCAAATCAGGGATTAAGTGTTTCCTCTCTTTGCCCCTCCTACCCTCCCTTTCCCATCCACTTCCCTTCCTTCTATTTTTCACTTTCTACCTTCCTATTTGGCTAAAATTTTTTTCTCTTTTTTGAGAATTATTTTATTTATTATTGTTGTTATTATCATTATTTTTAAAATTTGCTATAGTTTACATGCACTCACCAGAAAAGACAGAGAGAAAACAAGCTGCCAGGTCTGGGACTTGAACCACAGTTGGCCATGTAGGAGCCTAGTGCCTTAACTACCATGCTACCTGTTGGTCCTTTTTACTTGTTTTTTCAAAGAGAGATTTTTGCTATAGGGTGCATGGGCTCGCCAGAGAGACTGAGAGAGAAAGACAAAAGTGAGAAATCATCCGCCAGGGAGATGGCCATGCTGTAATCCCTTCTCTTCCATTCTCTTCTCGGGATTTTGGGCACACACGCATATGTGCCTGGAGTGAGTTTTAAGCCACCCGGTCCAGGACTCAAATAGCATTCAACTACATGGGAGTCCAGTGATGTAACCATTACGCCATCTGCTGGTTCCTTTACTTTCTTTTTTAAAGCAGAGTGTCTCTCTTTCTGAGCTTCAGATATGAGTTCTATAAGAAAACCCTTTTGAAGTGCAACTACAAAATATCTAAAATGTTTTAAGTGACTTATTGGAAACAAGTGCTCGTCAATGAAGGAGAGAGAAATGGGTCGCCTTTCTTATGCCAACTCGCAGCTTCTGAGCCAATCCTGGCTGATCATTGGAATTTACATTTCCCACTGGAAAGCAGAACATTTTGAGTCTTTACAAATGTTGGTAATGTTCCTGGAAACTGTCAAGTTTTCATTTGCATAAACCACAGCTGTTTGTCTAATGTTATAGATGTGACTAAAAAAAATAGGTGATGTTTTCTTTTCTTTCTTTTTTCTTTTTTTTTTTTTTTTTAAATATATCATTCGTGAGCCTGGTCAGTATAAAGAAATAGTTCCTGCGATGAAATCTGCAATGTCAGATGTGACAATGTGACAATTCAGTGATAACGTGACAAAGAATGGAAATAAAATAGGAAAACTGGAGATGCTTTAGAATGGAGGGGAAGTCAGGCTAAGAGCTCGGAAAGAACATGCAGACTCTGCTCATTCCAGCAGGTGTATACAAATGAGTATGTGAAAAGAAGTTTAATGCTACATTTTACTCTGCTTTTTCAAAGTTTTTTTCTTTTTTTCCCCCTCTTAGTTGATGGAGGATAGAAGAAGGTCTTAGCCTCATGGAAAACTAAGCAATGACTCACCTATCCTTTACCTTTCACTGCAGGAGAATCATGTTGGGGTGAAAATTCTCAAGGAAGTCAGTTTATCTCCTCAAAACAGAAAAAAACTAATCAAGCATTGTCTGATTAATTAGAGACTCTTGAAAAAAATGCTATCAAGGCCTACAGCTGTAATCAATTTAATCAACATGCAAAGAGCCAATCTATGGTTTCCTTGATTAACAAAGCTGAATGTTAAACAGAAAAGTGTGACATTGTAATGCCATTAGCTAGAGCTACAAATTGAGCATTTTCCCTAAATATTCAAAGTCAGGTCAGAATAAAGTCAAAACTCTTTCATATTCTATTTCTTATATGCGGACCAAGGCCATGAATATTTCAATTTTTCCCTTTATATTTCCACACAGGAAAAATAAGTTTCATCTAAGTAATAAAAATAGGCAATACTTTCAGAATGTTCCAATGCTGGGCTGGTCCCGAAACGCAGTGGTTAATTGGGAGCCAGATACCACATGGTTGACAATCACAGTTCAAATTTTGGCCACAGTGGCTTCAAAAACAAGGAGTATGTGTGTGTATGTGTCCAAAATCCTAAATGGATGGAGATGGAGGAAAAAGGATTGTGGCATAACCAAATCCCTTGGGGGGATGCTTTCTGTCTCTCACTCACTCTCTCTGGTGAGTGCATGTGCCCTGTTGTAGTTAAAGCAATAATAACAACAACAAAATGTTCCAGTGAAGACACACACCACACACACACACACACACACACACTCACAATCAAATACTTGGAAAGATCACACAATAATACAAAACAACACAAAAGTGATGTGAGATTTCTCAGTTTAGTGTCACCTAAGCTGGTTATGAAATTCATCAAGAACAGACATAGTAGACACAAAGAAATGAAATATCCTTATTACATTTTTAAGATGTGAATGTAAAATGCCTCTATATAATGTCTGATGAGTAAATCAGAAAACTCAAATTGCTCATTTTATTTGCATGAAGTCAATTTAAATGTCAAGATGTCTAATGCAAGATTAGTTTATTAATGATTTGTTTCTTGCACTTAAAAATCAGTTTTATGTAGCCAATCTCTGCAATACAGTCTGGAGTCATAGCTATTAAAACAGCACTTCTCAATCTTTTAGGGGTAAAAATTCACTCTTTTTTTTCTTGTCCTTGGGCTTTAGTAAAAGCTCAAATAAATGCTTGACAGCTAGTGTGTTACAATCAGATATTACTATGTTGCACATTTCCAGAAATTATTTCACTATGGAAATTAGAAAATAATTTACATAAAAATAAACTGAAAAGAACTCCTGGTAATCTCAATATCATTCATAGTCACAAATGTGTTCTTAGAGGAAAGTGGAAAGGAAAAAGTGTATGGGACATACAGTAATCGCTCAAGGAAAACTTATAAACTGTTCGAGAGCTGAAATCTACCAAATAATAAATTATAAAAGCTGTGATTTTGGTTGGTCAAACACACTTTCCTCTTTGTCTTCTGAGAACCTAGCTCTTCGTTCCTATGGACAACCCATTTCATATGGTTTGGAGGTCAGGAGTAGGGGGACTGAGCCTCTTTGTTCCCACACAGGGGCAGGCATGAATACCAAGTTTGTCAGAGTCTACGCTTAGACTTTTGCTGGGTGCATGAGCAGGTGGCATAATGCTGGAGGAGACCAGAACATTCCACCCCAAAACATGCCTCTGGCATAAAGATCGCTGAGATGAAGGCAACTGAGAAGCAGCAGATGCAGGAAAGCTCTCTATCCTTCCTCTACTGCCTAAAAGCAGGACATGAATCCACAAAGATAAAAGGGATCCCACCTACCTACTACCAGGGAGGACAAAGGTTAAGAAATAAAGACAACTTTAGGCCTTTAGCAGCCTGGAGATGGCACCAGAGGGATGTACGTGAACAAGCTTTACTAACCTTCATCTGCCACTTATTTGTATCTCCCCAAATTGCTACCCCATGAGACTTAGTACTTTCCCTCTGTCTTGTCACTTCCCTAAAAATGTACTGACCTTCACTGAGGATACTATATAAGCTAGAATTCAAAGTCACCTCGCTGAAAACTACTCATTCCTTGAGTGTCTCCCATGAATATATGAAAATATACATTTTAATAAACTTGTTTGTTTTTCTCTTATTCATCTGTCTTTTGCTACAGTGGTTTGTTCCTGCTAAGAATTTATGATGGTTATGGAAAAAAATTTTCCTCCCTCCCCTTCAGTGCAAACAGGAACTATCGATGGGCCTAGATGGAAAAAAGGCATCAGAAAGGATGCAATTAAACAGATGGAGAGATAGAAAGGTTGCACTTAACGAGGTGGAGAGACACAACTCTTTGTCCACCTTTTGAGGTCTGGGATCTAGTCTTAACTACAGAACCTCTAGATGATTCTATTACAGAAGTCTATAAATGCGTCTTTTTTCTTAAGCTAGTTTGAGTTGGGTTTGTATCACTTGTACCTGATATAGGACCTCACTTATGTCCATCAAAGTGTATATGTAAATGACATCTATTAGAATATATTTTTCCAATAGAAAATTAAAGACTCAGAAAAACTGTTTATAATATTTCTTAAGAGGTCCTTTAGAATCTCTATTTTTCTATGGGATATGTTACATACTATTTTCTTAACCATCAGAAGATACACATAGAATGACGACTTCTCACGTCCAATAAACACAGCATCACTGAAGATGCAGAGGAAATAACTGCCCTCTGATCCCAATAACAGCTTTATCTTCATATTAGGGGAAACCGGAATATATGTCACCTCAGGTAGTGCATGGCTAAGCAAAGCGTGTCGGGAACTGAACAGCACATGGCCAAGAACAGTTCAGATCCCAGCCCTGGTGGCTTGAAAACCACTCTGAGCACATGTGCATACCCCAAAGCATGATGGGATGCAGAAATGGAGAAAAAAAGATTGTCACACAACCACACCCTATGGGAGGTTACTTTCTCTCATGTTTGCACAAGTACATGCATCCTCTGGTAACTGAAAAAAAAAAATGAATATGTCACCACAAAATATGCCTTTTCCACCTATTTTTGAGCTAAAGGCAATTGAGAAGCAGCAAACATAGGAAAGGCACTTTCCACTTTTCCCTTTTTTCTGCCTAAAGGCAGGATATAAAGTCTCCTTTACTAGTAAGAGGCAATGCTAGACTCATCAGCCCAGAGCCAGCATCAGAGGAATCTGTGCACAAACCTTGTCCCATCAGTCCTGCCCACATGCTTACCTTCCTAGTTTCCGGACGTGGGAAGCCTAACATCCATTTCCTTTGTTCTGTCATTTTGAAAATGCTGTGTAAGCCAGAGTTCTCAGCCACTGTCTTAGTTACTTTTTGTTGGGGTTTGTCTCCTGTGATGTGCACCTGCCCACATTAACAAATCATCTTTCTCTTGCTAATCTGTCTTTTGTTACAGTGGCCCATCTCAGCTAAGAACTCACTGGGGTTAAGGAAAAAAAATTATTTCCTCTCCAACAATATATGTGAGGAACATTGAAAAAAATAAGTGAATGTCTGCCCTAAGTCTCTTTCTACTTCTAAGTATTGATAATCCAGTGGCTGGGCCAGCTCCTTGACACAGCAGTAATGTGCTGCTCAAGAGAAGCCAGATCCCATATAGTGACTGTGTGCGAATCCCTGGTCCAGTCAGCCTGAAACACGCCAGGTAAGCAGGTGAGTGCCTGCAATCTGAGGAAGACCGTCACGGTATGACCAGGCCTTGTGGAGGGTGCTTATCTCTCTTTTGCTCTCACGTGTGTGTACGTGCTCTATCATGAATAAAAATTAATAAATAGAGTGGGGTCCAAGACAGAGTCTCTTAATGGACTTTACAGTTTAGAGGTGGAGACACACAATAAAGACACAAAGAAGGACTGTTATTTCAGATAACAAAAAGTGTTATAAAATTAATTTTAAAAATAAAAGAAGATTTAAAGAGTATTTCATACTTACAGTTCTAGCACAGAGTAAAGGTGAAGCAGTACCTCATAAAAACTCGAACTCATTTCATACAGATGAGTTCTGAGAGCACAGTGAGAAAGGGGACCACAGACATACTGATGTGAGGCCATCTCTCAGAAATGGATGTTTCTAATAGGCCTCTCAGATGAACAAATTAAATTTGCATTTAAACCATGCTTACCAGGGAAATCCTATTACTGAGGACTCACAGACATTTTGAGCTTTTAATATGTAGAACATTGTATGAGAAATAAAGGGGAATCAAAGGAAACAATTCCATTACTTTAGATTGACCACCTCAACTTCTAGGATGACTTCCTAAAACCCAGCAAGGCTTGGCTGGCCTCATGCTGCATATCGGGATGAGTGAGAGGCTAGGGTGGGACTGTAGCAACAGCAACAACTTCCACAGTAGAAAACATCTTGAGAGCCTAATGTGGAGCTGTACCCTAGACATGTATTTAGGATGCCAAGATGGCTTATAATTAGACATATACTTGGGGTACCAATGTAGCATATAATTTAAAATGTGCACTGTTTGGTTTCAGCTTAAATTTCCTTTTAGCTTTACAACCTCTAGGCCAAACCCTGTGCCTGTTTCTGCATCCAGAATACAGAAATAATAGAATCAACCATATAAGATTGTGGAAGGGAATAAGTTAAGAAATATAATACAAAGAGTCTTCAGAATGTTAATGGAAAATGTGTATTATGAAAACAACTATATATGGCTTTAAAAATTATTTTTGCATCAAAATAAACTCATAGTAACTGGTTATAACATGTATGAACAGGATCTAGTTTATTGCACCAAGAAAGGTAAGATACCATTTTGCAAATTGCCCCTATCAGAGCAACATGAATTCTGCTAAAATTGAAGCAAGAACTAACACTGAATTTCTGGTGAAGCTTGGTGAAGAATGGTGAAATTACTGATGTTTTAAAAAAAGTTTATAGGGATAATGTCCCAAAGAAATGAGCAGTTTGCATATGGATAACTTGTGTGTGTGTGTGTGTGTGTGTGTGTGTGTGTGTGTAAGAGATTTTTGCTACAGGGCATGTGTGCTCGCTGGAGAGACAAAGAGACAGAAAGTGAGAAATCACCATCAGGAGGATGTGCCATGATGCAATCCCTTCTTCTCCATTCTCCCCTTGGGAATTTGGGCACACATACACATGCACACATGTCCAGTGTGAGTTTCAAGCCGCTGGGTCCAGGACTCGAGTCCCAGTCGGCCACGTGGGAATCTAGCGCATTAATCACTATGCCACCTGCTGGCTCTGATGGCTTTAAGAAGAGATGAGATGACATTGAAGGTAACAGCTGTAGCAGTAGATGATCCACATCAATTTGGCCCTAATTGAAGAGGACTGATGATTTAATAACAGAAACAATAGCCAACACCATAGACATGTCAAGTAGTTCGGCTTACACATTCTGACTGAAAATTAAAGTTGAGGGGCCAGGTTGTGGCATAGTGGTTAAAGCAGTTGGATCCTACCTGGCCAACTATGCAGTTTGAGTCTCAGACCTAATGGCTTGAGAAACACCCTTGGTGTATGTTGTATGTGTGTGCAAAATCCTGAAAGGAGGGAGGGAGGGGAGAAGGGATTGTGGTGTGACCATGTCCTATGGGGGTGCTTTCTCACTTGCCCCTACTTCTTTCTCTCTCCTAGAAGCACACATGTCCTCTGGTCACATACATACATACATAAAGTAGAGCAAACTTTCTATACGGTGGTGCCTAAACTGTTGTGTCCAGATCAGCTGCAGATAAAGGCAGAACTGTCAATGGAAATTTTAAACAAGTAAGATCAAGATCCTAAAGCATCTCTTCACAGAACTGTCAACAGGAGATGAACCTGGCTTTACCAGTATGATCCTGAAGACAAAACATAATCAAAGCAATGGCAACCAAGAGATACAAGTGGTTCAGCCAAAGCGAAAGTGGACCAGTCAAGAGCAAAGTTCTTGGCAATGAGGTTTTTCTTCTTCTCAAGAGAGAGATTTTTTTACTATAGGGAGGCATGTGTTCTCCAGAGAGACAGAGAAAAAGAAAGTGAGAAATCACCCCCAACGTGGGATGGCCATGCAGCAATCCCTTCTCCATTCTTGTCTCACGATTTTGGGCATGCATGCACATGCACCCAGCATGAGTTTTAAGTCACAGGGTCCAGGACTTGAAACACAGTCAACTATGTGGGAGTCCAGTGATGTACCCACTATGCCATATGCTGGTCCCAATAGCAACAGGAATGATTAAGGCATTCTGCTTGTTGACTTTCTGGTGGTGGTGATGAAACAAGAACAACACATATCCATTATAAGGGTATTTGGAAAAAGTTAGCTGAAACTTTAGCAGAAAAACATCCAAGAGAGTCCTCCGCCATGACAATGATCCTGTTCATTCCTCTCATCAAACAATGATAATCTTATGAGAGTTCTGATGGGACATTATTAGGTATCCGCCTTACAGTCCTGATTGGGCTCCTGACTTTTTTGTTTCCCAATCTTAAAAAAAAATTAAAGGACACTTCTTCTTCTTCAGCTAATAACATATTGGGTCGTTGGAAAAGTCATGATGCATTTTTGCATAGAAAAACATATCATGACTTTCCCGACAACCTAATAAAAAAGATAGCATTGACACAGTTAAACTCCCAGGACCCTCAGTTCTTTAGGGATGGACTAAATGGCTGGCATCATGCTTCGCGAAGGTGACCTTGACCTTGATGGAGTTTATGTTGAGATATAAAGTGTGTATTTTTATCTTTCAATTATTTTTTTCATGAACATTTTATAATCCCCCCCATATGTGTAATTCTTATACCACACAGTGCACATAGTAAAGTCTAACATCATACAACAATAATGTTAGTGGTTATTATTATTTGAAATTACAGAAAAAGATTCACTCTCATGCAACTTTATTTAACACCATTTAAAGAGTTATAAGACAACTGCATGTTAAATGCTTTGTAACTAAGTCATTAACAAACCAGGAACAGAAAATATTACAGCCTTTTCTAACTTTAACTAGAGAATAATTGCCTTAAAATTAGAATACAAAATAAAACCATCTAAACCTTTCTGTGGAATGATGGGACTTAATGGTGCAGAAAGAGTAGGTGGGGCTTAATTTAATGCTTTAATATAGCTCCCTAGGCTTTTGTAAAGAAAAACTGTAGGGTATCATTTTCATCATTAAGTGTGTCAGATTATCAGATACCATATTTATGTACTGATTTCCATTTTCTTTTCAAAGTTTGGTTATACCTTTATGTTCAGTAGTCAAATAAAACAATGATATGCTAAAAAGAAGGCTCTGTGAGGTGAATGACAATTTAATTTCCCCCCAGTGTTGGTTGGTTGCACAAGAAAATAAAGAACTACAGAAAGTTGACAGGACATTTAGTTGACTAGATTTATTTCCCAGCAGTTGCAGAGTGTGTTAATTGTAACATTTCAGTTGATGAAAAATATTGTGATAGAACGTTGATGTGGAGATAAACGGACTTTTGAACAAATATGGTAGTAAGATGCTATTTTTAAAACATCAGGAGGAATAATCAGAACTCTTTTGTTGCTTGGACCATTCATGTGAATAAATTGGGCTTGCCGGAGGGGGCAATAATTCTTTCAAGTTACCACAGCAGCATTATCATCATAATTATTCACCGTGTTACGCTAGTGGCTATTCAACTTAAATATGGCCTCAATCTACAGAAAACTTACATGCTGAATGGTAGAAAAGGTAGAAAGATACAGAAGCACTGAATTATCCAAAAGAGCAAACTACCTCTATTAGACTAAAAGCTATATGATTGTCAAACTTTTATTGACATATCACATACATGTAGAAAAGTATCTAAATAATAAATGTGCAGCTCAATTAATGACCTCCAAGTAATTATAACCAACAACTGGCCCAAGAAATAGGCGCTTCTCTTCCTCTTACTCATCTTCATCCCCTCTTTTCTCCAAAGGTGCTGTTTTCTCACTGAACTGGCATGCATCAAATGTATGACAGCATCGGGCTGTCCGTATATTAGAACAGTTAAGATTCATCATATCACTTTAAATTGGCTGTTGATCAATATTAACATGGCAGAAGACCTTTCTTTGAGGACCAAAGAGTTCTGTTTTTAACTATGGTCTATCAAAGGTAGTAACAGAGGTTTCATGGACACATGAGTATGTTTTCCAAATTTGTAGAAGATATTGGTTGAGAGATGGAACAAGTTAGATGACAGACTAGAGATTCAGAATGATCCTGGCAGTCAAGAAAAATAATATAGATACCAATATTTATTTCACAAGCGTGTATCGAGAGCCTGTTTTGTCCGGTCCTGGCACATAATTGGACTGGTAAGGTAAATACAGAGTTCCTACCTTCTTAAAGCTACGATGAGAAGGGCGAGACAAACATCGATCAGTGAGGTGAATGGTGCTGTGAGCGCACAAGGATTTCAGGGCTCCCCAGAAGAAGTGAAGTGAAAGGAAATATCCGACAAATAGTAGCAAACAGATAAATAGGTGTTAACCATGCAAGGTGGAGACGAGGTAGAGGGAAAAAGCATTCTAAAGTGAGAAAATAATGGGTAAAGGCCCCGAGGCAAGAAGGTTTGAGAAAAGGAAAGGAGACCAGTATAGCTAATGCACAAATCTTCCGAGAGAGAGAGAGAGAGAGAGAGAGAGAGAGAGAGAGAGAGAGAGAATGTAAGGTTGGGCCAGTAGGCATGGGCCAAGCCATTCAAGCCTTGAAGACCACTGAAAAATTTAAGTCCTTATCCTATGCACAATGAGAAACCCTTGAAGGGTTTTAATACAACAGTGCCAGTCAGATCTCTGGCTGCTCCATATGGAATGGGTATGTGCTGTGAAAACTACAAATGGACTCTTGAGACTTCAAGGGAGAAGGAAATCTCCCTTCCCAAAGTTCTGCTAAAAATCACTGACAATAGGCAGATTAATAATAGAAAAGAGAAACACGGATTTTAACATATACATCTTGTACATGGAAACTGAAGAAAACTGAATTCTAAGAATGGCAAGATGGTTGTAGCTTCAATACCCCAACCATAGGATGTAGGTAAATAGGGGGTAGGGAAAATGAATAGGATCCATGATCATACACACGGTGGTTGCTAAATGATTTTCTTTGGAAGCTGAGACTGACGTGTTCCTGGAAGGTGACGGGTAAGGGGCAAAACTGCACAGGAACAAAGGCTGTCTTAATATGCAGATAGAGTTTTCTAGGTAATCTCTCTGAGCTACCCTCAGAAAAACAGGAGCCTCGGGTGCAGACCTTTTAGTCTTTCTTGTCTCTGGTTGCTGGGTAAGATTTCTAGGAAGGAGATTTCAGACAACTCTATTTCTGTTGGAAGAAATTCTTTAGTAAGGTAAGTAAATTCTAGAGAGAGTTCCTCCTTAGATTTGGGGTGGGGAAGAATAAACAAGGTTACTAGAAACCTTGATTCTGAGACAACTTTTTTTTTTTTTTTTTTTTTTTTTTTGAGAGGTTTCTTTTTTGCTATAGGGCGCGTGCGCTCGCCAGACAGACAGAGACAGACAGACAGAAAGTAGGAAATCACCCCCCAGGGGGGATGGCCACGCCGCAATCCCTTCTCCTCCATTCTCCTCTCGGGATCTTGGGCACACACGCACATGCGCCCAGCGTGAGTTTAAGCCACCGGGTCCGGGACTCGAACCGCGGTCGACTACATGGGAGTCCAGCGACATAGCCATTACCTGAGACAACTTTTAAAACCTGTCAGTATGTCAGTCTTTGGGGCATCAATTTCTAAGCCTCAATGACATTACTTAGGAGGCAATACCAATAGTCCAGGAGAAAGATGAGGATGATTTTAGGTGACCAAAAGCCAAAGGGAAGTCATTAGTGGAATATGGGAACTAAAAATTTATGCAGTGTCCTGTTCAGTAGTCTAACTGCAGTCTGATCTGTCTGGATTATGTATGGACTATTCTTTTCGATTTAGAGAACCCTAATTTGATAAACTCAGGAGTGCTCAAAGGAAGGTGGATTAGGACTATGCCAGGACCAGGAATGGCAGAGTGGACTTAAGGCTGGAGTGAGGAAATCTGAGACAGTGGAGGAGAAAATAGGACAACCTAGAAGTGGTATTAAAAAGTTTTAAGAAGGGACCAGCAGATGGTGTAATGGTTACATTGCTGGATTTCCACATGGCTGACTTCAGTCTGAGTCCTGGACCTGGTGGCTCATACCAGGTTTATATATTTGCATGCCCAAGATCCTGGGAGGAGAATGGAGAAGTGACTGTGGTGTGGCCATCCTCCCTGGGGGGTGATTTCTTACTTTCTCTCTCTTTGTCTCTCTCTGGTGAGCTCATGCACACTAAGGCAAAAACCTATTAAAAATTTTTTTTTTAAGGAGGGGCCAGAAGGTGGCATGGTGATTAAGGTGCTGGATTCCCACATGGCTGACTGTGGTTGAAGTCCTGAACCTGGCAGCTTGCTTTCTCATTTTCTCTCTCTCTGATGTGCTCACCAGAGCTCATGTGCTCATGTGCCCTACAGAAAATTAAAAAAAAAATAAATAAAAAAGACAAATTAAAGAAAAGTACATAAAATTTTTAAAAAGTTTAAGGAGTAGCCTGAAGTTTTGTTTCTTGCTCATGTTAAGTATGCAAAACAGATCAGTAGGAGATTGACAGAACCACTACCACCTTGAATGTTTCTGGTCACAGTGTCAGAGGAAAAGTGAATCCAGGGAGCTTCACACTGCAGTAAAACGCTCCAGCCATGTAATAACACAGGCCATTTTGCTCCTAATACATTGGCTAGAAGTTAGCTATGTGTAAAAACAAAAGGAGTGCAATCCAATCTTGTGTTTGGGATATTTGGAGAGTTGGAAATATTTGACAGAGAGTGCTGTTACCGCAGACAATAAATAAGGGAGCCAGAAAACATGCAAACTACTTTTGTGCCACATATTTCAAAATTTCTACCCAGAAAAATATGGATTCCTTCTTTATATTAGCTTGTTTACTGTCTCCAAGCTGAGAGTCTTAACGTCGGAGGAGAACTGTATAAAACATGTGGAAGTTTTATAAGTCTTTACTATGCATGGAAAGCATAATTTGAGCCATAATCATGTCTGGGATTCAAGCCCTTAGAATGTAATATTAGTTTTTTTTTTTTTTTTTTAAAGAGAAAATGTAATAGTTTACTCCCTTACAAGCTTCATTGTACCTAATTATGTAAAACCATCACTGGTAAGCTGGGAGAAAATATTATGAAACAAGCCAAGTCTTACATTAGTGATTGAATATTAAGATGTTAGAATAACAACTATTTAAATGCATCACAGTGATTTTATTCCAAATATTCTTGGTGATGCATGTCCATCATCGTCAAATTAACTAAAAGGATGTTAACTCTTTATTTATACAAAAATACAGACTTCCTAATGAATTTTGCCTTCTTGTAAATATCTGTAATAATATAAAACAATTTATCTTGCTATGTCTCAGGGTACTCAATTCAAATCTGAACTACTTTTATTCACTCTCTCCAGTAAAATACAGTTGTTTTATTCGTAACTACTCCATGATCTGAACTACAAAACTAATACCAGACAATAAAAAGATGAAGACAAATCAGTGGCATCTTTGAACCATTTCACTGAAAATGGCTGCTAGAAAGTGACAATTTCTTTTTTCTTTTCTTTTTTTTTTTTTTGGAGAGGATTTTGCTATAGGGCACGTACGCTCACCAGAAAGAGAGAGACAGAGAGACAGAAAGTGAGAAATCACCCCCCGGGGGGATGGCCACGCTGCAATCCCTTCTCCTCCATTCTCCTCTCGGGATCTTGGCACACAAACACATGCGCTGGGTGTGAGTTTTAAGCCACTGGGTCCTGGACTCGAACCGCAGTCAACTACGTGGAAGTCCAGCGACATAGCCATTATGCTAACTGCTGGTTCTAAAAGTGACAATTTCTTGTGAGAGATTTAAATACCTAAAGTTCATGTGGTATTAATACACTTAAAACATAATTAAAATGTGTATGACAAATGCTAGTTTAGGAAAGAACTGATTTTAAAAGCCAAAGATGCTTCTTAGAAGGGCACTGCTGTGGTATTTTAGATGGCTCTTTTTTTCTAATTTGAAAGCTACATATTTAACCGAGAATGGTCCAAAATGTTTTTAAGGTCAAACTAGAAATATGTTGATGATTTAAAAATGCAAGCCAAGTGCTTTATTATATTATACTACCAGAGTGTTATTGTAGTTTAAAAATATCATTAAATCAGCACAAACCCGCACTTATCATTTCCTGCACATTTTTCACACCGAGCTGCCTTCTGACTATGAGTAATCTGTTAATCTGCTCTTCGCCTCACAATCCGTCAAAGTGACAGATTCATTCCTTCCCTAATACATAATATCTTCATTTACTGTATGCCTTGCTGCAACTTTCTTTTTTGCTAGCACTGAAATTTAGAAAATCACAAGCAAATTTTGCGAATGTCACACGGGTGGTTGTTCTTGTTTGTTTCTCATTTCTTCCATTATTCCCGCAGGAGAAACTAAAACTTTCCTGGTCTCTTAATGTGAATTAATAGTATTTCCAAAGGAAGGCAATTTCAGGTTTCAACAGAGTGACGTGAAAGAGGTTGGAAGAGGTCAAACACCGAAATAAGAAGTAAGTACTTGCTTCACCAAGTCAAAACCCTGACCATTTTGGAATTTTCCTTCAACGCTAGCGGCAAATGAATAGATTCTCATGCCTCAACCCTCAACCTTTATTTAGAATAAAGAAAAAGATACCATTTTGGTAGTAGTTTAGGGATGAATTGTTCTCACAAAAGTTGGAGCTTCATTAGCACGAACACTAGTTTAATTAAAAGCAATACTGTGATGTTACTGAAGTTGAGAATTTCATTTTATCATGATATTGACTGACCTCAGGCGAAGTCAGATCTCAGGTTTCTTATTCATTGCTATTTTGATCATTCAAGTGGATCATTATTAAAAAAAAAAAAACCTGACTATTCATAATAAAATTGTTCATTATTAATAAAACAGAAAATATTTTGCTCTTTGTTTCCTTTGATTCAGCTGCTTACTATGCTATTAGTTCTGCAAATAAAGAAAATTAATGACTGAGAGAAATGAGAGTATGTACAATATTAGTTCACTTATTTTCATATTAAATAAGAGGTAATAGGACCAGCCATTGGTGTGGTGGTTAAGGTGAATCCCATATGGCCTACTGTGTAGTTCAAGCCCTAGACCTGGCGGCTTGAAAAACATCTCAGGTGTATGTATGTATGTTCCAGCTCCCGAGAGCATTCAGAATGGGGAAGGGAGAGTGGGGTGGGCATTCTCGGAGGGAGGGTGCTTTTTCATGTTCCCTTTCTCTGTCTCAGGTGTGGGCACATGCCCTATGGCAAATTTAAAAAAGAGAAAAAATTAAGAGACAACAAAGCATATGTTCACTTGGCTTCACTTTTTACTGACCCACATAGTACATCACAGATCACTATTATTGTTAACTTCCAAAGTCAAAAGCGAGGAAGCTATTTACAGTAAAATATGAGAACCTGCTTTCTAAGTAGTCTTGTTTCAGAATATATATAAATTTCTCCATGCATACACCCAAGAATAGTTTGTCCTGAGCATCAAATTGCATCTGATTTGTCTTAATGGATGGTAAGAGAGCCAAAGGCTTTTAAAAATCAATGGACAAGAAAGAGTCAATAGAACAATAGTTAGTGCTAATTCAATCAAACCAGCTAAAAGTTATTTGCCTTTTTGCCTTCAAGTCTTTTGAACAGGCTGGACTTTAACTTACATGAGATTTATTATGCTGAGTGGATTTTTATGCGTTAATGAACAGTATAATATGAAGCTGTAAATGCTGGTAAACATAATATATTGCTAGAGTGAAAAATGATGTGTTTTAAGTTTAATCAATTTCAAAATGTAATTTTTTTTTCACTCGGAGAGAAAAAAAAAAATCACAGGGAAGAAGTAGACAAGTGCCAACAAAAGCAGAGTCCATGAGTGGGCACAGGTTCAAACAGCTTACGACTATCTTGTGCCGGGCTCAACACCCACTCCCACCCTACTCCCCTTGGCATGTCCCTAAAACATTCAGTCACTGCACTGATGACACGCAGTATGAACTTTCCAGCCTTCCTCTGTTGAAAGGCCAGGAGCTCATTGAGAACACGTTAAAATCACATAATAGGGAGCTGGCTCCCATTTGACCAAACTCACAGTTCAAGTCCCGGACCCTGCAGCTTGAGAAACATGCCAGGTGTGAATGCGTGCATACTCAAAATCACAACAGAATGGAGAGATGGGAGAAGGGATTGCAGTGTGACCATTCTCCATGGGATGTGCTTTCTCCCTCTCTTTCTCTCCTTATCTGTCTCTCTCTGGCAAGCATACATGCCTTCTGGCAAATATTTTTAAAAGTCACATAGTAGGGACTTCAAAAATACTCAGCTTGCTGAAGTGATGACAACACACTGTAAATCACCTCGTGCTTTGTTAAACAAGGGAAGCAACTCTGCAGTGGGTTTCAAAATGAAGGATGAGCCGGTGAGCCTATGGATGTGACTGGCTGTGACCATTTAACAATAATCATGGTCTTTCATTTCTTAGGTTCATGTCACTCTCCTGGACCTCAGCCTACACTCTTTGCTGCCTCCCTCTTGCCCCCAAGACAGAATGGAGATGACTCTTACGAGCCAGAGTCAGTACTTTGACTTTCCCCCATCTCTATACAGTGCATGTGCGTGCCAGAGAGAGGCAGAGAGAGTGGCAGTGAGAAGTTACCCCCTGGTGGACAGACATGTCTCCGTCCCTTCTCCTCCAGTCTCCTGAGATTTTGGACACGAGTGCACATGTGCCCAGTGTGCGATTTTTAAGCCGCTGGGTCTGGGACTCGAACTGCGCAGCTGGCCATGTGAGATCTAGCACCTTAACCTCCATGCCACCTGCTGGCCCAGTACTTTGACTTTTTACACATTCTCATTACTCTAGAAGGAGAAGTTGAAACTTTTAATTAAAAGTTGAAACTCTTAACGTTAGCATGGTAAATAATTGCTTTGGTAACGACCTTCTTCACTCTAGACTGTGGGCCAGAGGTGATCTGAGTTCACCATCTGCAGGATGACGGGAGGCCTGAGTAAGCTTGGGAGCCCCATGCTCTGCTAGTTAGACATGCCAAGGTTCTTCAGGGGCCCGTCATTTCAGACAGAAGCTTTCGGAAGGTGAGGGAGAGAAGATGCTATTGTTTGTTGATCCCAAACTGTCTTGGAAATGATTTTCATGAACTTCTGATTTTGGAAAACATGACAATAACTAAGATATCGATGAGTACTTCCCCAGCCCTAACGCCTTAAGTGTCTTTTAGGAAGTACAACTATTCTGCCCATGGGATACTGCTCCTGGGGTGCTACAAGGAATGGCCCTGGGGTAAGAGTGGTCAGAGGTGAAAAGAAAGATGATTTTTCCAGGGGTTGGTTTGCTATGAGGTAGACTTTTAGTGGGGTTTTCTCTGGGACAGTGCAAAAGAGACTAGAAAAACCATTCTGGATGCTGGCCTCTGCTGTGGACCGGGGGGGGGGGGGGGGGGTCTTTGTATCAGGATTTGTGTTGCTGTGACCCACCCCAGTTATGGCTGCCCAGATCACAGGCACATACACACCCAGTGTGCTCAGTGAGCTCAGTGAGCACCCAAGGCATGAACCCGGGGCTTCTGCATCGCTGCCTTCCCCTCTACTACGTGTTTATCAAGTCTGTCTTGGGGCCAGCAAGTGGTGTGGTGGTGAAGGTGCTGGACTCCACATGGCCAACAGCAGCTGGATCCCCAGACCTGGTGGCTTGAAAATCATGCCAAGCATGTGTGCATGTGTGCCCAAAATTGAGCAGAGAAGGGATTGTGGCATTACCATGCCCCCGGGGGAGGTGATTTCTCACTTTCCCTCCCATTGTTTCTCTCTGGCAATCACACAATCTCTGGCCCTCTAGCCAAAACCCTTAAAAAAAAGTCGGTTTTAAAATTAGAGCAGTGGGCTAAGGACATCTCTAGGAGCAGGAGAGGCAGGGAGATGTTAGAGCTTAAAAGGGCACCAGCACCACAGATTCAGGTTCTCCTCTCTCTAGACACACACACACACACACACACACACACACACACACAATTTTTTTTTTTTTTTTTTTTTTTTTTCCATTTGCCTAGCCAGATTCTGCTAGCTGGTGAGGGCTAAGAACCCTCTACAGATTCCCAGGCAGATTTCTAGCAAGTGGCACCCTAACTCTACAAAATGGGCATGGAAAGGCCAACAAAGATAAGCAATTTCCAATAAAAATATAGTGAGAACACACTAGTTCAATTCTAGAAAATCATCTCCATTTAAAGGTGTAAAATGATACATTTACTAGATACTTTAGCTATCTTCTAAAGGATCATTTAAGGCAAATTCATGAGAGGGATTCCATTTATTACAAGTAGGAGTAGGCCAGGTACCAGACACCCTCCAGGAAGAAAAGCGTACGGGTGCTCGAGGGTCCCAGCTAGCGGTTAAATGCATAGTGATGTGGGGGGAAATCGTTTTCATGAGATGAAATTTGGTGAATTCAACGCATATTTCTTGAGTGTCTAAGTGACTGGCACTGTTTGAGGAGCTAGGGATATACAGAGAGATCAAGTCTCCCTGTTCATGTAGTTTACATCCCAGCATTCTGGAGGGAGGGGTGTGTGTGTGTGTGTTTAAAGAAAACGAACAAACAAGAAAACATCAGTTAGTGAAGAGTATCGTCTTGAAAACAAAAAAGATAACCTAAATAAGGGGACTGGGGGCTATTTTAGGGTGGATGCTAAGGGCAGGTTTCTGTTAGTAGGTGAAGCTTACTTAGGCAGAGACCCTAATGACAGGAGGAGGCAGCTGTGCAATGATCTAGGGCAAGAGAACCCCAGGCAGAGCTTCTGAGGAGCGAGTTCGCCTTGAGGGTTGGGGGTAAAAAGACAGAACCGTGGTGCCTGGCAGAGAGAGCGAGGTGTGCTGTGGTACAAAACAGTCTGAGAGGGGGGCTTCCAGGGCCTTGAAAGTCAGAGCATGGAAAAATTGGATCTTAAGAGAAATGAGGAACCACCAGGAGGTTTTACAGTGGGGAAGGCCTGGCTCTGATTCAGGTGTAACCGTACCACTCTGGTTGCTGAGTGGAGAATAGACGGAAGGGACCAGAGAAGCAGAGACAGCATCCACCCAGGTGAGAGATGACGCCAACCTGGACTCAGACTGTAGAAGTGAAAATGGAAGAAAGTGGATACACTTTGTTTGGAGGGAATACCATAAGACTTACTGAGGTCAGAGGCAGGACAAGGATCACCCCTGATATCTAGCTTGAGCAAAGAGGGGGTGATGGTGACATTTTCTGAGATGTGGAAGAGTGAAGAGAGAACAGATTTGTAGGAGAAAATCAAGTTACTTATGGAATTCTTTGATTTGAGATCAGTATTTGACATCCAAGTGCGTACCTGTCAAGATGGAAGTTGGAATGAGTCTGGAATTCAGGGGAGTATCAGGACTGGAAATATAAATCTGAGAGTCGCAGGAATGTAGAAATAAGGGATGTTACTATCAACTCTAATGTGTTAAAGATGAGGGCCATCCCAAAGGTTACCAACGTCTATGGATCTTTGTGTTGAGAGTGATACAAACAGGACAAATGAAATTTAAACCCTGTCCAAGGTCTTCTCATAAAAATACAATTTTATCCTACTGGTGAATAAAGCAGTATCACTGTCCTCCTATTTTCCAACAAAGAAAGGGAAATTCTTGCAAAGACCCTGAAGAAATTAGAAGTGTAATTGGTTAACATGCAGGATGAAGACTGCTGTTTTCTATGGTGTCTGGGTGTAACCCTGCTCGCTCACTCATTCTCTTACCCTACTCAAATGCGGACAGAGCTCCTCCCCTTCCTAGGCATGTGCTGCCCTTACACACTCACACACACACACACACACACACACACAAACACCACTTCACCCTCAAAGCACTTGGAGAACAGATTCACAGGTCTCCTGTCAATTAATTTAGAACTGTGGGTTCTGACTATGGAGAATCAGGGCCCTCAGAAGAGTAGGTAGAATCTGTGGGAATGTGATTGTGAAATGAGAGGTACTGATATTTCTTCTAGCTAAAGCTAACAAGAGAAATGATAAAAATAAAAATGGATACCTTCAGTTTCATACACAAATCATTAAGATTTAATGCAAACTCCACATAACAAAACAACGACCATAACACTACATCTGGAGAGATGAGATGTTTGCACAGTGGATAAGGAAAGCCTCTATCATGTCTTGGTGTGAAGGAAGAGTATTTGTTAAAAAACTCCAGCTTTCTTGTTTCAACATGATCCAAACTTAATCATTTGAAGAACATACAATGCAAGTTATACATCTATTTTGTTTGCTTGTACATTTTCTCTGTTTTGTGTTAGGGGGAAAAAAGCTTAAGCAATAGAGAAGCCCATCAGGTTGAGTCTCGACAACTGGAGTGAAAAGAAAAATGACGCCACATGATCAGCCCAGAGGAGCGCACATGGGGTTATGATGACAGGCAGCTTGCCTCAGTCAGGCCGGCTGAGCCAGCAGGAACCGAGGTCAGTGGTTATTAATCATTTGTCAAGGACTGCAGGGCTTTATCAGATAATTATAGTTATAAGTATGTTTATATCAGCCAAACATGTGGCAAAGCTGTAAAGGATCCAGGCCCCAACACAATCTGCAACGACATTTAAGAAAACTGCAGATAAGTGATACATCGTAATGCAGACACTACAGGAAATCATGCCATTCCTTATAGCTTGGGCATTCTAGAATTATTTTCTATATTGTTCATTTCCATAAACATCTAGAACCTTAACAAGCCTTTGATGACATTTCATCTTCCCTTAGTTTTCCAACAAGCTGTAAAAATAGCAAGTATAATCATGTGAAATGAAAAATTGGTTATGGACTCCACTCACATGAACAGACAACCTGAATGTAATCACAGCTTTTATTTATTTATTTTTTCCAAAAGCCCATTTCTGGGCAAAAATATCCTGTGCTGTTCTGAAGAATCTACATACACATATAAATAGATGTGCTTAAGGGACAGCGCTAAAACCCACGAACCAAGAGATGGCATTTTAAAATAAATGACTCGAGGCTGCAGACGGCATCCATTTTGCTGTCTGGCAGCATGCGAGTTTACATGCTAGGAAACATTTCTCAACATGAATGAACTGTGAAATTGTTTCCTCCCAGCCCACACTCTTCTAAATTGTATTAGATTATGTTAGCCATTTCTGTGTCTTGTCGTAGAGGCTGTTGAAGCCCCCAGAGGCAGTGCTGGTGGATGCTAAAGGCAAAGGCCCTGGCATCTGCTGCCTAAATATCAGCCAGTGTGTAGAAAAAAAGAATGGGAACTCTCACCCCTGCCTAACAATGCAAGGAGCAATGGCTCTGTGGCAAATCTAGACACACAAGGGAAAACGATGAGGTGAACCATATGTATTTCAGTTCCTAGACTGTAAACTTCTCAGGAAAAGATTACTACTGCATCCCATCTCAACCCAATGCCAAGATGATTTCAGTGTGAGAAAAACAACACATTGGGACCAGCAGATGGCATAATGATTACATTATTGCTGTAACAACATGTAGTTGTCCGCAGTTTGAGTCCTGAACCTGGTGGCTTTAAAAACTCACGCCAGGCACGTGTGTGTGCATGTCCAAAATCCCGAGGGGAAACTGGAGGAGCAGGGATTGTGGTGTGGCCATCCTGGGGGAAGGGGGGGAGGGGATTTCTTGCTTTCTGTCTCTCTGGTGAGTGCACATGCCCTATAGCAAAAAGCTCTCTTAAAAAAAGAAAAACAAAACAAAAAACAAATATATGCAGTGTTTTAGCTATTTTTATCCTGGATCCAGCTCTTCAAAACAAAAATTTTCCTGCTTTGTGGATGGCATACTATCTTTAATTTTAATCGTACACACAGAAAACTAAGAAGATAATTATGGTGCAGAAATAAATATCTTCACAGAATAAAATGTAAATGAAAAACTTTGGGGGATATTTGTTGTTCTGCTACATTAATAAAGCTAGTTGTAAGCTCACTCTCTAAACATATATATATATTTTACATGCAATGTAAAAATCATAGATTCTTGGGTTTCAAGAGCAGTTGCAGACATGTCATTGAGGCCGATATGGCTGTTTCACTGCCCAGGGGGCACTATCACATTCTCAGTGGGTGTGCACGCACACACTGGCACCATCTCTGCCACACTGCCATGACTCTGATCATAACCACCATTAACTCAGGAAATAAAGAGTCTACCTGCTTTTTCTGTATTGTTTAGAGCCTCTATATGCCCAACTCTCAATCTAGGATTCAGGGTAGGAGTTTGTTTATCCTAAAGGGTAGACTTAGAGAGTTACCTTCATATATCTTGTATTTTTTCCCCCATAGTATCAATATCCTTTAAAATTTAATTTTAAAGTTATATGTTTTGGAGTCTAAAGCATGGGAATGCTATTTGTAAGACATATAATAAATACAAATCTTAAGAAGAATCAGAGCTTTCAACTTTAAGTTAAATTATGGGTATTATATGATTCAATTTATTCCATTTTTATATGATGATATATGCTGACCTCATAATTTTATCGTCCTCTGTATTTATGGCCCAATAATGTCTTCCTGCCAATTCTCTAAGCTGCTGGATTTATGAGCCAAGAGCCATGCCATGTAATCTGTAGGTTTCCTGAACAGTTATAATTTTCTAGGAAACTGGTGAATAACCTGCTGGCAAGTGGATTTGATGGCCTTTTATTTTCTGATTTAGCATTTGACCTTTTATTTCACTATGTACAAATGTAAATTAATTTTTCCTAAATGAACATTTAATTTTTCCTAAATGAACATGGTTGCACAGGATATACCGTCTAATAGGTAAACTTTCTTATATTCTATTTTTGATATTCTCTCATTGGAAATCAATTTGTAAAAGAAATGTTTAAAGTCGTGTACTACCACGTCTAAATATTCATTCCTTCATTCATCCAATTATTTATGAAGTATGTTTTCTATACAGGGCAGTGAAATAAAAGTAAGTAGTGTGATCCTTTGATGGTAGGACTAGATTTTTTAAAGTAAAGTCTATCAAGAGTCTAATAAAAGTCACAGAATCATAAAGATGGAATTGACTTCAGACAGCATGTAACTCACATCCTTATACACATGAGGGTGATATTGGTAAATGAGGTCTGGAGAGGTTGAGAGGCTGGTCTGAGATTAGAGACGGGGTTAGTGGCAGAATCAGGATGAGAATTAGGTCTCCTTTTCTCTTTTATCGAGATTAAAGGCTCCAAGTTCTAATATATCCTACTGTGGCTCTCTTTTATTCCAACTACAAACTCTGAATCCGTTCTAATTTGGACCCACGTTGGATTTCCAATTATTTTGAAAGCTTACTCAAACATAGAAAAAAAGAATTCATGAGGCAAATCTAGGTGAGCTGCAAGATTGCAAATGACATGCTCACCTATCAAGAGAGAACAGATTTTACGGAATGTTAAAATACCCTTTTATATATACTGAAATGACAATCTCAGGTTCTACCTCCTGATAATATCCATTTATGATGGTGACAATTCTACTAGGTAACATGAAACCGTGACCAGATGAGGTAGAAAGACCATAAACACTTGGAAGAGATTATTGATAATAAAGAACATTTACTCTGTTTACTCTGTGTCATGAATGTTCTGGGCTGCAGTCAAAGTTGTATAAACTATGCAGCTGCTCTCTTGGGAATCGTGCTAGTTTTACATTGTGTGGTTCTCTGTTCACTGTTAATTGAACCAGAAGGAGATACCTGGACCAAGCTAGGAGAGTCACATTCTCCCTCTTGGAAAGGAGAAATTGGGAGTCAGACATAGTCTGTCAGCCTCGGCATGCACTTTGAACTGTAATATGTAAACTCAAGAGCTGTCCGACAGCCCTGTGTGGACTGGGAAGCAGAGAAAGCTGGTGCTTAGGGAGAAGAGTGGAGTAGACTAGAGGAAGCAAGTAAGGATGAAGTGAGGATAGTGCTTGCCTCGTGGTTTTCCAGTTTCTACCTGCAGACCTCCTGAGGTCTGGCTGTCAGTGGGTTCCAGGATGTGGCCCTGTCTTCTTAATAAATCCTAAATCCTTCCTGCCTTTCCTTTTCTCTGTCTTCCTCTCTAGCTTTCTTTTTCTGACTGACTTCCTTTTAATACTAGCCAAGTCATTTTGGTTATGAGAAACCAAAGACCTAAGTCAGAAACCATGTGACAGACACCAGACCCTAGAGCCAGAGCTACAACACTATCCTTAGTTTGGGTCTGTTCCATGAGATAACGTGCAGCCCAGGTTAGATAGCTTGAAAATGGGATGCATTTGGCTAATGAGATGCATTACAGTAGTTATTCCTCTATGGGTGAAGTTCGAGACAGATGGACTTTTCAACGACGTCTTAGTGTGTAATAGTGATAAAGCGATACTGATCTATATGAATAAACTATATAACTGTATTTATCCGAAAACCATACACACTATATGTATTGTAAAACTCAAATTCAGATTTGCTTGTTCCCAATGAGCTTAAAGAATGATTTTTCTGTATTGACCAATAACTCATAAGCCAATGAAATTTTTGAAATGATTTTGAGATTATGAACTTCTGAAATTATAAAAAACAAAGAGAAATGGCCATTTGAACTCATATAAGCTATCTTAATAAAAAGGCATCAGATATATAAAAAAGATTTATGCCTAAAATGTCCTAAACATCAAATACTTAAAAAAATGAAATACTATGCAAAAAAGATAACAATGAATAAACGAATAGTTAAAGAGAGCTCACTATGTGCCAGGAACTGTGCTCAGAACTTGACCTCCCCAAAATACACAAGGCAGTCATGCATGAATTACTTTGATCTAATGACTTGTTCAAAGTCCAAGAAGCTAGCAGAAGGCGGGTATTTAAATATAGATAGTCTTGTTACTACTACTGTTGAACTAAGACATTATAAGAAAAGAATTTTGGAAGCTCTTTGGAACTAATGGATAACCATTTCATGAAACCAAAAAAATGCACGATCTTCTAAATAATCCTTTTTTTTTTTTTTTTTTTTTAATTTTGATTACCAATGATTCTTACCGGGGGTTAGAAGGAGAAGGTGGATTCATTTCTTTCTGATAGTGACGGCCCTGGTTGACAGGCTGTAAAAGACAAAACGTTTGAGAGGTAGGTATTTGTCAGCACAATGCTTTTCACATATACTTCGGCATCCACATTCATTACTGTAATTTTTTCATGAGACACAATTCATTAAAAGGGTCTGGGTTTATTTCACAGAACAGTCAGAGGCTCTCTAGGAGGGCCAGCAAGAAGCAGAATGGTTTAAATGAGAAAACAAAGGTTATTTTAATGGCTAGCCACTGGACTTGATAGCATCTGTGATGTAATTAAAGTTCATGTGTTGAAATATTCCTCCTTGTGGAATTTTTACGGTGTTAACACTGGTTGATTTTTTACAGACAAAGCAAAACATAACAAGATATCTCATGAAGTTTACACTTCATTGCAAGAATTTGTAATAATCTAGCGACCCTGAGATATAAAGAAATACACTGATATCTCAAGGATAACTTCTATTACCATGAATGAGAATTACACATGTAGATTTTAGGCCAAGGTGGTCATCTTCCCAAACTGTATAATACAACCTCAAACAGTAATCAATGAACTGAGAAAAGTGATGCCAATATCTAACAAAAATATGAAATCTCAAATTGTCCCTGTGTAAGAAACCTTTAAGTTACTATTTCAAAACACAGCTGAACAACTACATCTCAGGTAACTTAAACACTGGCCTCCAACAGAATGTGATCTCTTTTCTTTGTTTTACAGAGGGAGAAAATTTTAGTATATCTAATATGAATTATGTTCTTGGATATTAGCTTTAAGTGTTTTTCTTACACTTTAGTGGTTAAAAACAATATAATTATAATAAAAAAGTTTTTTTAAACATTCTCATTTTATTACAAGTTCTAATTTGGTATACATTTTGAATTGCATTCAAAAGGCTTTTGCTGGTTACTTCAAAGGGGTTGGCAGTAAGGCTTCTTGCTCAGTATACAGAGCCCATATTCCTTATTTTTCCATATATTCCTTATTTTAATGGGTCCTACAATATTAATGACACAGGTGATGGGAATTCTTCAGAGTAAACTGTCCTCCTCTATAAATAATCTCTTGGAAGTGTTCCTTTAATTTAAATCAAACACCCTGTTTGATAATCACAGTCACTTAGCCTGACTACCTGTGATGCACCATGAATTTAAATGTGCTCAGATACTTTGGTAATTGAACCAATATCAATGCATCACCATTTCAGTAATAAGAAACAACAGCTGGGAGAACAGTGGAAGGAAAAACATGTCATAAGACATATTTGATCTCACTAGAGAAATAAGACTTTCAGCAATTTGCAAGTGAAATTTAGTTCTATGATTTAGGCTTTATTATTTCATGGCAAGGAAAGGAATTAACAAGCAAAGGGCCTAACAGGTTTTCTGGACCAACTCACACTGGTATAGAAATACTCCCGATAATGCATTCATCGGTATTCATCCAATATTTCAGCTGTACTCAGGCCTCCAGTGAATGGACCTCTGCCTATTTATTTACAGAGGCATTTCCATAACTCTAAGCATCGTTGTCCTGATGTTCAGCCAAATTTCCATTTCTTAATTTTCTATTATTAATTCTATTTATACTCAGCCACAAACTCCTATTCCCAATGACTCCCTCCAGTCCTTGGAAAGTAAAAAATGACTACAGAATGCTATCTTGTTTGTTACTCAGCTCTGGCTTTAAATTATATGGACTATAATTGAAACCTTTCCATCTTTGCTCATGTTGATTTAAAATAGATTCAATGTTACAAGAAGTAAAAAAAAAAAACAAAATCAACACAAGACTCACATTCCTAGTGATTGTTAGTGTTAGAAAACAAAACAAAACAAACAGGAAACTTTTCCAAATGCTAAGAACTGCCGACATGAATAGATATAAAGGTGAATGACTGGATGTCTGAAGCCAGATATCCTCCCCTGCAAGCAGGTAATTGATGGAGTTCAGGATACACTACTGAAATACGGCACCTGGGCCTTTGTGAAAACAATAAAAGCAGAGTCACCCTCACTTCCCCCTGCTGGGGAACCTTGTCATAAAACCTAAAAAGGATGTTCTGACCTGCCCATAAAGTAGGTCAAAAGACCCTCATACTAGAGTGTCCCTCGCTACCCAGAAGAAAGTTAACATTCTTATTTTTCAATACAGAGTCAGAGAAGAATCTGAACAAATGGGCCTCGCCAAGTTTCTCCCAGTTTATTACCATGAGCTCCTATCTCCTTCGCCCGGTTATATTTCCCTGTAACTTTCCGTTCATTATCAAACCTAGCATAAAAATATATAAATTTAATTTAATCCTTTCTTTGGGTCTTTATTTTCTTATGATATCTCCTGTGTTATGAAAAAACCTAATTTGTATGCTTTTTTCTCTTGTTAATCTATCTTTTGTTACAGGACCCTCAGCAATGAACACAGGATGTGTTAAAAAAATGTTTTCCTTCCCTGAAGCATGCTTCTCTATATAGGTAGCAGTAGACCTATTACTAAGTAGGCAACGTCTTGTGAAAGCAACGGTAAATGAATAAAAAATAGTTTTTTGATTTCGGAATTTAGCCATATCCAAAGAACAGCAAAAATAGATGTAAAGGAGTAACAACAAATATCTACAAATAACTGCAGACAATGACAATAATAGTAGTAGTTGGGGCCAAGTGGCCTAGTGGTTGAGTCGGATCTCATGTGACCAACCATGCAGTTTCAATCTTGGTCTTGGGTGACTTGAAAATGTGCTTGCATGCCCCAAATCCTGGAAGGATGAGGAAATGGAGGAAAAGGAATTACAGTGTGACCACATGCTACTGGAAGGTGCTTTTTTCCTCTCCACTCTCTGCCTCTCTCTGGTGAATGCATGCAACCTCTGGCAAATTATGGGAAAAGGTAAAAATAGCAGTAGTATAATACTCACTGAGCACCTAGTCTCTGATAATTCTTCCTTTTTTTTAAAAAAAAAAAAAAAGAATTATTTATTTATTTTATTTTACTTTACTTGTTACTACTATTTTTTAATTTGACCAGAGAGAGAGAGAGAAAGGGAAAATAAGAAAGCAAGATGCCAGGTTCGGGACTTGAATCCCAGTTGGCCATGTGGGAGTCCAGCACCTTAATTACCATGCCATCTGCTGGCCCCACTTTAATTCTTGATAGATTTTATCTCATTGGATCCTCACAGCAGCTCTCTGAAATAGACAGAATTAAGAACTAATGGAAAGTCAGACACTGAGCTAACCCAAGGTCATGTCTGCCAGGAAACAGTGAAGCCAGAATTTGAACCCAGGCAGTCCGATTCCACAACTACCAGACTGTAGTGCTTACTCTCACTTGGGAGTTCACCTGGAGTGTTGGATACCTAAGTTTCTGAATACCAAATATGGCAACATCATATTTATGACAGGAAAACTGGTTGGTCCTAAAATACATTTATTTAAAATATATACAACTACCTCCTTATAATATATTAAATTAATAAGATTTAATCCTTATTATGATATAATATATTAAATTAATAAGATTTAATCCTTATATATTTAAAATAAGAGAAAATAAGTTTTGCCACATTGCTAAATTTGGGACAGATGTAAGATATAACAGACAGTACTCTGAGAGCAAGAAAAGCTTATTTCATGGAATGACTTTCATCATCACTAAACACAGAACACCATGCACATTCCAATATTTTTTCCTGACAGCGTCGACATTATACTGACTCTAATATCAGTTTTTGCGTATCCTTTCTATAGCTGTATCAGAACATCTGCTCATCTGATTTATCTACAGCTTAGCACAATCAACTACTTACCTTTGTAGTTCAAGAGGATTAAAAGAAAACTCATTAGACCCTAAGAGAATTGAGAAGTTAATGAATTTGTTGATCAGAAGAAATTAAGACCTATTAACTATAAAGAGCCTGAAATGCCAGTAGATTATATTTTGGATTCACAGCAGCCAGGAATCATGTAAATGCTGATATGCTAGTGAGCAAGGCAATGAAACAGATCCTGGAAACTCAGGGCCTCGCCCTGTTGGTGGCGCTGTTGTCATGTGCTAGCTCCAGGAAAACAGCATTCACATAAAATTAACTACCAGGAGCAAAAGAAGCTGTGCTTTTCTGCGATCAAGCTGCCAGAAATTTTGGGGTGAGGGAGAGAAGTGAAGGCTAAATAAAAGAAGAGGAGATAAGATAATCTTGCTATGTTAAAAGGTAAAGACAATATTTTCACGCTGTTAACGTAAAAACCTATGAAAATGGCAATAATGTTGCAAGGTTAATCGAGACCATAAATAACTTGTCTGAGAACCTCACCATATGCTAGTAATTTTATTAAGTGCATTATGTCTAATTCTTTTCCTCCAAATATTATGCTCTGCATCATGCCATGTTGATGGATGTGTGTGATGAGCTTTTCCTTTTTGCAAACTGAGGAGACTTAAATGCTTGATATTAGGTTATGGGAATTCTTAACTTGAAGGAATGATGGCTTTAGGACATCTGCTCACAGGGTAGCAAGCACATTAGGCATGCTCTTCTAGGAAGAATAGAGAAATAATAAAATATTGAAATAATGAGTTTACTTGAAAAGCTCTGTAGGGGTCAGTCTGGATGCCAATGGTTAAGCTCACATCAAAACAAGCACGGCAGAGTCTCTGCCCACCCTTATAGCCCTTTGTAGTAATAAAAATGAAAAATGTCCTAGAAATCTTTTCTGATCACTCAAGTGGCCCTTTGAGGAGAGTAACCTCAGGGGAGCAGAAGTTTACAGTCAGTGTGAGCTAACTCTGTCAAGAAGCCCTGGGCACTTGTATTCAGGACACACATTCAATGCACATAATGCCAGTATGCAGAAGGCCCCCTTACTATTCACATTTTACAGCTGATCGTGTTGGTGTCTGGCAGGGCTGGGATTTGCACCCAGGTTGGCTGATCTAGAGAGTGTACATTCTAGTGACTAGCACAGGAAGATGTGTCCATTAATAGCTATTCTTTCTGCTTAAAAAGAAAACACACACAGGTGGTCTTGCTGCCTAGTGGTTAAGGGAGTTGGATCCCACATGGCCGATAATGCATTTGAATCCTGGCCTTGGCAGCTTGAAAAACCTGCTGGTCACATATGCAAGTGTGCCCCAAATCCCACCAGGTTGGAGAAATGGAGAAAAAGGGACTGTGGTGTGACCATGCCCCATTTGGAGGGTGCAGATCTCTCTCTCCCACTGTCTGTCTTTCTCTGGTTAGCACACACACCCTGTAGCAATTAAAAGAAATAAAAAGAACACACACAACACGGTTTTATGCTACTGTCAATCAAAATTCCTCACCAAGATAACATTCACTTAAAAATCCATTATAACTAACTCCTAGCTCCCTTCCTCTGGCTGCCTAGAGCCTGGTTTTTGAATAAATCTCATGAGGGCAACTCCTAACAGAAACCCTCCAAAATTGATTACTTGTAGCCTGGTTTCCACAGAAGTTGTAAAGTATTGTTTTAATTGAATTTGGTTCTAAGTTAGAAACTTTGAAAAATTTGTCTGTCAAAGGCCAATGGATTTCTCAGTAGGCTTGATTTATTTAGCAAGAGATGCCTACAAAAGCCAATTTGCTATAAGAAATATGGTTACATTTAATTACACTTTTAAATGACTAATTTATTATATCTAAACACCTTTTAAACAGTACATATTACTCTGAACTGTACAGATGCCGAGGAAAGCTGAGGGATCAAAGCTGTGGTAAACACAATAGATTTTGCTAAAGACTTTATTTTCCTCTGCGTGGGTTTTCTGGTTGCAGACTGCAACGAGTGTGAAGTCATCAGGTAAAGATGCTAAACCGAATGTGACCTGACTACATTTCTTTTTCTTACTGTTGGACTTGCTCGGAGGGAGATTTTTCCTTTGGGTATATGTCATACCCATTTATCAAATCTTGAATATAAAATATTATGCATCACTCGGGATTTCTTTAACCCAAGTAAAGTTCATATTTATTTTGGAATTCTGATAAGATAACCACATTTTAGAGAGAAAAAAAGGGGGGATTATTTATTGCATTTATTTATTTATTTATTTATTTATTTTTAGTTTTGTCAGAGGGTGTGTGTGTGTTTATGGGAGACAGAAATAAAAACAGAGAGGGAGAAAGGGAGGGACGGGGAGAGAGAGAAGGGGGGAGAGAGAGAGAGGAAGAACACTCCTCTATGGGAAGTGGTCACACTGCAATCCTGTCTTCTCTATTTCTCTCTCCTTTCAGGTTTTTGGACACACACACACACACATACCCGATATGTTTCTCAAGCTGCTGTTGGGTCTGGGACTTGAATCACTCAGTTGGCCATGTAGCTTGTGGTGAGAGCTACGGGGATATGCCCACCACCAGTGGTGGAGAGAAGGAGTGTCCCTCACAATGAGGCCTGGAGAACTGCTACAAAAGGCTTTGGAGCAAAGTTTTGAGGGCTGATCAGGTACCAGGGACAGAGATATGCACAAAGTGCATTTAGGGACTTGCAAGTGGGACCAAGGCATGGAGTGAATGGTGGAAAGCAGTGAAAGATGAAAGCAGGTCTCGGCTCATGGGATGCTGTGTGCCAAAATGAAGTGGCAATGGGGGGACTGGAGGGCTTTAGGTAGGGAAGAGATTGGATCTTATCTGGGCTTTAGAAAGATCACTACAGTGAATATTAATAATAATGACAACTGGTACACTGAGTGCTTATTCTGTCTCAAAAACAGTGCCACATGCTTCATAAGGTCACAGCTTGGATTTGAACTGTGACCATCTCTTTAGAGCTATCACAGCTTGGACTAGAGACACAGGATGTTAGGGGACTGCTGGAGGAATTCAGATGAAAAATAAAATGTCTAGGTTGTGATATTAGACAGAAAAGGAAAGGGGTAAAAGGGAAAGGGAAAAAAGATTCTCAGGATTTGGAGACCGACTGGCTATGGGAGATGAGAGAAGGGGAGAGTGAAGATGTCTTCTAAATTTCTGACTTGGGCACCAGCGTGGATGGTGACACCACTGACTGAGATACCAGACGAGTAGGATAGCACTGTGATAAAGTTACCAGTTCTTTCACTACTTACTTTTCATCGTCCCTATGCACCTTCTAAACAGAAAGGCATGAGCTCTGAGAGAAACCACAACGGTGCTTGTAAATTGCTCTATTTAAACTCTGTATGAGCAGCAGGATGCAGAGTTCATTAGGGAATGCAATTTTCCATTTGGTGTAATCATTCCAGTGTGGGAATGGACTGAATTTGATGCAATAATAAACATATCTTAGGAATACCAAAGGTAGGCTTTTCAATATTTTCTCTGACTGAAAAATAGAATGTTTTTAACTTCTCATTTGGTCAGACAGAAGGGTTATTAAGTCCATTACCAACGGTGTTATTTTTGGCCATATACTTTTACAGCAGAGTAGTTGTCATGCAGGAGACTTCAGTCCTTGCCAGAAGAGGACAGTGATGAGGACACGGTATCCAGGGCAACCAAGAGTTCAGCCTTTTTGGTCCATAAATAATCATTCCTCAGCTTGCCCTTTGTAATGTTGGTTTCTGAGCTACTTCATGACAGAATGAGCTCGACTGGAAGGCCACTGTTCTCACTCTTACTTGCAGTTTAAATGACTACAAAAGGGTATTTCCTAAGAAAGGGAATGTTTCAATTCTATCACAAATTACATTGACATACATTTGCAACTAATTCTTATGATCTTAGCGTTCTACAGGGATGTTTGGTAACCAGTGACTAGATCAGGGGTATGTTCCTGGGTGGGCGGCTGCTCTTTGGGACCAAGACTTCTTGAGGTGTTATACATGTTTGATAGGCGGACTAATGAAGGAAGCGAAATCTGGAGGGTGGGTAAGGTGGGACTAAATGAAGAATATTAATGAAAAACTGACAGCTTTTCTCCTCACATCTCCTTAGAGCCAGTTTAAACTCTTCCTCCACGAAGACTCTTGCGATTTCTCTCCAAAGCACAGAAATCTCACCTTCAGTGGCTATCTACAGCACTGATGTGACAAGTATGTCACACATCAAGGAGTCACCCTATCATGGCAGTTAAGAGCTTGGACTCGGGAGTCAGGCCAAGCTAGGTCTGAATCACTTTACTCAAGAGCCTCAATTTTTTCATCGGGAAATGGGAACTCTAATAGTGCTTACCACATAGGGTAGTAGGAGGGAGTAAGTGAGATGACACATGTAAGGCACTGGGTGTCTGGAACATCCATAGCACCTCCTGTGGCCATTAGACACAGAGGGGGGTCAGTGAGCACGTGCTGACTCCGACAGAAGGTTCTTTTTTGCTCTCATATGCAAGCAATACTTAGAATTGCTATAGTCTTCCTTTCTGTTCATTCATTTAGAAATATGAAATACATATTTAACAAGTATTGAGTCTTTTTTTTTTAATGTGCCACAGGGCTTGTGCTAGGAACAAGGGATACAATGGGATACCCAAAGTCTATGGTAAAATTATTCTTTTCTTCTTTCAGCATATGGTTTTATACATCATTGCACATACATTTTCTGAAGATAAATAAGGCAAATTAAGGAAAGACAATGTCGGGCCGGATAGTGACACAGTGGTAAAACATGATGCTCTGTGAGGCAATCCCACATGGGGGTGTTCCTGGTTCAAGTCTGGAGACCTCCCAGAGTATGGGCACACCTGCCCATGATTCAGGGCTGGCTGAAGGCTGGGCGTGGATCACATTAGGACCTTGTTGGGGATACTGACTCTTTCTTTTCTCCTTCCCTCTCACACATGAAAGAAATAGATAAATAAACTTAGAAAAATACAAGGAAAGACATCATCTCCTAATCTCTGCCCCAGCCCTAAAACACTATCTCAGAAGGGGTTCTGAATATTTCTCATAGGGAGTACTGTCATTCTGGCCCAAGTTTTCCCCAGCAGGGCTGGGCTCTGTTAGGAAGAAGTCTGCTCTTCATTAAGGTAACAAGACAAAGACACAAAGCCTGGGACTCACGGGTGGCAGGCAGGAGTTCCAGGTGGTTGTGTCGTCGCTGCTAGTACTGATGCTGACGTTGCAGTTGTCAACCTGGGATGCGCTCAGGCCATGGGAAGCCTCAGCCTCCTCCAGTTCTTCGTTTTGCTGGCGTCGCAGGCTCGCAAGCATCTGTAACTCGGATTCACTCATCTTGCTGGGCTGGTAGTTCCTCCAGTCATATTCCTGACCAAGGGAGAGGAAAATGAGAGAACAACGGGTCACTTGGCCATTCTTAATTATATGGGCTACCAACAAATGCTCTTCTACAGCCTTAATCCCTGCAAGGGCTCCCCATCAACAGATCCTTAACATGCCTTCATGTGTCACTGAACCTCTTGCCTCACCTGTCTGTCCCTGACATGCCAGTCATACTACCTTTCACGGAGGTCCTTAAAGGCATCGCACTTGTGTCTGCCTCAGTTCTGCATATGCTCACCCCCTTGCCCCAGGTATTGGCTAACTCTGAGGTATCCTATAGTCCCTAAAGTATGTGGCACCTCCTTACGGAGGATTTTCTCACCCGCAACTGGGTCAGCTCCTCAGCACTCTCAGACAATCTGCTAGCCATCAAATTAAATTTGAACATAAGGTGGGAATATGGAAGGCCTGAGAGCCAGAAAGGCCTCGTGGTTCATACACATCTATACTGTGCCTGAAAACTTTTTTTTTTTTTTAAAGACTACTGCTATAAATCTTTAGAAGCTAATATAAATATACTTCAATGTACAGGGAAGAAATTGCCATATGAACTTTTCAGAATTTTATCTGGCCTACATCAGATTTGATGGCAAATTTTAATTTCAGCATTGCTGAAATATTACTGTCACACATAAATAGTGCAGTTTATATCCAGGACTGATATGTAATCTAAAAGTAATTTTGAAAGTTTCTTATATAGCCGGAAATTCTGGCTTTATTCCAAAAGTTTTTTTTTTTTTTTTTTTTAAGACTCACTAGAACTTTTAGATATTCAAATCTCTACACTTACTTTCTTGGAGGCCCCTTTGAGACAGCTACTGCCTTTTCTTGCTTCTTTTCTGTCTCGTAGGGATGTAAAAAGTTAAGAACATATCATTTTGAAAAAAAAAAATTGGATTCTAATGACATTAAATGCTTTTTAATAAAGCATTATGATCATAATAATTTGGGGCTTATAAAAGGCTGTTATCTAATAATGTGATGTGGAGATTTTTCTGGAAAGTTGCCAGTGGAAAGAAACTCTGTAAAATCTTTACAGTTCACAGCACCAGCAGCTTGGCACCCTGAGAGGCCGTGCAATCTTTAATAAGAGATTTCATGAGTATTTAATGTGCTTTGAGAGTTCTTAGGGGCAAAACAGATATCACAAGAAGAAGAACAGAATTTATATCCCAATGAAAAGCACTAAAAAAAAGGAAATAGAAATCATCTAAATTTAAAAGAAGGAGCTGAGGAGACAATAAACACATGAGGAGATGCTCAACATCATTGTCATTAGAGAAATACAAATTAAAACCACAGCGAGATACCCTTCTACCCACTCGATGATTATAATGAAAAAGACAGCCACGGGTGGGTATCAGTGAGGACATGGAGACACTGAGATCCTCACACATTCCTGGTGGGAATGTAAAATGGTGCAGCCATTTTGGAAAACAGTGTGGTGATTCCTTAAAATGTTAAATGCAGTTCACTGGGTGACCCAGCAATTCACTCCTAGGCATTTACTATGAGAACTGAAAACATATGTTCACACTTGTGTTCAAACATAGAGACAAATGTTCATAGCAGCATCATTCATACTAGTCCAAAAGTGGAAACAACCAAATATTCATCAATGGATGAATGGAGTTTTATTTGTCCAGATGAACATAACTCAGTCATGAAGAGTAATGAAGGACTGATATAAGCCATGACCTAGATGAACCTTGAAAACACTATGAATTTAAGGCAGACAAAAAGGCTACATATTACCAACAGGCAAATCCACAGAAACAAAGGAGATTGGTGGATGCCAGGAATCGCAAGGATAGGACGTGACTGCCCATGGATATAAAGAAACTTTGGGGATGAGAAAAATGTTCTGACATTAGCTCATCATGACAGTTACAGAATCTGTGAATGTACTAAAAACTCCTGAAATTTAAACTTTAAAGGGTACATTTTATGGTATACAAACGATGTCTTAATTAAAAAAAAAAAAAAAAAAAAAAGAAGTAGTGGGCAATCAAATGTTTCAGTGAGAGCACCGGCCTCTTGACTTCAGGTGCAACAGTGAATAAATGACCTGGTGTCCTTCACTTCAGTTTTTTCTGTCAAGAAATGAAACTTCTAGGGGACCATCAGTTAGCATAATGGCTATGTCGCTGGACTCCCATGTAGTCGACTGCAGTTTGCGTCCTGAACCCGGTGGCTTAAAACTCACACCGAGCACGTGTGCGTGTGTGCCCAAGATCCTGAGAGGAGAATGGAGGAGAAGGGGTTGCGGCGTGGCCATCCTCCCTGGGGGGTGATTTCTCGATTTCTGTCTCTCTGTCTCTCTCTGTCTGTCTGGTGAGCGCACGCGCCCTACAGCAAAAACCTCTTAAAAAAAAAAAAGAAATGAAACTTCTAATGTGTCACGCAGGTATGTTATCTAGCTTGTGATGGATAAAACATGTTTTTATAATTGAAAAGTGACAATTTAATTTGTACAATTTTTCTTAAGAAGAAATTGCTTAAAAGGAATTTTTTCTTAATATGTACTTAATAAGATTGATTCATCCATTCAATTTATTTACCTGACCCACAAGACTGGACTGTACCTGAAGAGCAACCATGGTGCTAGGACAGAAAAATATGAGAGAATGGGGCAGTGATTAAGTTGTGCAGATCTAAATCTGCCCCTAGTGCCACCATTTGCCAGCTATATGTGATTGGAAAAATTGCCTACCCTCCCCATTTCTGTCTCTTGATCTATAAAATGGGGACCATGGTATATACCTTGTGAGACTTTGGTGGACTAATATATATGAAATGTTTACTACAGTATTTGACAAGCAATGTTATGTCAGAGGTCTCCAAACTTATGATTTGTATCTTTCTTAGAAAATGCTTGAGCATGTACCTTTTAATATGTTTATTTATAAGTTAAAGACATGTACAATTACATTAAAATAGTATGTATAGTATAAAACAGACACAAATTCAAATGTCTGAGATTTAAAAATAAATGAAAACAATTTCAAAATTGTGCTCCCAAATCCAAATGGGTTGTCTCTAGCACACATTTTAGGGGTGAATACATCCCTCTTAGGAAACCACCAGATTGCCTATCAATACAGGTATTCCCTGTAATGATTACTCTTTGATTTTCTCTGTCCCTCTCCTTCCAGTTTTTCGTCCATCCTGTACTATGCTAAGTGCTGAAAGCATAAAGAACACGGTGCTCCTTTGCCCTTGTGGAGCTCAGGGTCTGAAAAGGCAGACATTACAGGTATTACATAACAGGAATTATAATGCACTGTGATCAATACCGCCACAGAGATATGACTAAGATGCTTGAGGAATACGGAAGTGACTAACTGCCCAGAAAAACTACAGAAAGCCTCACAGAATTCTGAGGTAGCATGTGATAGTAATTAAATTTGTTGACAAATGGAATAAGTAGCCTTGGGAGGGACTCTCTACCACTGGCAATGATGAAGCAGAGGCTGGGAGTAGCAGGCTCGGAGAGCGCGTTAATCTGCTTTGGTGGAAACAGATGGATTCATTAATAGATTCCACAAATGCTCAGTGAGACCCCACCATGTGCCAGGCACTGTTGGTGCTAAGTTTGCTGGAAACTCTGTATTTCCATAATTTTATTTAACAGTAAAATGTATTCTGACAAGATCTTGGAAGGGGCAGCCAAAAACAAGCAGAGAGAAGAAAGGAACTTCCTCCAGTGTCACGAATAGGGCAAATGGTGGCAGCGACAGGTAATTAGCTTAGTCTCTGAGACATTTTTGATTTGCAGTCTCTCAAACCATCTAGAAATCACCAGAAAGGCTATATAATTTATTATTATTATTTCTTTTTTTTTTTTTTTAAAGAAGGCTTGCAATAAAGTCTTCACATGAAAGTGGACTTCAGCATAAGATGTCATCTAACTAAATTATGTAACTGCTGAGAGGCAAAATGCCTTATGTAATTCTATCTCTGAAAGGTTCAAAATGGTATGTATAACTCAATTTCATCTCAAAATACCCTTGTAGGAAAAAGGGGAGACTTTATCAATCAGATTGGTTTTAGAAACAGCAGAATGGGCTTAAGGTCATAAAATTCCACTGCATTTAGATTTCCAGGCAAGTCCTTTGCTCACTGAGCCATGCGAGCCATTTATTTTCATTGCTCTTTCTTCAGATGCCGTTGGAAGTCTAAGTCAGTGAAGTTACAAAGATCATGAAGATAGGGTCCCTGGCCTTTCACAGGCCTTGCAATCTAGCAGGGCAATGGAGAGCTATAAAGAAATGACTGCAGGGACCAGCAGATGGTGGAGCTTCTCGACTCCCACTTGGGTGACCATGGTTCAAGTCCCAGACCCAGTGGCTTGAAAATCACACCGGGCATGTTGTGTGTGCGTGCCCAAAATCCTGGGAGAATGGATGAGAAAGGATTGTGGTGTGGTCATCCCTCTGGGGGTGTGATTTCTCATTTTTTCTCTCACTGTCTCTCTCTGGCAAGCTCAGTGCTCCAAGGAAAAAAACCTCTAAAAAACAAGAGAGAGAGAGAGAGGGAGAAAGAGAGAGATGACTGCAAAATAAGGTAGCATATGTTCAGTATAGTACTGATAATCACACACAGCTTTGATAATGATTTGAAGGAAAACTGGAAACTCCAGCAAAAAGATAAAAGACAACCAACATAACCAATAACCTTTCTACTTGATGCACATCACCCAATCTCTGTTCGTAAGGCAATCTGAAGACAGACTGTAGCTGAATCCAACAAATAGCTGCCTATATGTGAACTTCAGATAAGGATCAGTTCCAATGAACTATGGGTGACACAGGCTAAATTTATAAGTGGTAGTGTGAAGAAAAATGCAACAGGGCCATGGGATAAGATTAGATCAAGAACCTTATTCTGTTCTTCATGGAAAGAACAGAATTGGGGAGAAGGAAATCAGCAATACTGTATCAAAGCAATGTAGGTATTTTCATCCCTATAATCCTAACCTAAACCTTGTAAATCCAAGTAACTTCCTGCTCTTGCTCAGGTTGGGATATTATTCTGCTTCTGGAACCTATAAAATCTCTGAGATGCCCTTTTGTTTGCATTGTGATACCAAGAGTAACTAAAAAAAAAAAAAAGTCCTATACAGGGGATGATGGCAGTAGAATATAAGGAACATATACAACATAATCTGGCACATCAGAAAATGGATCTTCAGAGGGATCACTCATGTAGGCTTTATGGAGATGGACTGTAAGGTAGGCCTGGAAGGATGAGAAAGGGACATGGTAGCATTTTGCAATTATCGGGCAGAAAAATATGGGACAAGCTAGACACACGGAACTTAGGTTCAGAGAAAATATTTAAACAGACAAAAAATAAAAATGGAGTTTTTTCAAAAAGTTCATGGAAAATATATTTTAAAAAGGTATGCATGAACTTCAAAGTTTGGTGGCAAAATAAACACACATTTTAATTCCATTTTTCCATGAACTTCTTGGGGTTTCCTAATACTTAGACGTGATGGTTTTAAAAAGAAAATCAGTAACACTGTTTCAAGGCAATCTAGGTATTTTCATCCCTATAAACTTAACCTAAACCTTGTAAGACCAAATAGTTTCCTCTTCCTGCCCAAATCTTATTAACAGCATAAGATTCTTCCAAAAGACTTTTCTCTCTCTCTCTTTCTCTCTCTTTTTTCTTACCATAGGGCATGTGTGCTTGCTAGAGAAAGACAGATAGAGTGAGGGGGGAAAATGAGAAATCATCCCCTGCAGGTATGGCCATGCCGCACTCCCTTCTCTATTCTGCTTCTGGGATTTTGGGCATGAATGTATATGTATCTGGTGTGATTTTCAAGCTGCAGGGTCCAGGACTTGAACCACAAATGACCACGTGGGAGTCCAGAGCCTTAACCACCATACCACTTGCTGTCTTCCCAAAAGACATTTTTTTTTTTTTTGGAGAGGTTTTTTTGCTATAGGGCGCGTGCGCTCGCCAGACAGACAGAGAGAGACACAGAGACAGAAAGCGAGAAATCACCCCCCAGGGGGGATGGTCACGCCGCAATCCCTTCTCCTCCATTCTCTTCTCGGGATCCTGGGCACGCACGCACACGCGCCCGGCGTGAGTTGTAAGCCACCGGGTCCGAGACGCGAACCGCGGTCGACTACGTGGGAGTCCAGCGACATAGCCATTACGCTAACTGCTGGTTCCCCCAAAAGACATATTTTTAATAGCTCCTAAATGGAATCTACCCACATGTCCCATAAAAGTGTGGTATTATAGCCACATGATGGGACATTATATAGCAATACAGCAATGAAATGAGTGATCTACTAAATATCAGAAACAAGATGCCAAGTAAGAGAAGCCAAACACAAAAAACTATATCCAGGTAAAGAGAATCTTGGGGATAGTTAGTTGTGAGGGGATAGTGATAGAAAGAAATAGTAATAGGAAGGGAGCACATGGGGCTTGGGGGGTGATGGTAGTGTTCTCTCGTGATCTGAATAATGATCACATGCGTTTGTTCAGTTTGTGAAAATGGGAATATACATCACATGTATATTCTTCATGATAAACAACAACAAAGAAGTTTTAAAATCAAAGAACATTTCCCAGGAAATAATTACTTGTTCATCACCGTCAACTCACTCTGGAAAGGCTTAGTGGGAAGAAAAAAGAAAGAGTATTTTGCAAGTGTAGCTGGAGACTTAGTTTATATTTCTTATTAAGAGTTTTGTAGCACAGTTAGAAAGTTTTGGAAGTTTTTGTGGCCCTTGACATGACAGCAAGGACACTACTAGAAATTCATTTTCCAAAACTAGTTTTAAATTTTAATTGCTCTTTTAATTTGAGGCTTAATCTCTATTGCTATGTGCACGCAGTGTTTAATATCAACACTGACATTTTAAATAACAGCTGATGGTAATGGCTACGTTCCTGGGTTTCCATGTTGTTGACTGTGGTTTGAGTCCCAGACCGGGTGACTTAAACCTCACACTGGGCACATGTGTGTGCCTGCCCAAGAGCTAGAGAGAATAAGGGATTGCAGTGTGGCCATCTCCCCTGGAGGGTGACTTCTTGCTTTCTATCTCTCTGTCTCTCTAGTGAGCGCACATACCCTATAGCAAAAAACTCTCAAAAAAAGAAAAAAATTCCTAGAGGTATGTATCACTCACAAGAGTTTGCCTGATCCACTGGGGAGAAGGCCCACTAACAATAAGAATGAAGCATAGCCACAAACATGAGCTAGAAGTGATACGTATTTGTCTACACGGCTCATTCACAATCTATGGTAGCTTTCAGCATGTGTCCTAATCATGCAAAGGGGTAAATGAAAGATCAAATAAAGCACAACTTGATAAACTGCTAAATTAAGGGATGCTAAGTACATAGCATAAATCAGGACTTAGGTCATCTGAGAAACAACTAGTGAGAATGCAGATTGTGCTTTATGTCAACAGTGACTGTGTGGACATGGCATAACCAGACCCAATGCTGGCTTTGAAATATCTATCACAAATACTTTGGCATGTGACTTGGGGATGGCCCATAGCCCCCAACTCAACCCTTACGTCATTATCTACATACACCAACTTCTTAAGTATGTCTCAGGCAGAGAATTCTACAGTAATTAAATCTAATAGTGGCAAAATTCCTTGTAGAGAGAGATGACTTTCCATCTTTCCTGTGTCTGGCTCCTTTTTGGAGAAAGAGTTAAAAAGATTTTTTTTTCCTCCAGAGGGGTCATGTATTTGGCCAAGAGCAAGAGTCAGAGAGAGAGAGGAGAAACACACCCCCCCCCCCCCCGGGCCCCATCTCCTGCCATGAGGCATGGTTATATAACAGTCCCTTCTTCTTTATTTCTTCATATCGTCAGGAATTTGGGCATGCATACATACATGCCCGGAGTATTTTTCAAGCTACCAAGGCCAGGATTCAAACTCTGCAGTTGGCCATGTGGGATCTGGCTCCCTTAATCACTAAGCTATGGGGCCAGCCCCCCAAAAGGATTTTTTAAAAGAAGATCTTTATATCGATGTGCTCTATTTATATAGAACACCCTTTTATTCCATGACCTAATTAGAAATATAGTTCCACAGATTTTGCCTTGGTAGTCAGCTTGGTAATTTTCAGAAAGAAGTCTCTGATAAATATAGCTGAACTCTTCTTACTCAATCTGATGTAAGTTGGAAAATATTTTTGAATTTTCCAGTACCTATCCTCTGAGTTCAGGGTACTTCCCAAATTTTAACAATTAACTACAAACCAGAAGAAATATAGTAAAACCAAATTGAACAGTTTTCGTATTGTATCCAAGGACATGCCATTTACAAGGCCTGTACATGGGATAAATACAGTAGCTATCCAATAAATGACAGCTTAAAATATCATTTAAAGAATTACTGAGGCTGTTTATAGAAATGAAAACAGCAGAGCTAAGATAACCGACATTTCTGGAGTGGAAGATAGAACTTTGAATTTCTTCAGAATGTTAAACAGCTTGGCTATAACACAGTAATGACAGGTATACTAACATCTGTCTGTGATTTCCCAAATTAAAATACCTTAAAGCTTAAAATGGGAACAGAAGTTAAGTTGCCACGTGATTATGGAATTGTTTTAGCACCTTTAATTGGAGGTGGCGGTCTACTACAGTGGAAGGTGCGCACCAACTTTCTGGACAGAACTCCTGGGTTTCACATTCTGCTTTGTTGCTTCTTAGATGTGGCAAGGCAAACCTTGTTGTTTCTTTGTCAAAGAGAAATAACAGGTCTCTAGTGAGAGTAGAGATGGGACGCAGAGATAGAGCATGGACACTTTGTAGAGGGCCCGATATATGGGAGGTACCCTCAACTGTTAAAGTCTCCTGAAAGGTTCTTAGTCAAAGATTTCAGATCTACATGCATTTGGAAAACACTGTCAGCTTAGTGCCTCTTACATAAAGTAGGAAAATGGCAAGTATGACTTCCTGTTATTTAAAATGACAAAAACCAAGAAATCAGAGATGATAAACTACTTCAATAAACATCTGACGAGAGACAGCTTGATGGTGCAGCAAAATACGCTGCTAAAGCAATCCTGGATCCACATGGAACATTGCAGTTTCCATCTCCAGGTCAACCTACGAGGTCAGGGTATGAATCATGACCCTAGATGGCTGGAAGGGTGGGGACAGGGATCATGGAATGAGATCTTGTGAAGGGTGCCTGTCTTTTCTCTCATGAAAGAAAGAAATAAGCTTAACAATTTTTTTCAAGTAGGATGCTAACCTTAACATAAAACTATTGTAAAACCGTCAGCTAAATGTTATAGTGCGTTTGGTAAATAGCAATGTAGTTTCATTGACTGGTAGTTCTGAAAGTCCTTTCATTTTTTACGAAGTCTTTCTGTCTGCAATTTCAGAAACTTTATTTATTTATTTATTTTGGAGAGGTTTTTGCTATGGGGCGCATGCGCTCGCCAGAAAGACAGAGAGAAACAGAGGGACAGAAAGTGAGAAATCACCCCACAAGAGGGGATGGCCACGCCGCAATCCCTTCTCCTCCATTCTCCTCTCGGGATCTTGGGCATGTACATACATGCGCCCAGCGTGAGTTTAAGCTGCCGGGTCCGGGACTTGAACCACAGTTGACCACATGGGAGTCCAGCGACATAGCCATTACACTAACTGCTGGTCCTCAATTTCAGAAACTTTTAAGAACTTGAAATTGGGGAACCAGCAGTTAGCGTAATGGCTATGTCGCTGGACTCCCACGTAGTCGACCGCGGTTCGCGTCTCGGACCCGGTGGCTTACAACTCACGCTGGGCGCGTGTGCGTGCGTGCCCAAGATCCCGAGAGGAGAATGGAGGAGAAGGGATTGCGGCGTGACCATCCCCCCTGGGGGGTGATTTCTCGCTTTCTGTCTCTATGTCTCTCTCTGTCTGTCTGGCGAGCGCACGCGCCTTATAGCGAAAAACCTCTCCAAAAAAAAAAAAAAAAAAAAAAAAAAAAAAAGAACTTGAAAATTGATCTTCATTAGAGTGACTGGCCTGTTGCATACCATGATGCTCAGAAATGAACACGTCAAAATGTCCTAAAGACTTCTACAATTCCATATCATGACTCAAGTTTTGGAACATAATTCCATTTTTAGCTATTATTATTTTTAGGTTTTTGCAATTGGGAGTGTGCACTTGCTGAAGAGAGACAGAGATAGAGAGAGGGAAAGTGAAAGTAAGAATCACCTCCCAGGGATGGGGTAGCCATGCCACAATCCTAGTTCCTCCATTTTCCCATTCTTCTCTCAGGATTTTGGGCATGCACACACATACCTAGTGTGATCCTCAAACTGGTGGGCCCCAGACTCAAATCATGGTTGATTATGTGGGAGTCCAGGGCCTTCACTACCATGCCACCTGCTGTCCCTTCACTTTTAATTATTTTAATATGCTCCTACTCTAGAGCATTGTGCCTTTGTCAATAACTAAATTAAACAGTAGCTACAAAGGAAATGAGAGAAACAAACCACTTGCAGGACTGTGGACTGAAAAACATTCAAAAAGAAGGCAGAGTGCTAGGAGAGATTTCTACGCCTAATTCCAGTACTTTAACTGGCAGTACAAATGGTATTTACTCACAAAATTCTGTAATTTCAGCAATACCCCCAGCAATACACTGATGGATAAAACTGAGATAAATCACCTTGTCTTTATGAAGACAAGGAAAGAGTGTAATTTTGACAAAACATCAGACTATTTCCCAAAAGCTATTAATTGACGGGAATGTCCAACAAACAAAACATTCTTACTACGCTTTGTGCAATGGTTTATGAATGCTACTACTTCTGCCCAAATTCAATCAAATCAATCAATTATGAAGATATGCATGTATAATTTGGCTCTTAGAAGGAGATGGGTCCCATAGAGGGTGGTTTGTGAGGAATGACCATAGGGATACCATTTTCTGCTTCAAAGTATTTTTCTCCGTTCAAGATATCCCTGCGAAAACGCCAGTATGTTACCTGGCAGAAGGGACAGATTAATTCACTCTGTTTGCTTCAACTATAAAGAGAACAAAAAAACACAGAATCATTTAACTACCACTTATTGAACATTACCTATAATTAATTTCTGGAACACTATGGATTTAAAAAGATTCATTTGTTTTAGAATGCAAGGTATAATGATTTTTTTTTTTTTAAAACTGCCAGAGGACAAGTACATTATCAGAAAGAGAGGGAGGGAGGGAGGGAGAGAGGGAGGGAGGAAGACAGAGACAGAAAGGAAGCTCCCACCTCCAATGGTCATGGGCATTCTGCAATTCGTTTTCCTCCATTTCTGCAACCTGTTAGTATTTTCGGCATGCATACACACACAGCTGGCATGTTTTTCAAGCCATGGGGCCAGGACTTGAGCTGTGGTCAGTCATGTGGAATGTGGCTCTCAATGGACAGTTTTTAACGGCTGTGCTATGGCTGGCCCTAATGATTTATATTTCTAACCACTCGGCAATAGGTGGAAGAAAATATACTTCCTGTCCGGTAACAGGTTAGGGATTTCACATGTTTTTCTCATTTAATAATCAAAACAACCCTACTTGAACAAATATTGTTTTCTTCAAGTTTACAGATGAGGTAACTGAGGCTCATGGAGGATCAGAAATGTATCCAAGGTCATATAAGTAAGAGGGAGCAGAGCCAGGACTCAATCTGGGTCCGTCTGACAACCAGTGGTGCTCTGGGCCACTGCTCTTGACTTCTCTTATTTCTTCCTTTTCTTTTTCTTCTTTTAAAGAATTATTTTGACCAGAGAGGAACAGAGTGAGAGAGAGAGGGAAAGTGAGAAAGCAAGCTACCAGGTCCTGGACTTGAATCACAGTCGGCCATGTGGGAGTCCAACACCCTTAATCACCACACCACTTGCCGGCCCCCTCTAATTAAAAAAAAAATATTTATTTATCTATTTATTTGTTGTGATTTTCAAGCAACCAGGTCAGGCCAACTACAATTGGCCATGTGGGAATCCAGTATCTCAACCAACCTTGATACCTGCTGACTCTGACTTATCATTTTTAAAAAATGAAAATGGAGATATATAGATGTGACAGTTTGGGGAAGGCCCTGAGGGCAGAGGGCAAGGCTTTTTTTTTTTTTCTTTTCCTGAAACATTTTTTAAAATTAATTTACATTCATTCCCTAAGTATTGTCACAGCATACAAAATGTGATTTCACATCCAGAGTATACTGCAGAGTGGCTTAATGATGCATGTTATCGTCGATAATTTTCCATTTCTAGTTTCATATATGTGTGAAATACATATATATCCCCTATTTCTGACCCTTTGCCATTTCCCACCCTCTTCCCACACTATCTCTGGTGTCTACAACTGTCTTCCCTTCCTTTTCCCCCCACATTTTATTGATCACATAATTTCTTAAATAATCTAACTATACTTTCAATAGCAAGTTCAGCTGGTAGTTGATTTTTTTTAAAAGAATTATTTATTTATTTATTTATTTATTTTTAATCTGACCAGAGAGAAAGAGAAAGGGAAATTGAGAAAACAAGCCACCAGGTCTGAGACTTGAACCACAGATGGGTATCTGGGAGTCCAGCATCCCAACTACCATGCCACCTGCTGGCCTTGGATAAGGCTGTTTATCAGGTGGCCCAGGGCAGCATGAGGCCAGTGGGTACCTATGGTGGAAACTGTCAAAGGACGACAGTTTACTCTAAGTGAACCTGCACAGTTGGGCCAGGGCAATGAACATATGTCCAACACTCAGGGCAACATGATCCTGAACCAGGTGCTTTGAAACAATGCAATACTGTGGTGGCTGAAGCATAGGAGGGGTCAGGAAGTTATCTACGAACTCTTCAAACAATGGGGTATTGTTGGAAAAACAGCTGCAAATGGCAAACTTGAGTGTCAAATTCAAAGAGAGACAGATGGCTTCCCTATGCACAAAGGGTATTAGATACTTTAGAAAACACAGAATTTTATATCATGGAACAATGCTTTAAAAATTCTAAAATAGTACACAAATTCATTTTCTTTTAAGTGTGTAGAGCACACATTGCACGGACTTTTATTATTTTTTTTAAAAAAATAAGATGATAGATATTCCCTACTCTAATTTCAGGTTCAGATAAATCAGAGGCAATGAAACTGATCCTCTTATATTATCCAAAAGAAATGACTTGACAATGAAAGCAAAACATTTGTTTGTATTATACCATGGCCTAAAATACGTTTGAAAGTGTTCTTCCATAATTCAACTTTGATTTCCAAAAACAGAGATTTGAAGATTAAAGAAAAAAATATGATTTAACAATCTTTCTATGTAAAGTCCTATCTTTATTTTTTCTCTAAAGAGAATACCTGAATTTGTAATTCCAATTACAAATTGGAAGCATATTTTGTCTTTCATATGAAAATAACCATCCTTCCATAAGTTCAAACTTTTTCTGGAGCTACAAAGCTTGTGATAGAAGTCTTTTTTGTTTGTTTGCTTAAAGATGCACATAATGACATTTGCAGGTTTAAAATGACTCATTCAAAATGGTTTGAATGCAGTTATACGTGTGGAAAAGTTTAATTACCAGCTATCTACATGGTTGCAATATTACCCACAGGGCTGTACCTCTTTCTTAATTAAAAATGTTTAAACTTAATAATAGAGAGCTCTATTAAAATATGAATAAAACATTGCAAGGAAGAAGTCTACCAAGCAGTTAGCAAATCAATTTCAGCAAGCATTCCTTAAAAACTACTAGTACTCTTCCATATCGGGGGATTAGAAAGGCAGTTCTTCTGTAACTCCTTCTGTAAAAGCTTTTAATTTTCCTTTGCCATAAAGTCACTTTACACTGGCACTTTGTGAGAACACAGATTTTCAAATGAAAGTCCGCTTGCAACTCTTGAGTGCAGCATCTTTTTTTTTTTTTGGAGAGGTTTTCGTTATAGGGTGCGTGCGCTTGTCAGACAGACAGAGAGAGACATAGAGACAGAAAGCAAGAAATCACCCCCCAGGGGGGATGGCCACACCGCAATCCCTTCTCCTCCATTCTCCTCTTGGGATCTTGGGCACACACGCACACGCGCCCGGCGTGAGTTTTAAGCCACCAATCCGGGACGCGAACCGCGGTCGACTACGTGGGAGTTCAGCGACATAGCCATTACGCTAACTGCTGGTTCCCTTGAGTGCAGCATCTTGATGAATAAACTGACGGCTAAGCTCCTGCAGTCTTTCACTGCCCAATACATGACATTACCCCAAGTTCCAAACCTAGGAATTATCCCAAATTCCACCGGTTTCTTCTTCCTTACATTCTATGAGTCCCACCTCCCAAATAATCCAGGATCCACCATTTTTCTTCATCTCTGCTCTAAACGATCAGCTTAACACCTCAACTGCCTTTTATGTTTCCATTCCGACCTGTTGCATCTGTTTTTGACAGCCAGAGGGACCTCTGTGAATATAAATCAGAGCATGTCACTGCCTTGCTAAAAAACCCTTCAGTGACTTGCCACTGCCCTTAGAATAAAGATCATCCGCCTCATCATGGCCCTCCTGGTCTTACGTGATCTCAGCTCTGTTCACCTCATCCTCTCCTACTTTCCACTTGACCGTATGTCCCCACGACATGCAGATTCCTTTATTTTTCACTGATGCCTATTCCAGCAGCTCTGTACTAACTATTTCTAGCACCTAAAATCATATCCCCATCTTCTTTGCATGGCTATTCACCTACTCAGATACTGTAAAGTATTCACCATTTACATCCAACCCTGCCTTGCCAGTCTTACATCACCCCATCTCTTTCTTCCCATCCTCTTATCAGATTGTAATTATTTTATAAATTTTTTTTTGGTTGTCTCTCTTCCAACAGATGTAAACTCCTGAGGAGAGAGGGATTATCTGTCTTAGTCAGTGTTGTTCCTGTGGCACCTAGGAGCATATATGACCTGGTAGGCACTGGATAGAAGAGGAGAGGCTGTTATTCAGAAGTAGAATCAAAATAGCTGTATCCCACCAACAGAGAGGCTCTATATTTTAGTCACACCTTAGGCGGCAGAAATCCCCAACATGTCACTGCTGTATGTATATGAACTACAATGCCAGAAAGCAAAGGTAATTTCATACTGGCATTCATATTAATACTAGAAAGATTTCTTGGATAATTCTCAAAAAATGTTTTTTCTTGCATCAAGTACATTTCCTAGTATCCTTCTAGGTCAGACTGAACTCATACTGTCTGTTAGAGTTTAATATTGGGGCCATAATAGACACAGTATTAAATCTTGACTACCTTGAAATAAAGGAACATGTTTTCAGGCAAATTATATCCATTTACGGTGGCAATTAGGAAAGAAAAAAAATGAAAAGCATCTAGATTGGAAAGGAAAAGGTAAAATGATTTCTATTTGCAATAATATGATCTTGCATAAAGAAAATCTTAGATTACATGCGTGCGCACGTGCGCGCGCGCGCACACACACACACCCACACACACACACACACTATAAATAAGTTCACCAAGGTTGCAAGATACAAAATCAATATACAAAATCCAATTATATTTTTATACACTAGCCGTGAACAAATTTAAATGAAATTAAGAAAATGATTCCAGAGACCAACAGGTATCACGGTGGCTAAAGTTTTGGACTCCCACATGGCCGACTGCAGTTCAAATCCCATATCTGGAGGCTTGAAAATCATGTCAGCAGTTGGCTATGTCACTGGACTCCCATGTAGTTGACTACGGTTCAAGTCCTGGACCTGGTGGCTTAAACTCATGCTGGGCACGTGTGTGTGCATGCCCAAGATCCTGGGAGGAGAATGGAGGAGAAGGGATTGCAGCATGGCCATCCCTCCAGGGGGTGATTTCTCGCTTTCTGTCTCTCTGTCTCTCTCTGTCTTTCTGGAGAGCGCACATGCCCTATAGCAGAAACCTCTCCAAAAAAGAAAAAAAAAAGAAAGAAAATAATGTCAGGCATGTTTGTATATGTGAGCCCAAAATCCCAGGAGGAGAATGGAGAAGGGATTGCATTATGGACATCTCCCAAAAGGGATAATTTCTCACTTTCCTTCTTAATGTCTCTGTCTCTCTTCCACAAGCACATGTGCCCTATGGCAAATACCTAGAAGAAAAAGAAAACAATTCCATTCACAATAGCATTGAAAGAATAAAATATTTAGGAATAAATTTAACAAAAGAAGTATACATCTGAACACTGAAAACTATAAAACATTGCTGAAAAAAATTAAAGACAACTTTAAAAAATGAATAGATATACCATGGATTGGAAGGCTTAATATTGTTAAGATGGTAATAGTATCCAAACTAATCTATGGATTCAACACAATCCCTACTGAAATACAATTTATTTTTTGCAGACACTGACAAGCTCATCTTCGAACTGATAAGGAAATGCAAGAGTCCTACGATGACAAAAACAGTAAGAAGATTGAGCAAGTTGGGTATTTCACATTTCCTGATTTCAAAGTTTACTACAAAGATATAGGTATCAAGACAATGTGGTACCTGCCACACACACACACACACACACACACACACGCACACACACAAATAAATTAAAAATTAATTCATTGCTGGCATAAATTGAGAGGTCAGGGAGAAAAACCAAAACAAAACCAAAACAAAACAAAAACCCCACCTTGCATGTATGGTAAAGTCAACATGGGAGAATAGTCTTTCCTGAAATGGTATTAGGACAACTAGATATCTATGCACAAGATGTAGGCAGACCCCACCTTACCTCACCCACACACAAAATAAACCTAAAATGGATGACAAAACTAAATTTAAGAGTTAAAATTATAAAAGTCTTAGAAGAAAATGGGTAAACTTTTGTGGACATGGGTTGGGCATTAGCTTTTTTTTAAAGATATATTAATAACAAAAAATACACAAGCAACAAAAAGAATAAAACAGATAAACTCGACTTCATCAAAATGAAAAACTTTTGAACTTTGAAAGATACCATAAAGAAATAAAAATCCAACAAACAGAAGGGGAGAAAATAATTACAAGTCAAATATCTCATAAGGGACATTTACCTAAAATATATTAAGGACTCTTATGACTAAACAACCTATTAAAAAATAGGCAAAAGATGTGTCAACAGGCATTTTTTTCAAAAGAGATATCTAATAAGCACCTGAAAACATGTTCATCATCAGTCATTTCAGAATACAGATCAAAATTACAGTGAGATACTGCTTCAAACACACTAGGATGTCTTTTGTACAAAAGGCACCCAAGATGAAGTGTTGAACATGAAGAATTGGGATCTTTTACACATTATTGATGAGAATGTCAAATGGTGCAGCCACTTTGGAAAACACTTTGGTAGTTCCTCAAAAGTCAAATACAGAGTTCTGTATAATCCAGCAACTCCACTTCTTGGTATATACCTAAGAGTACTGAAAACGTGTCCACATGGAAATCTGCACATGAATGTTCATAGCAGCATCATTCGTAAACACCAAAAAGTAGACACAATCTGTCCATCAACTGATAAATAAATAACCAAAAATGGTGCATTCATTTAATGGATTCAGATATAAAAAAAGGGATGAAGTGTTATAATATTCAATGAACCTTGAAAATACTATGCTAAGCAAAGAAGTCAAGAAACAAAAGGCCACATATTTTATAATTCTATTCATATAAAAAGTTCAGAATGGGGGAATCCATAGAGATTAGTAGATTAGTGATTGTGAGGAGTTTGGGGGGAGGGAGTAATGGGGAGTGATTGCTACTGAGTATGCAGTTTCTTTTGGGGTGATAAAAATGATCTAAAAATTAGTGTAATCTCTTTTTTGTTGGAGAGGTTTTTGCTATAAGGCACATGCGCTCACCAGAAAGACAGAGAGAGACAGAGAGACAGAAAGTGAGAAATCATCCCCCCCCCCCCCCGGCGGTTATGGACACACCGCAATCCCTTCTCCTCCATTCTCCTCTTGGGATCTTGGGCATGCACGCACACGTGCCCGGCGTGAGTTTTAAGCCACCGGGTCTGGGACACAAACTGCAGTCAACTACATGGGAGTCCAGCGACATAGCCATTACACTAACTGCTGGTCCCAAAATTAGTGTAATTTTAAACTAATTGTAAATATATACTAAAAACCACTGCATTGCACATTTCAAAAAGGACAGATTCTATGCAGTGTGAATTCAAGCTCAGTAAAATAGTTTTTTTTGTTTTTTGTTTTTTTTTTTAAAGTCCACTCCTATGAGTCTATGAGATTTGAGGAAAAACTCCTTTGTGGAGTTAGTAAGCACACAAAACTCTTCAAGCAAATTTGCTTTCACAGATTCTTAGCTGCAAACCAAAGTCGTAAGAATGCCAATTATTAGAATGCTTTCAGTATGAACATGAGCTTCCTTTATAAAGGTGTTTTTGAAATAACATTCTATTTCCATTGTAAATTCCCTTGAAAATAGGAAAAACTGCCTTTTATCTTCAATAACTTTATAACCTATTAAACTATGATGATCATATTTGTAAATGTGAGCCATAGATTGTAGTGATCATGTGGGTTGTTAGAGATAAAACTATATACTATACTGCATTAGTCTGAGTTTTGACACGGAGGTCAAACCTGTATGCATGAATGGGAAGCAATGCCATTGTGCCTTCATCCTCTCACCAAAGATAAAGCTTCTTCCTCCGGTACCCCCCACTGAAGATGTTGCTCTTAGTCTCCTTGGCTGTAAAATGGACCAGTAATTTCTCAAAGGGGGTCCATGAGGAAGAAGAAACACACAGGCTTGTACACTGTAATTTGCAATGAGCAGCTATACAATGGTCTCCTGAAATAATCTAATAGACTCTGGGAGCAGCTGTCTCATACTAAAGCCTCTTAAAAGAGGAGAAGAGGTGAGAACAAGCTCCCTGCTATTTCACCAGACTTTCTTCTCTACTCTTTTTATTACTCCTGGTGTTTTCAGAGAGCACTGTTTTTGGAGCAGTATACTTTAGTGAGTGACCACATCATTCAAGTTACTTGTACGTGAAGTTTCCAAGCTTATTTCTGTGCTCTGATTTTATTTCTACAGTTTAATTTTTTTTAATTCTAAAAATTAAAACATTGGACATAAAGTTTTGAGTATATAGCATGATAGACTGTACTAAACAAAAGGTGCTGACAAAAAAAAATAGGGGAAAAACTGAGTAGAATCCTTCTCAAAAACTTGCTTTGGTTCTCTTTTTGGCAGCCTAGTAAGGACAGTCAAGGGAAACAGCATTGTTGAATAAATCTGTAAGGCTAGTTTATTAGTTACATAGATTCATCAGCATAACCAAAAAAAGGAATTAAAATTACATAGAACAAAAACATTTGTTTTAAAAAATATCAAAAAAAAATTTTTTTTTTTTTGGAGAGATTTTCGTTATAGGGCGCGTGCGCTCGCCAGACAGACAGAGAGAGACATTAGAGACAGAAAGCGAGAAATCACCCCCCAGGGGGATGGTCACGCTGCAATCCCTTCTCCTCCATTCTCCTCTCGGGATCTTGGGCACGCACGCACACGCGCCCGGCGTGAGTTGTAAGCCACCGGGTCCGAGACGCGAACCGCGGTCGACTACGTGGGAGTCCAGCGACATAGCCATTACGCTAACTGCTGGTTCCCAAAATATCAAAAATTTTAAAAAAGTGAAAAGTTAGTAGCAGTAGCTCCAGAGTCAAGACAATCTAGGTTCAAGTTGTACTTCCTCAACCCACTCAAGTTGTTGTCTTTGAGTAAACTGTTTCCTTGTCTAAAAAATGGGGATGATGATAATCCCTTTCTCTCAGGGTCCTTGTGAAGATTACATGAAATATTTCATGGAAAAGGTCTTGGTGACTGGCAGATAGTGAATGTGCAAGAAATAGTAGCTACTCTTATTTTGTTGATATAATGATGTATCTGTCTATTACCTGTGCTAGGTAACGATTAATCCAGTCTAAAATGCTTAGAACATAATTGAACCAAAGCTTTACTTTGTAACACATAAAGAATATGTAGGACATGACACATAACGAAAATCTTCAACATTTAAAAAACTGGAGAATAACTGTCATTTGTTCTGCATAGCCTTATTTGTTCTCTAGTTCTAAGTGCAGCTTATGGGGGAATTGAAGGAAGAAAGTACTAACGCAGGAAGGGAAAATCAATCTGATGGACATGAATACAGTTACCAAACTAGCCTAGGGATTTATTCTACGACACCGCTTTACTGTTAACCTTCACTCATATCATTTATTATTTGGGGAACTGCTGCAGAGAGACCAGAAAGTGAATAGAATAATGATGTTTTTATGGCTCCTAATGTAGATTGTTATTGAAAATCTGTCAATTTTACTGGCAAGCTCTTGGCTCAAAAATAAGATCTTCATTTATAATTTGCAGGCAATGATAACTACAATTATGGGAAGTAACTAGGAGATAAAAAATAACTATTATGATGAAAACTATATAATTATCTTTCTCATTAAAAACATGAGGTATTCTGTTATCGTTGGGATGTGCAATGTACTCCTTAACAACTGCTGTTACTAAATTAACACACATCTGAAGAGGAAAGAAAATACATTACTGATTACCCAAATGATGAAAAACAGATACTGCTGAGCATGTGTGCAAAGTGGAAGAGAACAGAACACAGCGGGATGGACTGCTGTGTATGTAAACCTCAGCAAAACCACTTACAGACTCTCCAGGGATCGCTCTTGACTCCTCCCCTGAGGTTTCCATTAAGGAGGTTTTGTTTTGATGAGCTGGTAGGTCCTTGGCTTTGATGAGGGGATCTGGAGTTTTCTGAGAGGATCCACACGTTCTTCCATGGGGAGAAACACATGGTGTAGGCAACAAACCAGTTTGGAAGTCATTTTGATCTATTTTCTTCACCAAGGCATTCTGGCTTTCTGATGCTCCTGCTTCTGGGGAGGCACTTTTTAGATGCCCTTTACTTGTCTGCCTGGTATCCTTCCCCGGCGAGCTCTCTAAAGTTAACTGAGTTAACCCTGAAGGACTTGCTGCTGGGTCTGGAGAATCCAGGAAACTGTAGTCACCCTACATTGGAGAACAAAGTAAAAATCATTTTGAGCAGAAACTTGTGTATAAGTTGTGTACAAGTTCTTACTAAGTTCATATATTCTATAAATAAAGCAAAAGTGTGTATGTGAGTGTGTGTGTATTTTTACTTTAATCTGCAAAGAAAACAAGAGTATCTAGAAATAGCAATGCACGTAAGAATAAATCATTTGCTAAAACACACTGATAGATGCTATATGGTCTAGTTAGGAATATTTTTTATCCCTGTGTAATAAGACAACATTTAAGAAATAGTCACTTATATTTATTTCAAAGAACATCTAAAAGGAAGTTACTTAAAACATCTATGACTCATATATTTTGATTTCCTTCCTGACACACTAACACCACGGGAGGAGAACTATCTAGAATGTTTGGTATTTAGCTTATTTAAGCAGAGAAAGGTACTCTAAATACAATGGGTCTAGCAAATTATTTTTGGCCTGTTGTAGGGCAATTTTACTGTTCAAAAGCAAGAGTTAATGAAAACACGTTTTATAAAGTATTTTTCTTTTTTTTTTTTTTTTTTTTTTTGGTAGAGGTTTTTGCCTTAGGGTGCATGCACTTGCCAGAGAGAGAGAGAACCAAAGTGAGAGGGAAAGTGAGAAATCACCCCCAGGGGGATGGTCATTCAGCATTCCCTTCTTCTCCATTGTCCTCCCTCGGATCTTGGGCACACATGCACACACACAAAATCATGCCTGGAGTGATTTTGAAGCCACTGGAATTCAAACCACAGTTGGCCATGTGGGAGTCCAGCAATATAACTGCTACACCATCTGCTGGTCCCCCTATAAAGTATTTTTCTTAAATGAAACAATTTCAGTTATAAAAAGCTGATGTTGGCACAAAATATGAACCTTATTAAATATTATTGCTTGGAAAGCTAAAACTGAAAGCTAGAAGACGTTTACAAATATACAGTTCCTTGATAATCCATAGGAAAGCAAAAGTTATATATATTTTAAATCTGAGAAAGGAAGAATTACACACTTAAAAACTAACGTCCTTGAAAATAAAAAAATGGAAATAAGAAATTTGCATTATTTCGGTTAGTAGATTTTATGCTGTGAAAGAATATACTTAAAGAAGTAATTATCTGATCGTTATGTGTACCTGTCATAGTATATAATAGTAAACAGGTGTTAAATGATAAATATAGAGCAAAGACAGTACGATAAAAACAGGATACATCTCAAATACATTATTTGGTGTCTGATAATGGATAGTTTAATGTTCAGTTTCAGTAAGCTATTCTACTACCTTTCCATTTATAGCCATACAGAATCAAATATCCAGTTACTTTCAAGGTTTGGCATTTTGAGTTTTTTTTTTTTTTTCTTTTTTTTTGCTATAGGGCGCGTGTGCTCGCCAGACAGAGAGAGACAGAGAGACAGAAAGTGAGAAATCACCCCCCAGGGGGGATGGCCACGCCGCAATCCCTTCTCCTCCATGCTCCTCTCGGGATCTTGGGCACGCATGCACATGCACCCGGCGTGAGTTTAAGCTGCTGGTCTGGGACGCGAAACGCGGTCGACTACATGGGAATCCAGCGACATAGCCAACTGCTGGTCCCTCAAGGTTTGGCATTTTGAAACAAAATATTTGGGGGGCTGAATGGATTGTTCAACTTCTTGCATGCATGGTCATCATGCACACTCAATATAAAGATCACGGTCTAATGTTAAATTTGTTTTTTCAGAAAACGTGAAGTTCGTGTAAAGTTGAGAGCACGCTTTACACAGGGCCCAGGACGGGAGATTTATCAAAGCTTGTAAATAGAAGGAATTTCTCTATCACTGTTCTGCTTCTTTCTTTCTTCCTCATAACGGGCCAAGTATTTCTCTAGGCCATGCAAATGCTGAAAATTAAATGGCAGACCAGAACAGAATTCCCATCATCCTGGAACTTCCGCCTCAAAGGCAGTTGAGAGTCATTGTGTGATTAAAGAAGGGGAATGCCGCAATGTCACAAAATAGAAGGCAGGCCCTGAATCTGTGGTTATTGTTTGTGGAGTGTCTGGGGTAGTTGGTGGAAGCAGCAGAAAGGGAAGCCAATCAGGAGACCATTACATCATCAGGAGACCATTACATCATCAGTAGAAACGCTAAGGGGCTTGCACTTAGACAGTGATAGTGATGATGGAGAAACAAGACTGATGTGAGTTCAGATCTGTATGTCGAAGGCAGAGTACACCATACTTAGCAAACTCCAGAAATTTCTCAACATGGAGTCTAGCCTTAACCTGTCATGTTATGATTTTTCCTTCTTGTGGGAAGTAGCTAGAATAAGCTGATGACTGCACTCAAGAAAGGTACACATGGTTTTTACAAACTCTAACAAACAGCTTGCCTATCTGTGACAAAGAATACCTGGAGACTAAAGTAAGGCTTTTTCTTAGCATTTCTTCTTGGTACTCACCCTGGACCTAAATTTTGTCTATATCAGCTTGGGCTTCTGATCTATTTTCTTTTCTTAAAAAAAAATAAATAAAATGATGGAGGGGAGGGGCTTGCAGGTGGTGCAGTGGTTAAGGTGCTGGATTCTCACATGGCCGATCATGTTTCAAGTCCCAGACCTGGTGGCTTGCTTTCTCACTTTCCCTTTCTCTCTCTGGTCAAAGTAGCAATAATAATAACAAAAACAACAAACAAAAGAGACAACAACAATAACAACAACAAACAAAAGAAATAATTCTTGAAAAAAGTGATGTAGAAACTTATCTTTCAGAGTCCCAGATAGGGTAAAGAAAAAATGGTGATTAGGTGCCAAGCTGTTGGTCCTCAATTATGTGGCCCAAGTGATAAAGAGGAGGAGAATGTTTCTTCCCTGTACCAGTCCCTGTGTGACCTCAGTTGCAGACAGAGGTAACTCTTTGCTGTGGGGTGCTTACTGAGTAAGTTCATCCTTCCCCACTGCTCTGAGGGTGCATGCGCTTGCCAGGGAGAGAGAGAGAGAGAGCGAAAGTGAGTGAAAAAGTTAGAAATCACTCCCCAGGGGGATGGTCATGTAGCATTGCCTTCTCCTCTATTGTCCTCCTGGAATCTTGGGCACACACACACACACACACACACAAAAAAAAAAAAAAAAAAAAAAAAAAAAAATGCCTGGCATGATTTTGAAGCCACCAGGACTTGAACCATGGTTGGCCAGCAACATAACTGCTACGCCATCTGCTGGGTCCCCCTATAAAGTATTTTTCTTAAATAAAACAATTTATTTAAGGGTGGCTCTGACCACCTTGAGGATGTTCATGTGGCTAAAGAATGCTGCCTTCAGGCAGGAAATTAGAAAACTGTCAGATACCAGAAAAACGCCCCGAGTTCTAAATTATTAGGGAATGGAGTGGTAACTCATGTAATTTTTTTCCCCAAGAGATTAAAAAAATAATCAAAGTTGGAGCCAATATATGACATAGTAGTTAAGGCTTTGGACTGGTTCGAGTCCTGGACCCAGAGCCTTGAAACTCACGTCGGGTGTGTGTGCTTATGTGCTCAAAATTCCAAGCAGAGAATGAAGAAGCAATTGCAGTGTGGCCATCCCTCTATAGGGGGTGATTTCTCACTTTCTCTCTGGTTAGTGCATGTGCCCTACAGCAAAAGTATCTCTTTAAAAAAAAAAAAATCAAAGTTTAACTTTGCCTAAATAAGATAAACAGAAAATGTAGCAAGTATCACCCAAGCCCTAGTTCTATGAAGATAGTTTATCTAGAAAAGAGATCATTATTCTCTCTCTATACACACACACACACACACACACACACACACATATACATATATATATATTTTTTTTTTTAATTGAGAACTGAAAAGTAATGAAGAAGTGGTTGGCCAGACTGATGTTGGTTACGCCTTATTGACTACATGACTGACTTTCACAAGACATTCTGTCTCGAGATCATTCAAAGAAGCAGTCTCCCTCGGAATGATCATACATCCTGTTGAACTGACTACCACCATTGCCAACAAGTTGCTGCAGACAGCTTCTGCTAAAGGACCTTCCCCCAATCCTGTCCTTCTCCCACATCCATTAGACCGTCCTCTGTTATCTGTTATCTTTGTCCAACATAAACTCTTTCAGAACAATTTATGTGTATTATGCTCCCTGTCTTTAGTATAAAAGACCTTAGATTTTTCAGAGATGGTGGACAAGTGGCCATTTCATCTGGCCATGCTACTGGCGGTGTTGGCTATATACCCTAGGGTCTGATCCTTATTTGATGCTAGTTTTGTGAGACCAATAAATTCCCTCTTTCCTTGTAACTCTTGCCTTAAAATGTTTTTTTTGGCTCAACAATTCTAAGATAGTATTGGTGAAATTAGCTTAGATTTTTAAAATTTGGTCATGCCATTAGACAGTGCTCTTTCTTCTTCAATTTTTCAAAAAATTCCACTTCAGTTTCCTGTAATTGCTATATATATAATGAGCAGTGAGATTTCTCTGATCAAATGGCCCTTTACTCACTCATTTTCATATGTTCATAATAAAAAATAAAGACAAATATATGTACTTTGTATATAACATACACAGAAATGAGGAGATTTTATAATACACACTAATTCAATAAATATTTGTTAAGTTCCTGCTATGCATAAGGTCCCCTGTACTACTATGGGGATGTAAAGAACTGCATGGAAAATGTTTACTACCATTTAGAAAACACTTTAAAAGATAATCTATTTTTAAGAAGTCTATTTGTCTCAGCTGGTCAGATAGCCTCTTCTTCCTTCCAGTATATACTCAGGTGTCATACATTTCTCCTTGCTGAGCATGAGCAGTGCTTCTACGTACAGCAATACTCCCAAGTACATATACAGACAGTGATCTCATGGTTTTCCTAAGATACACCCTGGTGTGAAGATCAGCTGAGAGGCGATTTAGTTGTGGACTCTTGTGAGCATTCTCCTGGCTGTATTGTCTTTCCATGGCAATCTGTTCTGACTCACTCAACATCAGAGTTCCGTATATTTAAAATAAAACTGGATAATCTGAACAGGGTATAAAAGGCTTGTTTACCTTGACTGCCCCAGAACTACTACAGATTCTGAAAAAGAAATTGGGATCAAGTAGAAAGACAAGGTGATATATAAGACTAAATTTAAGTAATATTTTTATTTGAGTTGGGCCAGCTTCTCATTTAGAGAAAAAAATAAATGGAGAATAAAAAATAGCATAGTACTGGAACCAGCAGGTGGAATGGTGGCTAAGGTACTGGATTCCCACATGGCTGACCACAGTTCGAGTCCTGAACCTGGTAGCTTGGAAACCATGCTGGACACATGTGTGTGCATGCCCAGAATCCCACAGGGAGAATGGAGAAAGGACTATGGTGTGGCCATACTCATTGTGGGGTGAGGGGGGTGATTTCTCATTTTCCCTCTCTTGGTCTCTCACTAGCAGGTGCATGTGCCCTATGGCAAAAACCTCTAAAACAAAAACAAACAAAAGGCATAGTATTTGCAAGGAATGATATATTGGTGAAACTCAATTCTTTTCTTTAGCAATGTTTTGCCTCTTATAAAAGAGGTGCACATATTTATTGATTTTACATATGTAATTCATTTGGACTCAACATGTTTTTGCGTTAAATTTTTTCTGTATCACTTATATACATTTTTTATATGCATAAAAAAACTAGCTTACTATGATGTGATTGAAAAACAACCACTTTTGTCCCTTTGGTTTATCATGTAGCTACTGAAAACCTGCACAGCAACTGAATATAATTTGTCAGAGTAGCAAAGAAGTTGTCATGCCATTTTCACCTGTCCAATCATCTGTTCCTTAGAAGAACAAATGCAAAATGCTTTTGATTCAACTTAATATGTTTTTTAAAAAGTCCCAACTCTCTTGAACCGTTTGTCTTCTAGGCTCAAAACATTTGTTTGTTAAATATTCAATCACGTTCCAGCACCAGGAACATCAATAGAATTTGCTTGATTAACTGTAGCACAGCATATGTATGCCAGAGATGAGAATGATTTCCCCAAGGACCCAGCACTTCCTCTGTTGAACTCCGTTCCTTAAAATGACATGCAGATGGGCATTTTGGACAATCATTTCTGGATGCACAAAATGGATTGCTCTTGCTGAGTTGTAATTTAAAAAAGATAATTTTAATGACTCTTGAGGGCCACCTACTTAGAGCAGATGGGACCCAGAATCTTTGTATCACAACTCTGATGTTGAGTGAGTCAGGATAGAACTCTATTTTAGCCTTTGTCAAAGAGGATGATCATATTTATTTATATTTCAGTTGTGTTTTAAATTCAGCCCTCCATGAGAAAAGTCTTATCTAACATTCTTGAAAGTTTTGTAGGAAAACACATCTGTGATATTCCAAACACACTTTCGATGGCAGTTTGGAATTTGTAATTGAGACTGAGTCAGCAGGAGTTTTTACTTTTGTTCAATGCTTCAGTGACTAAAATGTCTGGATCGCTAGTACCTTGTAGTTGGACAACAATGCTAGTAAACCATAGAGATAATATAGATATATTTCTGTTGTCAATGAGCACAGTTATCTACACAAATAAGGCAAAAAGATAGTTGTAACAGACTGAAAAATAATTTCTTTGATAATAACAAGATTGATCTTCTTTAAAAAAGAATTACTTATTTTATTCATTATCATTCTTTAAAAAATTTTTTTGGAGAGGTTTTTGTTATAGGGTGCGTGTGCTCACCAGAAAAGAGAGAGACAGAGAGACAGAAAGCAAGAAATCACCACCCTCTCCCCTAGGGGGGATGGCCATGCCACAATCCCTTCTCCTCCATTCTCCTCTCGGGATCTTGGGCATACATGCACACGCTCCTAGCGTGAATTTAAGCCACCGGGTCCAGGACTCAAATCGCAGCCCACTACATGGGAGTCCAGAGATGCAGCCATTACACCATGGGCTGGTTCCTCATTCTTTTTAAAATTTGACCAGATTGAGAGAGAGAGAAAAAGGGAGAGAGCAAGCCACCTGGTCCAGAATTTGAACCGTGGTCGACTACGTGGGAGTCCAGCACCTCAACCTCCCACGCCATCTGCCAGCACTGCAAATATATCTTAAATATCTTTATAATAATCACTCCAAGAAGTACTTTTACTATTTCTACTTCTTATGTATTATAGAAAAGTACAAAAGTCTGGGTGACTATAATGTTCCATAATGTATTTTACTAGTTTGTAAACAAAGAAAATGAAAGGACAATGTGGCAGTTTTAGCAATTAACTAATCTGTACCATTCCTGATATTAAAAGGGGCTGGCCACATTATTTTTGCAAACATCTTTACCTTTAGCCAAAGAGGCTTTACAGGTAAATCATAGCAGATGTTATAGGGACTGTATGGAATGGGCAAACATCATCATATAAATGTTTGGGGAAACAATTAGATTCCTCTAATTGTTCAAGACAAAACATAGCTTTCTGAAAGGCAGACTTCATGCTCTTTTAACTGACAATATTGAAGATTTCTTGGGAAAACTGCTATTCACAACCAAGTGTTTATCTGCAAGCTGTTTATCGTTTAGCAAAAACAGTAGAATGTTAGATTCTAAGCAGACAAGCATTTTGTGACCTTCTCTGCCTGCTTTCAATAATGTAAAGCCAAGTCACAGGGACCAAGAGGCTTGTAACCTTTTCAAAGAAGAGCTTCAACAGATAATAATAAAGGCATGTAAAAGGAGACTGCCTAGAAGGATTACTCACACAGAATAAATACTAAATTTGCCTGGTAGGGCTAGAGAATATGTTATAATTAAAAATATGCAGGAATAAAATCACAAAGCAATATATTCAAAATAGAGTTCTATAATATTTTATCAACACATAAACTGACATTTAAGTTTTTAAAGGCTACACAAATATGCCATCTGCCTCAAGGGGAGTAAGTGCCTTTTTATTGTGTGTACGTGTGTGTGTGTGAGAGAGAGAGAAAGAAAGCAATTCAAAATCAAGAGTTGAGTATGCAGGAGTGAGTGCGTAATATAATCCAGAAATATAATCCACAGTATAATCCAGAAATATAAGCTATCAGGAAAGAAATAGAAATGAAATAGCTTAATTAGTGCAAAAAATACTTGAAAAACAACACCACCAGAAATCTGTGTGGAAGGGCTAAAACACTCCTTTTAATCTGTTTGTACATTTGGACTTTACAGGCTTCCAAAGAGTTAGATGGAAAGAAGTTAAAGAAGTTTTCTGGCTAATCTGAACACAAGAGGTAGTCAATCCAAACTACCTGTGTCCAAATGTAGATAATTTGGAAGGCCCAAATGGTCCAGTTTGGATTGTTATAAAAGAGAAATTACCTGGCCTTGCAAATATTCACTTTAGTATGTGATATACAACTCCAATCTTGAGGGAAAAAAATGACAGCTTTTAAATGAAAAATTAAATTAAGGGCATAATAAAATATTAATATAAACTATTTCAAGTTGTCAACCTGGTATATACATTAGAAGCTACGTTGGGAATAATGACATAAAGTACAAAACGGATTCAGTAATAGCAGCCTGCTTTTGTTTCATTCAGATGCTGCGACACTGTGAAAGGTACTCTGTTTTAATCACTTTCCTAAAATACTTAGCTTTATGTGGTAGTCTTTACCACGACATAGATTTCTGTTCTGTGCTTTCCTTTCCTTTTTTATTAGAGGTTTTTGCCTTAGGGTGCATGTGCTTGCTGGAGGGGGAAAGAGAGAGACAGTGAGAAAGAAAGTGAGAAATCACCCCCAGAGAGATGGCCATGCCACAGTCCCTCCTCCTCCTGGAATCCTGGACATGCACGCACACACGCCCAGCATGAGTTTCAAGATGCTAGGTCCAGGACTCAAACTGCAGTTGGCCATGTGGGAGTCCAGCGACATAACTATTATGCCATCAGGTGGCCCTTCTACTGTGCTTTTCAAATAGAAATTACAACTTCAAAAATAACTGAGAGGGGCCAGCAGTTGGTATAGTGGTTAAGGTGCTGGACTCCCACAGAGCCGACTGCGATTTGAGTCCTGGACCCAGCAGTTTGAAACTCATGCTGGGCACATGTGCATATGTACCCAAAATACCAAGAGAATGGAGGAGATGGGATTGCAGTGTGGCCATTCCCCCTTGGTTGGTGATTTCTCACTTTCTCTCTCTCTCTGTCTTTGTCTTTCCAGGAAGCACATGGCCCCAAAAGCAACAATCTCTCCAAATGAATGAATGAATAAATAAATAAATAAAATTAATACATTAAACTGAGAACGAGGAATATTAGTGTTAACATATATGGATGCCTAAGGAGTAAAAAGCAGAGTTAAGACAAGAGCATACCTTAGGTCTTTGGGAAAGTCATGACGTATGTTCCTATGTTTTCTATGCCAAAAATGCATCATGGCTTTCCTGACAACCCAATTCAAAGTCATTAAAACTTCTAAGGTTCTTATACTAAGATCTCAGACGTGAATTATTAGCAACTTAAATTACAAACATAATGTATCTCTGAAAGCTTCTTTTAATTAGTTTTTCCTACTGTATATGTACTTTCCTTCTACAATAATAACATGAGATTTGCCTAGTTTATATGCTACTGAATTCATCTAATTTCCCTTTAAAAATACTCAGTGGTCTAACTTCAAATAGTCTTAATTACAAGTTAAAAGCTTCAAGCATAAGCAATATAATTATTACTCATTTGTCCACAATTTTTATAACATGATGTTTTCCATAAGTATGATTACATTACCCAAAGGATAAAACATTCTAAAATAATGCAACTAATAGTAAGGATGCTTCAATGAACTTACTAATTATTCTCCAAAGACTCTGTAAGCAAATACTACAAATATGCAGTTCAATTCCCAATGGTACATATAATTCATAAATGGCAGAAGTTATCCTTCAGGAAAAGAAATCACCAAAAACAAGAAGGAGAAGAAAGAGGAAGAGGAGAAGACGACTACTTATTTGATAAAGAAGGGATCATTACAAATTCTGGAAGCTGTGTAAATATATCCCCAACATTTCTGCTGGTCATAATTTTGTATCTTAGTTTGTATCTTTTTTTTTGGAGAGGTTTTTGCTATAGGGCGCATGCGCTCTCCAGACAGAGAGAGACAGAGAGAGACAGAGAGATAGAAAGCGAGAAATCACCCCCCAGGGGGGATGGCCACGCCGCAATCCCTTCTCCTCCATTCTCCTCCCAGGATCTTGGGCACGCACGCACACGCGCCCGGCGTGAGTTTAAGCCACCGGGTCCGGGACTCGAACCGTGGTCGACTACGTGGGAGTCCAGCGACATAGCCATTACGCTAACTGCTGGTCCCAGTTTGTATCTTATATTAGGCTTTCTAACAACAAATCCCAAAGCCTGATGACACGGCACGACTTCTGGCTGCCACTTCTGGCAGATTCTGACTAAAGGTGGGCCAGGACAGGTGTTATTAATGAGATGGTCCCATCACAGAAGCTGGCCATATGCTACTGGTCACACTGATGGGCACAGCACAGGGGTGAGTAGATAGCTATGCCACTGAGGTTTGCATGAGAAATTGGTTTTCTAGTCCACATGGTTGGTAATAAATACATGTGTGCATAATAAATATTGAAGGACTTCAGAATCAGAACAGGTAATAGCAAAAGAAAGAACATAAAGTGATATCCAATGAAAATATTCAGAGCTGGTTTTCTGCATTTTCTCATAAAGCTTTGTTTAGACAGAAGAAGTAAGTTCTTCAGTGGTGTTAAAGGACTATTTCCTATTAAAACTTCTCCTATAGGTTTCCAGAGAACTATCATTTCTCATCTGCTAAGAAACTTCCACTATTAGGATAATGCTTTCGGGTTAGGTAAGAAAGATGGTGCTGTGTACATGGGAAGGAGGTTAGCCTGTGCCAATAATGGAAGGACATGAATTAAGTGATCTCATTAGCCAGTTTTACACTGTAGAAGAGCTGACAGCTGGGATGGGGATGCTATGAGGTGCTGAAGACAAATGTTTATTTTACAGTTTCTATAGCCTAATGCTATCATGGTGAAAGGGACAAATGTGACCAACAACAACATTTAAAATGCTGGCATCAAATGTACTATTTATGCATAAAGAGTTCTGTAGTGAGTTTATGTTTGGTATGACTAATGTTTCATCATACTCAGAAGCAAGGATATCAGATGGCCAATCAGCGGCCTACTGGTTATGGGAACGGGATCCCACATGGCTGACCACACAGCTCAAGTCTTGAACCTGGCAGCTTGAAGAACATGCCACGTACATATGCATGTACATATGCAAAATCCCAAAAGGAGGGAGAGAGAAAGAAAGAGGGACTGCCCCCCTAGGGGGCAGGGGATGCTTCTCCCTCTCTCTCTCTCCCTGGCAAGCACATGTACCCTCTGGCAAAATTAAAACAGACAATGTAAAAAAAGAGAATCCTCCATGCAGTTTGCCGAAGATACTCATTAAAAGCCGCAAAAACTCCATAATTACTACCCAAACAATCTACCATATTCTCAACTGGTTCTAAGGGTTAATCTATATTCCACTGTCTAAAAAGGGACTGATAATTATTTATAGTCATTAAAAATGTTTTATAAGTAAGAAAGTTTTTCTAATTATTTCTATAATTTCTATATAGAAATAATTTTTTATATTTTCACTAAATCTTGACTGGACTGTATTCTGCTTTTAAGATATTTTTCTCCAGAAATTATAAATGGCCATTATGAATAAATTTATAAAAATTACACACATAAATTTATCTCATATGGGGAAAATGCTATCACAATGTATTAGGTTTTGAATAAATACTTCTTTACATTCAGTTTCATTTTTAACACTTTTTAAAAAGTTTTGATGAATTCACTGATTTATAAGATTTGTTTGTATTCTAAATAATTCCAAACACAAAAGCTCCCGTAAGGCAAGCCTTAGCGCTAATCCATGATTCGTTATCTAAACTTCAATTGGCACAACTCTTGAAATTCTGGGACCATATGGAAAATAATGAGTCCTAATAGGTCTAAGGTGAAAAACTGGCAGGGGAGTAAAGAAGCCAGAAAACTGTCGATTCAGAATGCTTAGCAACTGCAACTCAATTTCCCCAGAGGTCTAGAACAATGTGTTCTCAATGTTTTGCTGGTCTTGCAATCACGTACACTCCACATTATTTCTCATTCTGGGAGACAAAGATTAAAATATAAAAATACCAAAACAAACCTAAAACTGGTTTTCATAATTAAAAGTGAAATTGGCCAACTGTTAATAAAAAAAAAAGGCAGCAATTTAGAGTTACCATAACAACCTGATGCAACTGTTGACTGACATGGCAATCTGCTGCATTTTTATAAATAGTAGTTGAATTGTCCTCTTTCATCTCAACTAATTTTAGTGCTATCAGAGCTAATGGAACAACTGTGCTTTAAGACAACTTCACTCATCAAGCAGTGTACCTCTTTGCTGCTGTCAGTGCCATAAAAATCATCCTCCAATTGGGTGTCTCTCCTTGTCACACTGTTATCCTCTTTTAGATCCAAAATAAACGGGCACCCCTCTGGGGACATACTCTGAGTCTTTCCATGGGGTGCTGATCGTGGTCTTGATGAAAAAGTGAAAACATCCTTTGGAACAATTTGGGCAGTCTCTGCTTGTTGGTCACGTCCACTATCCTGGTTGGCGGCCGGCCGCAGGTGTGACATGTCCCAGGAGTCATCATCCAAAAGTAGGGACTGTCTGATGGATGCCAAATGGGGAGTGTGATCATCATTTTCAGGAAATATCCACTCATCTGGCATTTGGAAAAGATGACAAAAATTAGAGCAGTTTTCCATAGAAGTGTTATTTTAAGCAGGTAGTTCAGTTCAAGTTTCTTGTTGTTGGAACACAGATATATCAAATAACACAAAACCCAAAAAAGGCAATTTATCCACCATCTTGAAAGCTGCTGAACATTGAACCCAGAGACTGGTGACTGTAGCTACAGGCGGTTCATTTGCACTTCCTCTCCATCTGACTTGAAATGCTGGCCAGGAAATTTCTAAGTCTGAAATAATTATCACCTGTCTCGCAGCAAGTTCTTTATAGCACAACCTCATTAATTTGACATTCCAGAGGGGAAAAAAATCTTCCAAACTTAAAGTCTAAAAGATTCGAGTTACTAATATCTCCTAACAACAGGAGGATAGAGTACTTAAGTTTCTTTAAACAAAATATTTGGTCCTTGTTCGGATTACAAATCACAGAGGAGAGGAAAGCATGAAAAGGCTGACAGGTCTTTTTCTCCCTATCCTACTGACTGAATTCACAATTCACAGACTAAATTGAGTAGACTTCTCAAATAATAATAAATTCACAGAAATATTTGCTAATCCGAGTGGTGAATTCTGCTGGGTGAAAAAGACCTTTTTGTTTAAGGAGAGCATTTCATTTAAGTTTATTTATTTACTTGTTTAGATAGAGACAGAGAGAGAGAAGGAGAGAGAAAAAAGATTATTCTAATAGTGTCTTCATGCCATGATTCATCCCTTGTCCCAGACAGTCAGGATCACAGACACACGAGTGTGCCTGGAGTACACTAGCAGACGGCAGGATATGAACTTGGGCATTGAATTACTGCCGTGTCACTGTGGCTTGCCTAGGAGAGAATATTTTTTTGACCTAAAAATCTTTTTTTATCATTTATTTTCTATAAAAATGCTGTCTAATACAACTGAAATATACTTTAATCAAAAATTCTAAAAGTTTTAATCTTTTATACCGCAAGCGAGATTTTATAACTTTATGATCTACACAAATGAGAAAGGATAAATCTTAATAATGAACATCATTAAAGCATGCGTCTTTTCTTCTTTAGAATCCAGCAGGGAAAAGTTGAACATCTTCTCAAATTAGTTTACTTTTCTTGAAATGTATTTTTTTTTCCCTGTATTTTTCAGTGGTAGAAGTCTTGTAAGAATCTGATCTGCAGAATCACCATGTGGATATGGTTATTTTATACCTGACTCTTATCATATTTATGATATCAATAAAAGTAATCAAGAGAGATTTAAGATTTGTCATCTCTCTAAAGTGTACAATGCAAAAGCAAAAAACCTTTAGTAAAAATAGCATTGACAGCACAAATACAATGTTTCACAGTTGTATTAGTTTCTTAACCTAAGTCTACCATTACATATCAAAACTTGCCTCTGGGAACCAGCAGTTAGCGTAATGGCTATGTCGCTGGACTCCCACGTAGTCGACCGCGGTTCGCGTCCCGGACCCGGTGGCTTACAACTCACGCCGGGCGCGTGTGCATGCGTGCCCAAGATCCCGAGAGGAGAATGGAGGAGAAGGGATTGCGGCGTGACCATCCCCCCTGGGGGGTGATTTCTCGCTTTCTGTCTCTCTGTCTCTCTCTGTCTATCTGGCGAGCGCACGCGCCCTATAGCGAAAAACCTCTCAAAAAAAAAAAAAAAAAAAAAACTTGCCTCTAAAAATGGTGATAAATGTCCATTTCTTAGAGAAAAATCTATCAGAGAAAAGGCTTTCATATTTTGAGAAACAGTCTATAGGTAAATGACCAATGGCAGGCTGAGCCTCCAACATCTGATACCCTCAGAGGGGTGTAGATGGTCTTGTAGCTATGGGCTAGTGACCTGAACTGATTCACTGGCTTTCTTATTTTAGACTTTTAAATCTTTTAATCTCTGTATCTCCCCAGCAAGTGCACAATGAACTCTGTTGTATCGTGCTATGCACAAAACACGTGCTTTGCATACACAGTAGGTGCTGTATAAATGCAGAAAAGGACTACAAAAACCAAAGCACTGCATTATGTACATGGTTATGTGCAGGAAATTGGAGGAAAAGATACTGGGAATCTTCATTATGCAATTTAACAAGTTCTATGACCTATTGCCAAACACATTATTAACTGTCAAAAAGTCAAAGTAAAAGGAGTGTTTTACACCAAACTAACTCTAATTATCTCACTGCCACATGCTTTTTTGGAATTTGTATTTTTACCTCAAGTATTTCCATATCAATTGTAATGAATAATTTGGTGTGTTTTCTTAGGAAAATATGTAAATTACTGTGTAATCACAATATTGCAGCAAACAAGATAAATGCAAGAATGATCACCTAAACATCTAATTAGTTTTTCTACACAGTCAGATTTATGCTAGAGACACTAATTGCGCCTAACATTTTAATGAAGGTTTCAACATTGCATAAATAAGACTGACAAACTACAAACAATTTTCATTTATTTTCCTTTTTCCCTTGCTCAAAGACAATTTGCCTTTGTACAAGTAGCACACACCTGCTAGGCAAGATATGTTGATGGGCTCAATCCTCTCAGCTCCTACCATCTCCATCATAAAGAGGAGGTAGAACTGCACAATAGATCATCTTTGGGGAGGGTGACAGTGTCAAGGGAAACCTTCAGAATTTTAAACTTTTCTTCTGAACAAGACCACTGGTGCATTAAAACTTGAAAATAAAAGTACTTTCATCCATTAAAGTTTGACATAAAACTGAGGTTAAATAAAGGAGGGTTACAACAAAACATTATAAATTTTAGCAAATGGTTGCATCATAACTTTCCAAAATGACAAGGTTTGTCATGTTTGGTCTATTTCTATTTTATTAATTATTAACAAATGTGGTGTAGTAAAGATGCCAACCTGCTTGATCAGGAGTCTGTGGTCCTGCAGCGCTGGGAACCAATGTCTCTGTTCCTTGCTGGGATATAGTGGTGAGGTCAATTATTGTTTTATCTTCATTCCTGCTATTTCCTGAAGTATTGCCTTTTTTGGGAAGAGACATTTTTTACTCTATTAGTTCTTTTGATATTTATAAAATGTAATTAAAATTATTATTATTTTGCTGGGGGACCAGCAGATGTCATAATAGTTAGGTTGCTGGACTCCCAAGTAGTTGGCTATGGTTCGAGTCCCAGATCCAGTGGCCTAAATTTCACAGGACCAGCAGATGGCATAATGGCTATGTCGCTGGACTCCCGTGTAGTCAACCGTGGTTCAAGTTCCGGACCCAGTGGCTTAAACTCAAGCTGGGCGCATGTGCATGCATGCCCAAGATCCTGAGAGAAGAATGGAGGAGAAGGGATTGTGGCATGGCCATCCCCTCTGGGGAGGGATTTCTCGCTTTCTGTCTCTCTGTCTTTGTCTTTCTGGTGAGTGCACACACTCTATAGCAAAAACCTCTCAAAAAAAAAAAAAAAATTCACACTGGGTACGCGTGCAAGCATGTCCAAAATCCTGAGAGGAGAATGGAGGAGAAGGGATTGTGTCATGGCCATCCCCTGCCCCCACTCCCACCCCCGTGGGGAATGATTTCTTGCTTTTAATCTCTTTGTGTCTCTCCAGCAAGTGCATGTGCGTTATAGAAAAAAATCTTTCTCTAAAAAAAGAAAAAAAAAATATTTGCCAGAGGGTGCATGTGCTTGTAGGGGTGGGGGTGGTGGGAAAGAAAGTGAGAAAGCACCCTCCTCACAACACACAAAGGGATGGTCACACCACAATCCCTTCTCCATTTCTCCCTTCTTTTGGGATCTCAGGTACATATGTACATGCATCTGGTATATTTCTCAAGTTGCCAGGTGCAGGACTCAGATCATGCCATTGGTCATGTGGAATCCAGCTGCCTTAAATCACCATGGCACAGTCTGGCCCAATATTTAGGAAAAGTAATTTCTGAAGCATGGGGTTAATGTGGTATTTTTGTTTGATTATTTAAAAGCAAATTAGAGATAACAATATGATCAGAGGCAGGTTTTTCATCAGTGGACTATTTTAAGATGAACTCAGCCGTATCTTACAATTTTTTTGATTATTTGCCCAGGGACATTTTAGATTTACCTTTTACAATATGTGATAGAATTTGAAAACCCATATAATTTTTAAAAGTCTTAATATTTTTTCACTTGGTTTCCATATAAAACTTTTTAAAAAAAATTATAACCTTCACTAAGCATAACTGTTATAAACCAAGCTCCTTCCTTTAGCACCTTAAAAAAAAGGGTTACAGACATAACTGCAGAATTAATTTTTCTATCTACTATTCTATAAAAATAATATGAAACCTAGCAGGCTGAATTTTACATAACCTAGAAATCACCTAACAGGCTGAATTTCAGATAACTTAGAAACCTTACAGTTTTGAGAAATTATACTAAGCATTGTGAAATTGATGTACATTGGGTTGGATTCAGGGTAGACTAATATATGTGTATACAAATCTACACATGCCTCAAATCCATTATCTAAAGGAATAACTATAAAAGCCACCTATATTTGTTTAATGCTTTCCTGCTCACAAAGAGTTTAAATTTCAACCTACATCAGATGGTGAAGAATCCAAAGAGAGAAATAAGAAATGTAAAAAGCAATCTGAAAAGAGCTCAGTTGAAAAAGAAAAGATATAAATGAAACATGAAAAATTATAATAAAGTTCAATTTTAGTAAAGTCTGCAAGTGGGAACTTACTTCCTCTATCACATTTGGGCCATTCTTAAAAAACAATAATTTAAGCTTATTCAGCCTCTGAGAGGAAGAGTAGGAAGTGCTTTATTTCTGTGGTACTGTCTATTTAATCCAGTAAATCTCTGTTAGGGCTCTAGAGCAATTCTTTTATAGAATATTTGATTTCCATAATCCCTGTAGAACAGACATTTATATTTCAAATGAATTGGTTCATAATCCTTTGAAATTTACAACCTGCAGAGAGAGATTCCATTGCCCTGAATAATATACAGATATCAGATAGTACTGAAATAGCGCCATACCACTGGGTATCTCTGTCCTTTCTCTGCTGGTGCTTTTTAACCGTAATCTTCTTCTGTTATTATTCTTATCTGCTGATGGTTCTTGAGGGGGACGTGGATGCAGCATATGCAGATTGGCTGGTATATTTTCAGATCAAAGAACAAAAACCAGAACAGAAAGTACTATATGGTTTGAAATAACTCAGCAAATACAAATATCACTATAATGGGAATACTTATGTATCATTTTGACATAACGTAAAGCCATATTAAAAAAAGACAACTTATTTCTTCATAAGAAAGGCATTTATTATTATTCTAATATTAGGGTTGTATCAGGCTTTCAGAATTAACATATTTTATTCCTGTAATATAATGTTATTGAAAGCTTCATGTAATTTGATTAATGCTAATCATGAAATTGCTATATTAAAAAATATAGAAAAGGAAATTGACAACCAATACAGAAAAATTACTTCTTCCTTTAAAAAAAGAAGTGTAACTAAGCAATCTTTCAATGAGAGCTTTGAAAGCTTTTAAAAGAACTCTGAAGAAGTGAGAGCAAACCTGAAGAATAATTCTTAGGTATAATTTAATTCTGTAAGAATATTCGTAGCCACATTTAATATTTACTGAAACTTGATTTCTTGGCACACTATGATACACTTACCTGGTTTTTCTCATTGACTCTGCAACTGAAATGCCACAAACAACCCTTTGAGACAGATGTCACATAATATTACTATCAGCATCAGTAACATGGCATCCCCATTCACAGAGAAGGAAACTGAGGCTTACAGTATCTAAGAAACTTGATCGAGTCCTAATAAATAGCAGGTGGTAAGAGTTGGGACTGGATCATCTATGTTATTCATCTCCTTGTCTCAGTTTTCTATTTCAGAGAGAGAATATCTGTAATAATGATCATTAATTGCCTTTTTTAATAAATTTTCTTAGAGAGAGATTTTCGCTATAGGGTACGTGCACTTGCTGGAAAACAGAGAGACAGAAAGCAAGAAATCACCCTCCACTTCCTGGGGAGAAGGCCATGCTGCAATCCCTTCTCCTCCATTCTCCTCTCAGGATTTTGGGCATGCACACACACACATGGTGTGAGTTTTAAGCCACCAAGTTTGGGACTTGAACTGTGGCCAACTATGTGGGAGTCCAGTGACATAACCATTACACCATTTGCTGGTCCCAATGATCATTAACTTCTCAATTAAATAAAATGAACTCAAATGGTCCCCCCTTTTCAGTTCTCACTGTAGTCAGATCGAGAAGATGGAAAAATTGACAGGGAGTTATAAATACCGGATTCTGGTCTCAGTTCCCTCTAATGAGTACTAACTGCAAATTACTCTCTCTCTTAATCTTTAAAATGGGACAGAAATCCTTTCTCTTTATTCATAGAGTTGTTTGGTATCAATGAGAGAAAATAAGTAGCACTATACAAATGGAAGAAATTAATTAAAGGATAAAACTGAGCTAAGAAAACTTAAGGTGCATATGGAGTTTCCAAAATAAAACAATGAGATGCTATTTTATATCCTCATTAGTTATGTGAAGATAAAACTTATCTAGAAAGGACACTTCTATACAAAATTAAAAACAAATAATAAAGGCCAGAGAACTATGAGGAGAAAGTGTTGGCTGATCAGCCTGTGTATTGGTTGTGGTTACTCCCCACTGACTATGTGGCTGACTGTCATAAGACATCTGTCTCAAGATCATTCCAGGCTGCAGTCTCCTTAGGCTGATCATGCATGGTGCTGGACAGGCTATCACCACTGTCAGTAAGTTGCTTGATACAGCTTCTGCTAATACCATCCTGTCCCTTCCTCCATCTCTATTAGATCCTCCTTTGTTCTTCGTCCAATGTAAACTCTTTTAGAACATGTATGTACCCTTTTCAGTGCTATAAAAGACCCCAGCCTTCTTAGGGTTGGTGGACGTGTTGCTGTTGCCATCTGGCCCTGCTGCCAGGGCTCTAATTCCAGGACCAGGACTGACTCGTATTTGATACTTGCTTTGAGAGATCAACAAGTTCCCTTCACGCTTATAACTTTTGCTTTAGAGTTGTTCTTTTTGGATTGATAGTTATATAGTGAAAACACAGAGTAATATAGGAATTTGAAATAACAGAGTCAATAGAATGATTGGTTCTAGAAAATGCATGCGTAAGAATCCTGAATATATTCAATTACCACCACCATCTTTATTAATAAATGATAATTCTCTGGATTTTTAAAAACTAGTCATGCATAGAGCTTCTGATTTATCTTAACATTTCTCACTATTTTCGTGATCTATCAGTCTTAATGCATGATTCTTTCTTACCATGAACAGAGACAGTCTGCTTCATTTGGCGAATATTTTCTTTGTCTCCTTGCTCCTCAGACTCAGATATCAGCAAGGCTGACATTTCTGTACTGTTAACACACTTCTCTATGGTGGATTGCTGGCCAGATCGATTATTTTTGGATCCAATAGATCTTATTGTCTACAAGGGAAAGGAATTAATCTGTACAGTAAAAAAATAACAAGCATTGCCTTTATTTCCTGTAAAATCCACATAGAAAAAAATAACATTTAGACAAAGAGTGAGAAAAATACCAGAGGAAACAAGAAAGTTAAAACATGATGGAAAGGGAAACTACTGAAAAAAAAAAAATAGAAATGGAAAGAGAAAAATAATATGAGATAAAATAGAAGACAAGGAAGTCTCCTAGATACATAAATTAAAATGTGCTTATTCGCTATATGCCATTTTCAGTAGGCAAGAGTTAAATTAAAAATCATTGTATATGTCAGAAGTTCAGAGAAAATTAAAAATTTAAAAAATAACACTTGATAATCTGTTCATTATAAGGTATGTGGTGATTATCCAACTCCTTTTTTGAAGGAGGCAACACAAGGGGCTCACATGTATTTGCCTGTGAGTTTTGTAATATTTAATGAAAAGAATACTAAAAAATGCTAATGTTGACATGACAAAAAGGAAATGGTTTTGAAATCTGTTTAAATCTAGAATCTCTGTTCCAAATTTATTGAAGCCTTCTGCTTTTAGTATGTAGTCTCTCTCTCTCTCCCCCTTCCCCTGCTTGTCTTCTACCTCCCACACTTGTCTCCTTCACAAGGGGAGAAGAACGCTCTCCTTACTTTCATGCTTGGATAGGCTCCTCAAAGCTTGCTCCTACCTCGCTGGATATCCTCATGTTATTCCTTCTTCCAGAGAGTGGAGGTGGTCCAAGAACTTTGGATCCAAAGGCAATATGACAAATATCTTGATTTTTACTGTTCCGTACATTACCTGCTCCTCTGTTAATGAACTGATCTGTTTGGTTAAAGGAAGGTGATAATAGTCCATTAATAGACATAATGACAAATACCATGTTGCAATATTTATGAAAGTACAGTCCAGGTCCCATAGGATCCAAATCACCCCTCTCTTGTCTCAGCACTTATTAAAAATACAGACACTGAGGCCTAACCTCAGATCTTTTACATCTATGGAATTAATATCTTAGGGGAAGGCAAGAATACTTTTAACAAGTTCCCTGAAGTAATGTTTATCCTCCTCATTATTTGAGAGCCAGAGTCACAAATATTTTTCTTCAAAATAAATAAACGAACAAACAAAAGTCAAGCCATTAAAAAATATAATATTTCTTTAAGGAAATAATTGAGATAAAATTATTCAACCAACTGGACAACTATTTCACTGAGTATTCTCTCAGGCATTTCCTAGAGGTTGCTAGTGACATAAGAAAGATAAGACATATTGTTTGCCCTCAGGAAGTCTAAAGGGAGGTGATAAGATAAGTAAACAGGTCGCTAACATAAGGCAGACCAGTAGGAGTGAAGAATAAGTGACCGCTTAAATGAACCTTGGATGACTGGTAAAATTTCAAGAATAAGAGATGTAGGGTACCCTAAGCAGGAAAAGAGTGCCTAAGCAAAAGCATGGGAATGGGAAAGAGGAAGATCTTCTTGGACAGTAGGAAGAGACCAATTAAGCTAGAAGAAGAGAAGCTAAAGTCATACTGAAGAGCCTTACGTGTCAACAGATGGCGGGGTGGTTGACAATGGATTCCCACATGGCTGACTGTGGTTAGAGTCTCAGACCTGGTGACTTGAAAAAGCACTCTGGGTGTGTGTCTCCCAAATCCCAGGAGGAGAATGGAGAAGAGAGTGTGGGAGGTGACTTTTCACTTTTCCTCTCTGTCTCTCTCCAGTGAGCACACTTACCCTATAGCAAAAATAAATAAATGATAAAATAAAGAGGGTAGGGCAAAATTTGAACAGCCTGTTCTAAATTTGATAGGCATTCCTAATGGTTTTAGAAAGAAAGAGAGCAAACTGGTGTCACCTCCAGAATAGAATAGGTGCACTCAACAAATCCTGCTGCCTTTCTTTCTAGGTATGCAGCTAAATTGCATTTCTGAGTCTTCCCAGTTATGCAGACCATGTGACTGAGTTCTGGCTAGTGGGATGGAATGTGAGCGGTGTAAACTACATCTGCTCTTAAATCCTCCTGCTTAATCCCCATGCTCTCTCTCTCCCCTTCTCTCTTGAGAAGATGCAGAAAATCTTGTGGAGAACCTTAAAGCCCCCAGGAAGCCACTGGATGATCTCTCAATGACAGCATGGAAGGCTGCCCAAGGAACTCCTGACTGGACTATGACTGAGGGGATTTTTGTGGCTGCAGTTAGCTACTTCTAATAGAGTTGATGACTCTTAACTCAAAACACTGCTCACTGCCTAGAAAGCCTTTGGCTATACTCCACTGGTAGGATAGGACCAACTTGAATATGATGATGATGATAATGATGATGATGGCCCCAAATGAGTCCATTTCTGTTCTCCAGTCCTGGGTTCATATACGCTAGTGGCCACTTCCTATCTGACCTACTCCCTTGGTAAGATTCCTATAGCCAGCTAGTTGTCTTCATTAGCCTCCTTCTGTAGAGCTGTAGTTTTCATGTGGTGAAATTTAAAACCACACCTACCCAATAGCACATGAAAAGGCACACAGGTTTGTGAAAACATACTATACCCAGGAAGCTCTAAATATTTAAGTCTGAGTAGAAGTATATGCATGTAGTGGTGTCTTTTGGTCTGTTTTTGTGTTTGTAATAGATGGTCAGTGGTTAGATTACTGAACTGAATTGAAAAGTTTTTGCTGATGGGTGCTGAAGTGGTGAAGAGGTACAGCATTCTCTTCAAATTCCTGAAGCCCTTTTAGGTAGGTGATTCTGCTTGTACAAAGGGCAGAATCAGAACTAATGAGAATTTACTCCAAGAATCATTTGGTCTAAAATAAGGAAACTCTTTCCATAACTAAAACATGTCTGGTTTTTGAGGTGGTGCTTTCTGTTGTTCGGAAGGTGTTCGAAGCAGAAGTCTGCATAGCTATTCTGGATATTTTAAGGCAGATTCAGATATCGGGCAACTTCCTAATCTATACTTCTAGCTTAGTCCTCTCATCTGAGGCCCCCTCCCTCTACCCACTAGTCTTCCTGAGCAGCTCCTCTTCAAAGATACTTCAAAGTATCTCAAAGATACTTCAAATTGAAAGCCTAGACTACTTAATCAACAAAGTCAGGACTTACAGGATGTGCTTGATACATTCCCGTCTTCTCCATAGTCAGTCACGTCCACTTCTCTCTGTCTCCTCCAGCATGACATCTAAGTGACCATCCTTCTTCTGGATGACCACTAAGTCTCTTCAGTCGTTTACTGAGTCCTCTCCTGCCCTGTCCCCATACCTCTAAAACACACAGGTCTTACACAAAACTAAGTGTGGGTGAGCCATTGCCCTTCCTTTGCTTAATGCTCTGCAGTGGCTTTCCTGTTATTCTTAGCATTAAAAAGAAAGCCCCTAATCTCCTGAAAAAACTTGACATATCTACTTATCTTGTACCCCTCATTTTCTTCTTGCTCAGCAGACTGGCTTTCTGTTTTCCCAACCTGCAAGAGCATTTGCACATGCTGTTCTCCATGGACAGGAGGCTCTTCCTTTACCTCTTGGCCTTTCTGTCTCAGCTCACATTTCACTTCCTCAGACAATTCTTCCCAGATCTTTCTGATCAGCTTCATTCTGCAATACAGGTGTTTCCATAAACATTCCCTTACAGAACTGTCAGAACTGTACTCTCACATGTGTCGTGAGATTCTCAGATTAATGTGTGCTGCGGTAGATATAAACTCAGTGGCCTGCTTCTGTCACCCTGAACTGCCAGCAGCTGGCCCCATGTTTGACAAAGAGTCGGCATAATAGATCCTAGCCAAGCAAAATGAATGAATCATTAAATGAAGGCACCTGGATTAGATGACTTGCCTATTTCTAACTATGATTAGAATTTCATCTTCAGAAAAACCCACTTGGAGATTCTGTGAACTGAAGAGGAAGGCTGGATAGGACTGGAGATCTCTGGGATTAGGGAATGAGAGGGTCAACAACAGTCATACGCTGGGGCTACACAAATGAGACTCGGCAGCAGTGCTAGGCACCGCCGTTAGATGCCTATTCGGGTCACGTTTGAAATTTTCCACTGTGACCAAATAGATTTGGCTATGTGTGGATCTGTATTTTCTGTATGTCCCCCCACCATCTATAAATATTCATTTAGAGTCAAAAAGCCATTGTTCATCTCTCAGAATTGATAACAGAAAGATACAGCATTCAAATTCCAGGCCAAGTTGAAGTATCTCCTATAGACATCATTTGTAACATTGTGATCAAATATAAATGTGTCCGCAATACAAATTTTCTCATGTTGTTCTCAAACATGAATATTTTGTCCTCAAACATGAGAGTTTATTCTCGAATATGAATTTTCTCAGGAAAAATTGGCCACAGAGAGTACTGGAGGGCAGTATGAGATAAGGCACGGGCCTCGATGGAAATTCAGTACCAGCACAGGAGGGTTTTTCCTACCCTCCTCACAATCATTTAGCTATGAGTCTATCGTTTTTTTTGTTTTTTTCTTTTTAAAAGTTTCTTTCATGAGTTAGACAGAGAAGGAGAGGCAGAGAAAGAGACAGTACCCCCAGAAGGATCTTTTTTTTTTTTTTTTTTTGAGAGGTTTTTCGCTATAGGGCGCGTGCGCTCGCCAGACAGACAGAGAGAGACAGAGAGACAGAAAGCGAGAAATCACCCCCCAGGGGGGATGGTCACGCCGCAATCCCTTCTCCTCCATTCTCCTCTTGGGATCTTGGGCAAGCACGCACACGCGCCCGGCGTGAGTTGTAAGCCACCGGGTCCGAGACGCGAACCGCGGTCGACTACGTGGGAGTCCAGCGACATAGCCATTACGCTAACTGCTGGTTCCCCCCCCCCCCCAGAAGGATCTTGATGCCGCTATTTATCGTCAAAGTTAGCCAGCTCAACGTGGACATGCACATGCCCAGGTGTTAACCAGGAACCTTTTCTTTTTTTTTTTTAGAACTGTTTATTTTTATGTAATTCCATGTGTTATTATTATTACTATTTTTAAAAAAAGTTTGACCGGACAGAGACAGAGAGAGAAAGAAAAGGAAAATGAGAAGCAAGCCACCAGATCTGGGACTCAAACTGCAATTGGCTTTGTGGGCATCTAGCACCCCCAACCCCACACCACCTGCCAGTCCTAACCAGGAACCTTCTTATGTGGGTGAGCCTTGCAGAGCACCATGTTTTAGTGCTGTACCACTGAGTGGCCCCTTAAGGACTATCTTTCTGTTCAAATTTCTTATACAACAATTTTCTTAAATTAAAAAAAAATATTTTTAACCTATGTGCAAGTTCCCTAGTCAATTTAAGTTCTTTTGGGTAAAAATATCATTTATTTGATACTATCTGTAGACTAACTTGCTGAGCCTAGCTTAGCACATGGTAGACAATAAGAATAATAGCTAATATTTTTTAAAAGAGGACTTTTTTGGGGGGGAGGGGAACAGAGTACTTTAGAAATCATACTGAAATAGGGGAACCAGCAGTTAGCGTAATGGCTAATGTCACTGAACTCCCACGTAGTCGACTGCGGTTCACATCCCGGACCCGATGGCTTAAAACTCACGCTGGGCACGTGTGCGTGTGTGCCCAAGATCCCGAGAGGAGAATGGAGGAGAAGGGATTGTGGCGTGACCATCCCCCCTGGGGGGTGATTTCTTGCTTTCTGTCTCTATGTCTCTCTCTGTCTGTCTGGTGAGTGCACGTGCCCTATAGTGAAAACCTCTTAAAAAAATCATACTGAAATAGTTCTAACTATAATTTCCACAAAATGAATAATATTAACTGGTTCATAGTTATTCACAAGATTATAACTCCTAGATACCTTGAATTTCTTAGACAAATCTCTTGCTTAGCAGTAGATATTCAGTGTCTATTAAAGACAAACCTAAACTTGATATGGTATAATTCTCTAAATCACAGAAAAGTAGATGTTATTTTGCATTTTATAAGAGGATCTGCTAAAGGACTTCTCAAAAAAATAATCTGCCACAGTGTATTTAAGTTTAAATTTAGTTTTTAAAACTTTACACATTTTGGTACCTTTTTTTTTCTCACAAAGTGTACTAATACTCCACTGTTTAGTATCTCTTTAATTAACAGACTTCTTTAAGCTTGTTATTACTATAAACACACACCAATTCTTAGAGCTTCTTCTATAATAGTTCTGCTTGTAATCATTAATTATTATAATTACCTCTATAAACATGTATTACGCTATGTATCTACTCTAATAGGGCCCTAATTAAAACCTACAAGAAAAAGTAATTTAAAACTTCGTTTTCTAAAATAAAAAGTAGAAGGGACCAAGCTTCTATAGTGAGAAAAATCTTAGTAAAAGAAAACTACAAGCAGATATGCATGCCTTTTGAATTCTAAAAGGAGTTCTTTTAAGAGCTGATATCAATATGCATAAAATAAGGTTAAAATCAAGATTAGATTAAAGTCATGCTCTAGGCGTTTCATTTTCTTGAGTTTGCGGAAAATGAACTTGGTGTAGGTCAGAGATGTTACCATTAATTATTTTGCTATTTTACTAAGGGGTACATGCCTTTGTAGTTAGATTGTAAAACCTGAGGGTCTACTCTCTAATTGTCTTTTAGGAAAATAAACATTCATTTTTGTCTAAAGATTCAATGTTCTAATTATTATAGTCATTTAAGTTTGCAGGGTTTTCAAAGCTTAACCAGAAAAACCCGACGGATTTTCAGCTCTCATCACTGAGGGGTCATGCTCAAGACGGACATTTATTATCTAACCATCACACTGGAATTAAACCTGGTACCCAGATCCAGACTTTGAAATCAGATTTCTATTTTATTAATAGCATGTAAAAAGTATAAAACTACAGGAAAATCTGGCTTAGTATAACAATATCATTTTAGACAAGGTACTTAGCCTCTCTGAGCCTCACCTTCCTGTAAGACAGATACTGATAGTACTGAATGCATGATGGTTTTTAGTTAGATGCTATGAACCAATGAAGCCATGAACATTTTTTGGTTAATTTATATGAACCAGTGTATGTAACATGCTAAATGCTGTGCCTAGCAGGGAGTAAACACCTCACAAACATGCTATTAATACCTTTGTAGGGGCTCAGTAAACAATATCCCAAAGCACGGTGCTGTGACATGCTGAGCACTTGGAACTAAAGACATTGGAAGGCCTTGGCAATACCCCAAGGACAAGTTCTCGCCACCATCTTTTTTCCTCCTGTCCCCTTCTCCCTTGAAATGAGGCACAGAAACCAGAATTCTTTCCCAAGCTGGGCCATAGAAACTAGAGCCCCTTGTTCCCAAAGCCAGTCATACAAACTGGAATTACTTTCTGAGCTTCCTCTGCCTGTCTGTGGAGGAGGTGGCCATAAAGAAATTCTGACCTGGCCTGTCCTAAAGATCCTAAAACCCTTGTTCCAGAGGGGTCCATGGAGGAAGGAATGCTGCACAGAGAGAGGCCTAGGAAAGTCTGGACAGGCCTTTCTGGGTTTTCCAACCTCAGTCTACTAACATTAGATTATATCCTTTCTGTTCATTCTTCATCAAACCTGAACATGAAAAGTGAGTTTCCCCTGTGTCACTGGGTCTTCATTTCTGAAGGTTCCTGTGTCATGTAAAACTTTGATCAGATGCATTTGGTATACTTTGCTGTTCTTACCCTGTCTTTTGTTGTGAATGTTAGTTATCATCTTTATGTGGAGTGAGGAAAACCTTTTCCACCCCACGCCTTTCACCTAGAGAGTATTTAACAATTTCTAAAGTCCCTTCACAGTCCTCTACTTCTTCATTCTGTCACTCTCAGTGGTGACTAGGTACTCCCAGTAGGCACTGTTCTAAGATGAGGGAGACAAGAATATAGAGGAGGCAGCCACCTTCCTTGAAAACTCCCAGTCTCGGGGACAGCAGGTGGTGTAGTGGTTAGGGCACTAGACTCCCATATGGCTCACCATGGTTCGAGTCCTGGACCTTGTGGCTTGCTTTCTCACTTTCTCTCTTTCTCTGGAAAAATTTAAAAAATAATAATAACAAATTAAATTAAATAAATAATTCTTAGAAAAAGATTCCCAGCCTCATGGGGAGATGGGTGTTAAAGCAAGTGATTCATTAATAACTTCATGACTATAACCATGATAAGAGCATGAAGAAAAAGCCCAAAGAGATATACTTATGTGTAACAGAGGCTTATAGTCTCTGGGGTGAGGGAAATAACATTCAACCTGAGACCCAAAGGATGAAGAATATCATGAGGCACACTCATTCTCTATGCAATTTCTTTTCTTTCTTTTTTTAAACGAAAGACTTTTTGCTGTAAGGCATGTGTGGAGAGACAGAGACAGAAAGCGAGAAATCATCCCCCAGGGGGATGGCCACACCACAATCCTTTCTCCTCCATTCTCCTCTCAGGATATTGGGCATTCACACACATGGGCCAGGTGTGATTTTAAACCACCAGGTCTGGGATTCGATTCGTGGTCCACTATGTGGGAGTCCAGCAACATAACCCATTACACCAGCTGCTGGTCCCTCTCCATACAATTTCTAACCATCATCTGCTATTTTTATGTCATCTTCATGAAGAAGAAAACAAGACTCACATGTGTACAGATCTGTGTCCACTCAGAACAGGGGCTCAGAACATGTGCCCCTGACAACTCTTTGGGCCTTCTTTTTCTTTTCTCCTTTTAAAAATTTTGCTGGAAGGCACATGTGCTCACCAGAAATAGAGAAAGAAAGTGAAGGAAAGTGAGAAAGCACCTACCCTGCCCCCGTGGGGAATGTTCTCAAGGAAATTCTCTGTCCTCTGCCACTCTCCCCACTTGGAATTTTGGCCACACACAAACATGCACCCAGCATGTCTCTCAAGCTACTGAGTCTAGGATGTGAACCATGCAGTTGGCCACGTGGAATGCCTTAACCACCATAACACTGGCTGACCCTGTGTCTTCTTTTTTTATCACACAGGATGCTTTTGTCAGTGGTTCAGGAGGACATCATAAGGGAGTCTTCTCATATCTATTTATTTGCTATGTAATTGTGTAAAGCCACTTAAATAGAAACTTCTGTTTTGCTCTCTGAAAAATGGCTCTATTAGTAATTATGCAGATAAGTACCAAAACTTCATGAATATGATAATCCGATGCATGCAATGAGGACAAGTGGGGGTTATGAGGAATCACACACAGAACATAATACTGTAATATCCTTTTTCAGAGAGAAGAAAACTGGGGAGAAGAGGAGCAGGGCTAACTGAAGGGGCTTCAGTCCCAGGCGGCAACACATACATGACAGGCAGATGTACGGAGGATGCGGGGGAACTGTGGCTCATTTGAGAGTGAATGCCTAATGCAAAGTAGTGTAATTAAAATTGTTCTTTAGACCTGTAAAAGGATCGTCAGTCTGTACACCCTGGAAGCATGATGAAAAGAAAAGCAGACAGCTGAACGACTACAGCAGGAAAGGCTCTGGACGATTAAAATCAGTCTTCAACTTTTGAAAATAATTAAAACCAGTACTTTGCCTTATCTCATTAATAAAAGTTTAAGACGTTTTTGAAAGGCAATAAAATAATATTAAAAACTAAAATTAGAATATCTCTTTCTCCTCTGAACTAGAATAGTACTTTAGACAATGTAAAGACATCATCTGTGTGTAAAGGAAGGATATGTTGACAAGATAAAAGGTAATAAAGCACAGGATATTACTTTTCTTCACAAACTCTTAATTTATTAAAAGTCAGAATTAGTCAAGTTTTTCTTCTTTACTCTGTTTTTTTTTTTTTTTTTTTCTTTTCTTCTTTTTTTCTTTTGGATTTTTGCCACTGGGCATGTATGATCACCAAAGACAGAGGAAAGCGTTCTCCTCCTGGAATTTTGGGCATGCATGTGCACACACTATGTACAATTTTACAGCTGCCAGGTCTGAGACACTAACTGTGTTGGTTGGGACTTTAACCATGGTTGCCCATGTGTGAATCCAGCACCTTAATCACCATGCCAGCTGCTGGCCCCATTCTTTACTCTTAATGAGCATAGAAACCATCCTCCCCCACTTTCTTTTAATTGCCAGAGGGTATGTGTGCTCATGATACCCAGAGACAGAGATAAAGAGGGAGCGAAAGAAGAAAGCACCTTCCTATGGGGTGTAGTCACTTCTCAATCCTATCTTCCATTTCTCTATTTTGTTGGGACTTTGTGCGCACACACACACACACACACACACACACACACACACACACACAGACACGCACACACACCTGGCATGTTTTTCAAGCCATTAGTGCCAGGATTCAAATCACAGTATGGCATGCGGCATCTAGCTCCCTTACCCACTGGGCTCTGCAGTTAGGAAACAATTTTATTATTTCATGAAAATTTTGTGCTTTGAGTAATAAATACAGCTTATGTATAGGCCTTGATAGATAGTTCCATCATTTCAGCTTGCAAATAGGATGGTTTCTTACAACACAAGAAGGCTTCCCAGGAAGATGATGCTTAAAATTAGCAGTGAGAAATTGTTTGAAGGAATTCAGTAGTTTAGAACGTATCTCTGGGCAGCCAGTGGCATGATGGTTAAGGTGGCTGGATCCCACAATGGCCAGCTGCACAGTTCGAGTCCTGGACCCGGTGACTTGAAAAACACACAGTGTGTGTGTGTGTGTGTGTGTGTGTGTGTACATGTCCAAACCCAGTGAGTGAAGACGCCCTATAGCAAACTTATTAAAAGAAAAAAAAGAGAAAGAGACATTCCAACTTCTGAAACTGGTCATAGTCCAGTTCTACTATTCAGTTAGCTTGACTTTCAAGCTTTGGTTTCCTCATCTACAAAATGGACCCCTACAGTTCTGAGGTTCACATTCCAGTGGGGTATAGAGCATTAGCAAGCCAGTAAACAAGAAAAATATCAGATAGTGATAAAGGCTGAGCTGAAATAATAGGGTAATGTGGCAGAAAGAGTGTCTGGAGGGGTACTGGAGGACATAATGATTATAGTTCCAAGTTTACCCCTGGTATAAACCCATACAAAAGTTCAGCTTATATTATTTCAAAGTTTACACTGATAAAGTATACATAACCATATGTATTCCCCTACTAGGCAAAGAATTAAAAAAAGTTGCTCAGTATATAGCTAATGAAATCTAGATATTTATTGTATATTATATATAAAAATACAATTTGTATTTCCTTCCCACTGTTTATTTTAAACAAAAAATAGTGGTAGTAAATAGAAAAATAATTTAATTTTAAGATTTTTACAAAGAATTATTTATTAATTTTTATTATTATTATTTTAATTTATTATAGGGCATGTGCACTCACCATAGAGAGAGAGAGAGAGAGAGAGAGAGAGAGAGACAAAGAGAAAGCTGCCCAGGTTGGGACTTGAACCGTGGCCAACCATGTGGAAGTCCAGCATCTCAACCACCATGCCACCTGCTGGTTCCTTAATTTTAGGGTTTTTCAAAATTCAGAAAAGTACAAAGAAGAAACTAGAAATATCTGATAATTGCTCAAATATTATACATTTGTTGACATAAATTAAGAATAATAGTTAGAAAATTAAAATTCTCTATTAAAGAAGGATGTGATATAAAAAGAGAAGTCTTCTCTCTCTGTCTCTGTCTCCACTAGTCCCAAAGGTAATTATTAAGTTTTTTGTGTTTACTTAATGAAAGTATGTATATATCATACCTAGGTGAATATCTTTTTTTTTTTTTTTCCAGAGGATTTTGCTATAGGACGCGTATACTCGCCAGAAAGACAGAGAGAGTCAGAGAGACAAAAAGCGAGAAATCACTCCCCAGGGCAGATGGTCATGCAGCAATCCTTCTCCTCCATTCTCCTCTTGGGATCTTGGGCACACACGCACATGCGCCCGGCATGAGTATAAGCCACCGAGTCCAGGACTCGAACCATGGTTGACTACATGGGAGTCCAGTGACATAGCCATTACGCCAAATGCTGGTCCCAATTATCCTTTCTTTTCCTTTTCTTCCTTTCCTTTCTTTCTTTCTTTCTTTCTTTCTTTCTTTCTTTCTTTCTTTCTTTCTTTCTTTCTTTCCATCAATGGGATCATACTGATACAGTATCCTAGGTTTCCATCTTTGACTGACATGGCTTTGAGACATGGCAGACAGGCCATTCTTTGCAGAGCTGCGTAATAACTTACTGTGTGGTTATTAACTGATTTCCCTACTGTGCACAAGTACTGTGTCTCCAGGGTTTTGTTATTATAAGCAGTACTGGGACCAGCAGTTAGCGTAATGGCTATGTTGCTGGACTCCCACATAGCCGACCATGGTTCGAGTCTTGGACCCGGCGGCTTAAACTCATGCCGGGCGCGTGTGCGTGTGTGCCCAAGATCCCAAGAGGAGAATGGAGGAGAAGGGATTGCGGTGTGATCATCCCCCCGGGGGGTGATTTCTCGCTTTCTGTCTCTATGTCTCTCTGGCGAGTGTACGCGCCCTATAGCAAAAACCTCTCCAAAAAAAAAAATATATATATATATTATAAGCAGTACTGTCACAAACATCTAAAGGAGAAATGTAAAGGTTGGTATAAGTCAGTCTTGCAAACAGTAACACAATTATCAAACTGATTAAATAAATTTTTTATATTTTATACTATGTCTTACATTATTAAAACTTTTTCAATATTTCATGGAAATTTAATAGAAAAATTAAAGTTCACTCTATAAATGGTTTGTGACATCTGTTCTCTAACAGAGTTCAGAGACAGGAATCCTTACTAAATTTCTTTCACACTGAACAGATTTTATTTTTTAAGAGAGATTTTTGCTGTAGGTCACATACACTCACCAGAGAGACAGAGAGACAGAAAGCAAGAAATCACCCCCCGAGGGGGATGGCCACGCCACAATCTCTTCTTCGCCATTCTCCTCTTTGGATCTTGGGCACACACACACTCGCCCAGCGTGAGTTTAAGCCACTGGGTCTGGGACTTGAACCACAGTCGACTATGTGGGAATCTAGTGATGTAACATTATGCCATCTGCTGGTCCCACACTGAACACAATTAAAAATAAAGGAGTGGTCCAGCCTATGATGTGGTGGTTAGGGGCCTGAATCACACATGGCTGACTGTGTAGTTTGAGTCCCTATTGATATAAGCTCAAAATCCCAAAAGGAGGGAAAATGGAGATGAGATTATAGCATGTTCATTACCCATGAAGGGGCTTTCTCACTTCCCCCTCTTTCACTATCTCCCTGTCTCTTTCTGGTGAGTGTATGCGTCCTCTAGCAGATAAAATTAATTAATAAACATAACCAACTATGTTTCATTTTTATTAAAGAGGGATAAAGAGGATATGTAACTCAAAAGTATCATTTTACTTTGAATTATTATCAGGCACTGGAACTAAAAATTGTGGGCCCTCTTAACCAAGAATTCTAAAACAAGGCTAACCAAAGTCTGAGTTTACAAAGGAAGGAAATAAAAGAGTGTCTGAGTTTTTCTGAAGTCAGAATCTAACTCTTTTTCCTTTTAAGTTTTTCTACTTCACAGTAGATTTTGTTACTTGATTTGAATCTTCCTTTCGTAATGTGGAATCCAAAGAAGAAATTCTAATGAGGATCTCACCAATGTCAAAGATGGTTAGATGATTATTTCATTTTTTTTTTTTTGCTAGATGCATTAATTTACTCATTTGCAATTGTGCTAGGAGCTAGGGATGTCAGTCTCATTTAAAAAGGAATAAAAATCTAATAAGACTGTTGTTGTGGAAAGGGGGACACTTGGGAAAAGTGCCTTCTAATTTTTAAGTAAATTACTAGTTTTGATTTGTGCTTAGTGGGCCACTGCATCTTGTCATTAGTAGCTGAATGCTCAACTTCAATAACCAGGCCTGATTCTCTGGTTCAATTAAACTGGGGCCCCATTAATGAAAATAAGATCATCAGATTCCACAGTCCTCGGCAGATTAACAGTCATTAGCTATCGTGCACTGGGAATTGACAGCATGAATAATGTGAATATGTGGCTTTTTGAAAACACTAGTGTTTTGGAAACACAATTATTTTATTAATTTCATTAAATGCTCTTGATCATGTTATATGACACTCAACAAACTGCACTCCAAAACAGTTACAAGTTTGAAGTTTCCTTTTTGTCTTGTATAAAAACACTAGAAACCATAAGAAACAGCTACTTCTTTCTCTGAAAGCTTCATTGGGATCTGTCAATATGTGCATTTACAGTAAAATACCACAATTTACATGAATGCTATACAGTGAATTATAAGAGCACACGGTTATTTTTCTCATGCAATTTAAATCTCATCATGGGGAGTCCACTTTTGAGAAAGACACAAAAACAAATAGTTCAAATGAAGAAATATCTCCTGGCTTTTCCATGACTTAAAAAGTCTATTCTTGGGCATTATTCATTAGCTACACCTTTCAAATAAAATATCTGATGTAGAGAATAATTATTATATTCACTTACAGTAGGCTTCAAAGCCCACATGTGTAAAAATCAGCGACTGAAAAGCATATGTAGAGGGAGAACCACAAAGTGCAAAGCACGTTGGTATAATTTTTGGTGCAATACATGTGCAATGAGATTCATTCAATAGGAAGGATAGCAAACCCTACACTTACAAATGAATATAAATATAATTGGGATTCTAGGACAAAAGAAATGTGCTATTAGATGGCGATTACTAATTTTCAGTATGTGTAATTCAAATGGACTATCATTATGCATTGAGAGCTCATTTACAAAATCTACAAAATATATACTATTTATTCTCCTCTATAGTTTAGGTTCAAATACGGTCTATGGAAAAGTATCTGTTTAAATATAACATTGAATTAAAGATAAAATTAATATTTATTTGGGGCCGGCAGGTGGCTTAGTGGTTAAGGTTCTCGATTCCCACATGGCTGACTGCAGTTCATATCCTGGACCTGGCCACTTGAAAATCAGGCCAGGTGCATATGCGTGTATGCCCAAAATTCTGAGAGGAGATCGGCGAGAAGGGAGTGTGGGATGGCCATCATCCCTGGGGGTGATTTCTCACTTTCCCTGTCTCTGTCTCTCTCTGGCAAACCCATGTGCCCCATTGCAAAAACAAACAAAAAATTATTCAAATTATCTTTAATCTCATCCATTATAAATGTCCTTGAACTTTAAATGAAAATGACACCTAAAATATCTAGGGACCAGCAAGTGGCACAGGGGTTACGTTACTGGTCTCCCATATCACCAACAAAAGTTCAAGTCCCAAAACCGGTGACTTCAAAATCACGCTGGTGTGTGTGCCTGTGTGCCCAAGATCCCAGGAGGAGAATGGAGGAGAAGGGACTGTGGTGTGGCCATCTCCCTGAGGGTGATTTGTCACTTTCCTTTTCACTGACTCTCTCTCTCTCTCTGGCGATCACATATGCCCTATGGCAAAAACCTCTTTAAAAAAAAAAGACACCTAAAATATCTAGATACAGACTTAGAATGAGAGGGATCTACCATCAACATTTAGATACCCAATTCTTCTTGGAACAATGGAAAATCTGGTGAGACTGAGCCTGTATGCTTGCAAGGCAACACTTGTGAGAACTAAACTGCTACTACCTCTTCCAGATGGACATTGAACAAGCAGTTGGCTACAATCCCCACCACTCCCTTCAGCTCCTTCACATGGGTTACTTGTTAACTGCTATTTATTTTATCATTTGAAGAATTGTTAAAAGTTACTATTTCAGGCCAGTTAAAACTCCACATGGCAAAACGGGGTTTGAGTCCCTGTGGTGGCTCCATAATCACAATAAATAAATAGATAAACGTTTTAAAAAAAAGTTAGTGTTTCAGTAGCAGGTGAGTCATTTCTCTGAAGCACTTCCTTACCCCTTTTCCTTAACATGTATCCCTTTCTCCTCTACTAAGTCTCACTGTTGAAGTAGAACACGATCCTGTATCAAATATCCAGGCAATCAGCCCTCTTTTTTCATTTCTATTAACTTCCTAGCCTCAGTAGCAATCTGAGTTTGCAGCTCCTATCTTGGTATACGGCAATTACCGTGTTAAGGGCTTGCGATACGGAAGAGTGAGCTATAGTACTCTCTTTAGAGGAAGTCACACCGTACAAGGGAGTTACAGAAATAACGGGGCTTATAATTTAGGTGCTTATGTGCATACCTGATTCTGCTGATCTCAGAGGACGACCTCCAAATTTTATTTCAGTTTGGCGGAGTTTCGTCATGTTTAGCAGCTGTGTGACATGAGGAACATCTGTCGTTAGTTGGCAGCTTCGTGGAATAATGTCTGTAGGTTCATCTGTTGGAAAGGGAGCGCCATACAGAGCTGGAAATAAAACACACATTCATTTCCAAAATGTAAGCCATTTCTGCCAAATGGACACATCTTATAAATGAAACCAATTAAACCAAACATTTTAGAGTATGACTTTAGACAAGTTACTCAACCTATCAGCCTTGATTTTCTTGTCTGTAAAATGAGCATTGTAACTGCTTACTTCCTAGGCCTGTAGAAGAATTAAATTAGATAAAGCATAAAACATATGGAAGGATCAAAGAACTGTGAAGTAAATTAGAGTATTCACTGGGAACACTTCATATTTGCTTTTCAATACTAAAGGTGTGCTTTAGGAATGTTCCAATTAAGATTTCTGGGAGCACGTCAGCTCATAATAGCTTAATAAATACGATGTCAGTACTAAATAACAATAGTATCCACATACATTCTAAGAGTAAATTAAATTTTTTAAAAAAGTTTTTACCATAGGGCACATGTGCTCCCAAGAGAGACAGTGAGAAGCGAAGTGAGAAATCTCCTCACTCCCTAGGAGCAGTGGCCACAATCCTGTCTCCTCCATCCTCCTAGGATTTTGGGCACAAGTGCACACGTGCCCAGAATGATTTTTGTTTGTTTTCTTTCTTTCTTTCTTTCTTTCTTTCTTTCTTTTCTTTCTTTCTTTCTTTCTTTCTTTCTCTCTTTCTTTCCATTTAATCACGTGTCTTTACAGTGTACAACATTACTTTTTCCAGCTCAAATACCATGTATGTCAGTCAAGACTAAGATATTTTATACCTTATCATCAGCAATAGCTTCTTTTTTTTTGTCAATTAAGCATATTTTTACTTTTTTCCTTCCTCTCTCCCCTCCCTCCTTTCCATACTAAACTTTTTTTCACATTTTATTGATTTATAAAATGCCTTAAACTAAAAATATGAACAAAGCTAGAACCTAGTGATAAAAGCACTGTAATTTTCTTTTGAAACATTTTTTTCTCTCTCCATTCCCACTTTTACTAAAGAGAGGCATAAACTGACTTATTTGCAAAAAAAATTAGGTTAGTCTCATTCTGGTCTGTTATTTGCACAAAGCCCCATAAGAATATAATTTCTGATACAAGGCAACAGATACTATTGTATTATTGAATTTACCCAAATACCATTCTGTCACAGAACAAGAATGCTCACAAACATTTTCCAACTGCAAAGGGGTCAGGAATGAGAAACTTTTATGTTTCACATTTTTAAAAAAATTAACAAATTGCTGAACCTATCAACAACTCACAAGAGAACTCAAATCCTTAAATCTGGAAGACAAAGCATAGGAGAAAATCAGTAATGTTTTAGACAAATGTCATAGAATTCTATTTCACCAGTTCACGCTCATGTAATCTCTCTTTTGTTGAACTTGCAGTGTTACTGTGGTATGATCTGTCCATTTAAATTATGAAAATCAACATTCAATGTTATTATTGATATTTCCAAACTTGTCCCTACCATTCATCAAGTTGTCCTTTTTCTTGGTTATTTTTGTTCTCTTATTTCTGTTCCTAGTTTTCCTAGTACAGCACTCCATTCAGAACTTCTCGAAGAGCTGGTCTGGTGTTGGTAAATTCTTTCAGGTTTTGTTTATCTGAGAATATTTTGGGCTTTCTCTCATAGGAGGGATAATCTTGCCGGATATAGTATTCTTGGCTGAAATTGTTTTTCACTTAACACTTTGAATATATTTTCTTATTCTTTCCTTGCTTGCACTGTTTCCAACGGGAGGTCCAGTGTTAGCCTGATGGGATATCCTTTGAAAATAACTTGACATTTCTCTCTTGCCAATTTTAGTATCTTGTCTCTCTCTGTGGTTTTGGTCAATCTGGCTATGATGTGCCTTAGAGAACTTCCTGGGTTGAATCTATGTGGGGTCTTTTGTATTTTTTGGGTCTGGATATTTGAATGCCTCTCTAGGTTTGGAAAGTTTTCTTCCAGGATTTCATGGAATTTATTATCAATGCCCTTATTAATTTCTTCACCTTCTGGGATATCAATTATCTAGATGTTTGGGCATCTAATGGTATCTAGTATTACTTGTAAATTATTCTCACTTTTTTGGGAGGGGTTATTTTCTCAGTCTTTCTGGTAAATTCTTCTAGATCAGAGGTTCTGTCTTCTACATCTGAGATTTGATTTTCTGCATGATCTAATCTGCTTTTAATACTTTCGAGGGAGGTTTTGATTTCCTGTATTAGAGGCTTTATCTCTAACAGTTCCTTTTATTCTTTTTTATGGTATGTATTTTTCCTCTTTCAGTTCATGCAAGAACTCTCTCACCTCCTGGAACTCATTGTCTCTATTCTCCTGAATCTGTTGGAGTTCATTGTCTCTCTTCTCCTGCATCTCTGTTAGCTTTGTAACTATGAATATTCTAAATTCTTTATCTGACATTTCCATGAGTTCCATTGTACTGTCTGTGGAAGACGAAGGGCTATTCTTTCCCCTTAGAGGAGAGATATTTTCTTGGTTTTCCATATTTCTTGTGCCTCTGTGGTGATTTCTGGTCATCTGATGGATTATGTGTTACTCCCTACTTTCTTGGAGTTAATTCTGAGTGTTAGAGGCATGTGGCAGGAGATGACCTGCAATATTTCTGCAGTTCTGTTTCCCTTATCCTCACCAAGCAACCTGCACTTTTGTCAATGGAATTGGATTTTTTTTTAGAAGAATTATTTAATTTTATTTACTCATTGATTTATTTAAATTTGACCACACACACACACACACACACACACACACACACACATACACACACACAGAGGGAGAAAGTGAGAAAGCAAACCACCAGGCCCAGGACTTGAACCGTGGTTGGCCATGTGGGAGTATCCATTGCCTTAATCACCACACCACCTGCTATTCATGGAACTGGATATTACAAAGGAAGGCCTCACCGTTTCTAGGGAATAGGTGCACTGGGGCTGAGGTGTGGGGTTTCAACCAAGAATTCAGAGGCGTTGGGAGGAGATGAGCCGCGCTCTCTGCAGCTCCATGTTTCTCCCTGGTGCTCACTTTGTAGTTTCTATTCTTTGATTTTTCAGTCATTTGGTGATGTATTCATGTTTGGCTAACTTGGTGGAGATTTCTGCTACTGTGAGCTCATATGCTTCACCAAGGTACTTCTATGCCTATTTTGCCACTACTACTGTGTTTTGCAACACGGTATCCACAGAAAGAGATTTGAATTCAGATTTATGAAGATGAGTTTTTTCCCTTTCTGGAGCAGTTCAGTGGGGGTTGAGGTTTTCTATGACCCTAAAAGTATTCAGATGTTTCACTTTTGTGCACCTATACCTGTCTAGACACTCAAAGTGTAGAAACTGAGAAGGTGAGAAAGTTAAGTAAAAGAAAAGGAAAAAAGGGAAAAAAAAGATAAAAAAAAGGTAAAACAAATACAAAACAAATGAAAAGGGAAAAAATTTTTTTCCTAAAAAAAGGCAAAAAAAAAAAAAAAAAGAAAATCACGTGACGCTCTTAGAGCTGGGCCCACCTGCACATGGATTCTGAAATTAGCAAGAGAAAGAAGAGTTCAGAGGTAAGAGACAGTAGTTACATATTTTTTAAAAAAACATATATATCTATAAAAGAAAAGTTCTGAGAGAAAGGGAGTGGGAGAGAGACAGACAGAGGCAGAGAGAAGACAGAGACCAGCCTACCTTGTTTCGCTAGGAGTTGGGCTGAAAGGAGAGCTTTAGGGCAGAGGCTTAGGCTCTCCAGTTAAAGTGACAGAGCTGGGCCCATCTTAGATGCACATGGATTCTTGCTTTGCTAGGAGTGGGCACTCCAGTTGGGCACTGCAGCTGCCTGGTTCAAACTGCAGTTGGCCATGTTTGAATCTAGTGTCTTAACCACCACAGCACCTACTGGCCAAGAGCAAATAAATTTTTTAACTTTAAAAAAAATTATTTATTTTACATTCATTCGCTGAACACAAAATGAGATTTCCCAACCAGGATATGGTGGCTTAACCATACATATTATCAACAATTTCCCATTTCTTGTGTGTGTGTATGTGTGTGTGTGTGTGTGTGTGTGTGTGTATTTCTCTCCCATTTCTTACCCTCTGCCATTTTCTACCCTCCTCCCACACTGTCTCTGGTATCTGCAGTTGCTTTTCATTCCCCCCCCCCCCCCCCCACACACACACACTCCCCATTTTACAGGAGGAGCAGAGGCAAAGCCAGTAAAGACATGGACAATTTGAAGAACATCATCAAAGACCTTGATTCAATTGACAACAGAACATTCCATCTAAAAATATCAGGATACATGTTTTTGTAGGTACATATGCTACATTTGCCAAGATAGATCATTAACAAATCTGAGTAAATTATAAAGATGTGGGTCATACAAGGTATTCTTTTACAACAATGAAACAAAATTTGAAATAGGTAACAGAAAGATATCTGGAAAATTTCTTTCCTTTTTAAAAATTTTGTTTATTATTTTAAATTCACCAGAGACAGACAGAGAACAAGAGACAGAGAGAAAGAGAGAGAGAGAGAAAATTAGAAAGTAAGCCACCAGGTCTGGGACTCAAACAGCAATTTGCCACTTAACCACCATGCCACTTGCTGGCCTCTAGAAAACTTCTAAGTATTTGGACACTAAATCATTCTTGATAACCCACAAGTCAAATAATAAATCAAAAGACAATTCAGAAAGTATTCTGAACTGAATGAAAATGAAAGCACAGCACTTTATCTGTGAGATGCAGTGAAAGCAGTGCATTGAAAGAAACTCAAAACACTAAATACTCATTATTAGAAAATAAACATGGCCCTAAAACAATAATCTTATATTCTCTTAGTAAACTTAGAAAAAAAGATAGGAAATTAAGCTTAAAGAAAGAAAAAGTGAAGAAAAGAACAAAAATCAAAGCATAAATCAGTGAAACAGAAAACATGAAAATAATACATGTGAAAATAATACATTTGGTTTCACATGGTCAGTGAAACCAAATTCTACTTCATTGTGATCAATAGCATCAATAAACCTCTGTGTAGATTAATGAAGAAAAAGGAGAAATCATGAAATAAAAATATTAGCATTTAGTGAGGTGTGAGGTGACATCCTACAGATAAGAAAGGATCATAAAGGGAATATTATAAGCTTAAGCCAATAAATGACACAAGTACATGAAATGGTATGCTTCTTGAGAGACAAAAATAAAAACCATAATTATGTGTAATGAAGTCCTTTACAGAATGGGCTGCTATCTTTAAAACCACAGCTATTCCTGGGACCAGCAGTTGGCGTAATGGCTATGTCGCTGGACTCCCACGTAGTTGACTGCAGTTTGAGTCCCGGACCCGGTGGCTTAAACTCACGCTGGGTGCGTGTGCGTGCGTGCCCAAGATCCCGAGAGGAGAATGGAGGAGAAGGGATTACAGCGTGGCCAGCCCCCCTGGGGGGGTGATTTCTTGCTTTCTCTCTCTCTGTCTCTCTCTGCCTGTCTGGCGAGCGCATGCGCCCTATAGCGAAAACCTTTCCAAAAAGAAAAATACACAGCTATTCTTTTTATTTTTTCTCTTTTATAATGTACTAACTGTAAGCTTTCCAAAGTTACAGAGACATGCAGACATCCAAATCCAGGAAATACAAAGAACACCAAATAGATATAAGAAAATCCTCTCCAAGGTGTATCGTAGCCAACTTGATAAACCTCAAAATCAAAGATGATATTCTAAAAATGCCAACCAAGCAATGCCAAGTTATATACAAAGTTTATCCCATTAAACTAACATCAGACCTCTCAAACTGAAACAATGCAAGCAAGGAAATGATGGGAAGATATATTTAAAACTCTGAAAGGAAAAAACCAATTTCAGCCAAGAGTACTATATGCAGCAAAATTATCCTTCAAATGGGAAAGAGAAATAAATTCATTCCTGGATAAACAAATGTTAAAAAAATTCACCCAAACTCAGGAACCAGCAGTTAGCGTAATGGCTATGTCGATGGACTCCCACGTAGTCAACCGCGGTTCGCGTCCCGGACCCGGCGGCTTAAAACTCATGCCGGGCGCGTGTGCGTGTGTGCCCAAGATCCCGAGAGGAGAATGGAGGAGAAGGGATTGCGGCGTGACCATTCCCCCTGGGGGATGATTTCTCACTTTCTGTCTCTATGTCTCTCTCTGTCTGGCGAGCGCACGCGCCCTATAGTGAAAACCTCTCCCCCCCAAAAAAAAAAAAAAAAAAAAATTCACCCAAACTAAACCAGTTCTTCAGGAAATACTTAAGGGAATATTACACCTACACCAGCAAAACTAAAGGGAGCTAAATAGAACTAAGAGAACACTAAACAACTAGGGAAAAAAAAAAAAAAGAGTAGTGAAACAAAGGAATAAGCCTACACATACTGAGAATAGTGTTGAATTACAAGATTAAATTCTCCAACTAAAATTTAGGCTAAAAAATTCAGATTCAACCATTTTACACACAAGCAGGTTTAAGGACAAAGTCATCATTCATTTGATAGACAGTTGTATCCAAGAGTTTTATACTGCATTTGTATATTTAATTATTATATCCATTACTCACTGTACAAACCTATATAACCTAGGAAAGTCCAAAATGCTACAACTAGCTGAGTCTTTCTTCATAATGAATTTAGAAAAGGCTAAAATCAGTAACTTTGTAAAGCCTATAAATCACCAAATCACTGATTTAATCATGCCTTCTTTTTAAACATCTCTTTCCAATTTTATTTTTTTGCCTTTTTTGAGGATTTATTTCTTTATGCACAGTACAGTACTATGGCCTTACAAGAACTGACAGTGAATGTATAAAAGTTTTCTTTTTCTATCTCTTCCTAATGAGCTATTATTATGTACAATTTTACCTCTCTCTAAAGACCACGGATGGATACCACGGATCTTTTCAGACTACTGCTATTCTAAGGAGTGGAGGACAGCATTAGGGTGAGTTAAAACACAAGGCTCTTTATTCTTGATGAAATCTATCAGTTTTTCTTCATGAAGCATTCATTTCCCTGGTGGCCACAAGCTTTTGGTTAGTTGCCAGAGTCTCCAAAGAGTTGATACTGGTAGTTTTTGCCAGATTGTTTCAGTGCTTATATGGAGGGATTTACTTTGCAGTCCTTTACTCCACCATTTTCACTGATAAAAATTTAATTGATAACAAAGCTAGCATAACCAGTGATCAAGAATGAAACAAAGACACCCATTATTATCTCTTATTTTCAATATCGTACCATAGATCTTCGTAAGTAAGAAGGGCCAAGAAAAATAAGTAAAAGTACGAGGACTGAAAAAGAAGAAAGAAAACCATTTTTACTATGATCTACAAAAGAATATACACCATTTATTATAAACTGAGTTCAGCAAAGATTTTGGATATGCAACCAACTTACAAAGTTATTTGCATTTCTGTTTACTTAAATAGAGAAGTTATTATTTTTTTTCAGAAGTTTTTTGGGACCAGCAGTTAGCGTAATGGCTATGTCGCTGGACTCCCACGTAGTCGACCGCAGTTCGCATCCCAGACCCGGTAGCTTAAAAACTCATGCCGGGCATGTGTGCATGGGTGCCCAAGATCCCAAGAGGAGAATGGAGGAGAAGGGATTGTGGCGTGGCCATGCCCCCTGGGGGGTGATTTCTCGCTTTCTGTCTATCTGTCTCTCTGTCTGGCGAGTGCACGCGCCCTAGAGCGAAAACCTCTCCAAAAAAAAAAGATTTTTAAAAAATATAAACAATTTAAAATAGGATATGCTTGACCTTCAAAGAGAAATACTTAATTTTAAAAAAGAGAAAAAATATATGAATATAATTATCATATTTATATATAAAGACTAAATATTATAAAGATGATAATTTTGTCTAAATTAATTTATAAATTTGGTCTGTTTACATAGAACTTCCCAATAAGGTTTCATGGACTCTTAAACTGACTCTAAAATTTATATGAAAAGACAAAAAATAAACAATACTTTCTAAGGGCAATGTTGGGAGACTTTTTAAAAAGCTATAGCAATCAACAAAAAGGTAAGTGTGACAGAATAGGAAGCTTCAAAATAGAAAATGCACACACGAAAATTTAATTTCTAACAAATTTATCATTTCAGATTACTAAGAAAATAAATAACATATGCTAGAATAATTAGAATGAATCTAGGTCATTTCCTCATGTAATATATTGAAGTCAATTCCACATGGATTAAAGATATAAATGTACATCAAACTTTAAAAACTTGGAAAGATGAATACAGAAGAATACCTTTACGTCCTTTATATCCTTTAGAAGGATTTCTAAATCAAGGACGAAAAACAATTATAAAGGGAAATTCTGAAAAATCTATGTGGCAGATCATATTTTCCAAAGACAGACACAATGGTATTCTCCTTTCTACATGCTCTTTTAATAACCTGAACACAACACTCCTTCCATTAAGAGGTAGGGTCTGTGTACCTTATCTTTTCCCCCCCCTTTTATTTTAATTTTTGGAGAGGTTTTTGCTATAGGGCGCATGCGCTCGCCAGACAGAGAGAGAGAGACAGAGAGACAGAAAGTGAGAAATCATCCCCCAGGGGGAATGGCCATGCCACAATCTCCTCCATTCTCCTCTCAGGATCTTGGGCACGCACACACACGTGCCTGGCGTGAGTTTTAAGCCACTGGGTTTGGGACGCAAGCCGTGGTCGACTACATGGGAGTCCAACAACACAGCCATTATGCTAACTGCTGGTCCCTGTGTACCTTCTCTTTGAAAATGAGCAGGGACCACCCCATGGTAAGGCAGCTGCATACCGCACGGCCAACTATGGCTCAAGTCCCAGACCCAACTGCTTGAAAAACACACCAGGTATGCACAGAATCCCAAAAGAAGAAATGGAAAAGAGATTGCAGTGTGATCATCTCCAGTGAGGAATGCTTTCTCACTTTCCATCTCTTCTCTCTCTCTCTCTCCAGTGAGCACATTTTTGACAAAATTTTTGAAAAAGGAAAAACACAAGTGGGCCTTTGTGGCTTTTCACCAAAGAACAGAGCAGAATTGACACTTTAAAATTCCAAAACTAGGTCCTTTAAGGCCATACATTGATAGCTTCTGCCTTGCTTGCTGAAACACTCACACTGTAACCTTGATCTGTCGCGTAAGCAGTCTAACTACCCCACTGCTGTCCTGACCCAGTCAAGCTCCTACAGAGACATCACAGGAGGACATTCCCAGACTCAGTGAAGGGACAGAAATACCCAGCCAGCTGCCCACTGCTCCAGTTCCACCCACCATCCCATTGCAACCACAAGACATTTTGACCAGAAACACTCAGCTAAACTCTTCCCAAATTTCTAAGCCACAGAAACCTTGGGAGATAATAAAATAACTGTTACTGCTTTACACTAGTAAGTTATGGGGTACTCCCAATACAGCGCTAGAAACTAGAACCTGGCTCTATCAAAATTGAAATTTTGATACCATGAAGAATGCAAAGAAATCCACAGATTACAAGATGACATCTGCAACCATAAATTCAACAACACACTGTCCATAGCGCATGCACAGAATTTCTCCAATCAATGAAAAAAAACAAACAAAAAATAGGCAGACATATGCAGCCAATTCAGGTGACCAATAACACATGAAAGACAAATACCGCGTGAAAGCTGCATGATTTTCACAGTTAATGCGAGAGAGGGAAATTTAAGTGAAAGTATAAATGAAATATAGCACATAGAAAACGGAGACGCTCAAGAAATGGTCAAGGACAAATGCCCCTTAATAACAGCCTTGACTAGATTAAATGCAGTTGCCAAATTTTGCAATTTTTTTCCCTGTTGATTGTTCTTTGTTCAGCTATATCCTGAAAAGTACTCCCTGCACATTTTATTTGGGTATCACAATTTTCTCCCCAGGTGGCAAATGACAAATCAAGCTGGCATCCAGACACTGAGGGACCGAGCTCTGCCTGCTCTGTTCTTTCAGATAAGGTCTATCTTCTGGGAGGGACTGTGTATGAAAAGACACAGACTACCTGATTAACATCTGGATAATGACACAGTTGAATCTAACCTGCTTTTGCTAACAAATCTAAAAGCACATAATTTTGGCTGGAATGGTCAGTTCAAAATGGCAAAATGGTACATGAAGGAGAAGGCTATAGGAAAGCTGACAGATTTGCTCATGTAGCATCACACATAACCAGATGATGGGGTTTTTGATGTCTTGCTCCCCGCATGAGTTAGTATATTATTAGAATGTTTAAGTGACTCTGTAGCCCTGTTTGCCTTTCTTTGGCTATAAAGCCATCATAAAATGAACCATTCTGTAGGTGTTTAATATCTTTGATGAGAATCTTAACAGCTTTAAAAATTAAGTCGTCAATTTTGATATGTATTTAAAGCACTTTATGCATTAAAAATCATCATCCCCATTTTATTGGGGGGGGGAACGCCTTGTAAAGCAGTAAGATTTACAGATCTGCTTTGGTTTACGGCTCCTCATAATTTATATAGTTTAAATACTAGTTTTATAACAGTTCACTGGTCCTAGGCTCATCTATAGTCATCTGAAATATCTGGTGATAGCCTGCAGTGCCTAACACAGTGCCTTATTTATATCACATTTCAGCTGTCTGAAACATCAGCGAAAGCAAAGCAGATAAAAGTCTCTCTCAAAATACTGCTCTAACATATTTTAAGTTTTTTTTCCACTTATTCATTCACTCATTTGTTCACTTGCCATCTAACTACTAGATTTTCTATGGGTCTGGGATAGATTCAAATCCATGCCTTTATGGAGTTTACTATACAATACAGAAAGACATTTAAGATGCAGTGTATTACAGTGGTTAAGAAAAGGCTTTGGAGCAAAGGCATTCTGGATTTACATTCTGCTCCACATTCTCAGCTGTGTGATTTTGGTACAGTAATACCACCTTGCCATGTCCTGCTTTCCTTATCTGTAAAACATAGATATAAAAATAATACTTCCTTCATAGGGCTATTGTAACAATTAGGTGGAGCTTAAAAAATAATTTATATGAGGGGATTAAGAATAGCACCTAGTACACAGCAAGTGCTTTATGTCTTCTATTATATGAATTATTTCATTAAAATGATGACAAAACCATGTGTTTTCAATGATTAAAGATTTTGATATTTAAAGGGCAAATAAACCTAGGCTACAACTAATTCTTGGCTAGCTTGAATAACTCACATCTTTCAAATTTCTTTTTCTTTTTTTTTTTATTGCTATAGGGTGGCATGGGCTCAGCAGTGAGCAAGAGAAAGTGAGAAATCATCCCCGCAGAGAATGGCCATGCCACAGTCTCTTCTCCTCCATTCTTCTCTAGGGATTTTGGGCGCACACACACACACACACACACACACACACACATGCAGTGTTTTTCTTTTTCTTTTTTTTTTAAATTTATTTATTTACATTCATTTACTGTACATCATTACAGCATACAAAATGAGATTTTCCATCCAGAATACACTGTATATTGGCTCAATCAAACACATCAACATATATGTTATCATCAACAAATAATTTTCCACTTCTTGTTTCCTGTATATTTTTCTTTTTTTTTTCCCCCAGTGTGTTTTTCAGGCTGCAGGATCCGAGACTTGAACCACGAAACCAGCCATGTGGGATGCAGATGCCTTACCATACCATGACCTGATTCACTGTGTTTTTTGATGCACAGAAGTTTTTAATTTTGATGAAGTCTAACTTGCTTATGTTGAAAAAAATTCTGCTGCTATGATTCTGTTGTCATAGCTAAGAATACAGACAATTGCCAAGTTATCGAGATTTACCTTTCTCTTCCAGAAGTTTTATGGTTTTAGGTCTTATATTGAGGTTGTGGATGAATTCTAAGCTAAATTCTGTATATGGTTTGAAGCAAGTGTCCAACCTCATTCCTTTGCATGTGGAGATTCAGTTGTTTCAGAATCATTTGGTGGTGAGGCTATTCTCTGCTCATAAAATGATCTTGGCACCCCTATTCAAAACAGACATATGATTTGTTTCTTGATTCAATACTATTCTATTTAGTTGGTCTACATATCAATTTTTATACCAGTATCAAAGTGTTTTGATTACTGCATCTTTGTAGTTTTGAAATTGGGAAGTGTGAATCTTCCAATGCTGATCTTCAGCTTCATGACTGTTTTGGTTAGTTTGGACTTCTCGCAATTTCACATGAATTTGAGGATTAGCTTTTCATTTCTGCAAAGGTCACTGGAATTTTGAGAAAGACTGCCCTAAGTCCATAGACTGCATTGGTAATGTTGACATCTTAACAGTAAGTCTTCCAGGGCCAGCAGGTGGCATGGAGGTCAAGGTGACTGGATCTCACATGGCCAACTGTGTGGTTTGAGTCACAGATCTGGTGGCTTGGAAAACATGCTTGGCACATGTGCATATGTACCCAAAATGTCGAGAGAAGAATGGAGGAGAGGGAACTGTGGAATGACCATCTTAACTGGAGGGATGATTCCTCACTTTCCTTCTCTCTCTCCAGTGAACACTCATATTCTACAGCAAAAAAGAAAAAGAAAGAAAAAAAAATGGGATGTATATTTATTTATATTTTCCTTAATTTCTTTCAAAAATATTTTATAGTTTTCAGTCTATAAATTTCACCTTCTAGGTTAACTTATTCCCTAGGTATTTAATTACTTTAGATACTACTATAAATGTAAACAATGTTCTTAGTTTTTGAAAGGTAAAGTTTTATTATAAATCATATTTTATAATATACAGTTACAAAATAGAACAGATATTTTGATTAGAATACATGAGTCTTGCATATAGTAGTACTTCCTTATCTGAAGGGAAATATGTTCCAAGATCCCCCATGAGTGCCTGAAACCACGGATGGTATCGAATCTCATATATACTATGTTTTTTCAATTTGATAACTATCTCAGTTATTTTAGAATGCACACTGAACTATGAAGTTAGCGGACCTGTAAAATCATCATCGGTAAGTCTATGCCTGATGAATGAACGCTTGATGTTTCTTCTCTCTTCTGTTCTTTCTTCTTTGTTTTTATCTATCTACACATATATTCTGGTTTGTATTATAAACACAGAATGATAAGAGTTAATCAATAATTCAGTCATACAAATGTCTAAAAATGCCAGTCCATGTCCCTTTAGGAGCCACAAATGTAATAAACTCAATTGAATCAGCATGCTTTACTACTAGGTGAGTTTAAGTCATTCCTCTGGGTAAGTAAAAACTGGTTAATTGCTTCTTGCAAGGTTCCAATAATTCACTTCCTAGTATATCCCACTGTGTAAACAAAGAACGGCAAAGGAATTAGGCAAAATCTCCTGACTTGGGTACATATAAAAGGTTCTAGAGTGAAAAGGTAGCAGTTTAAATAAGCCAAGAGCACAGTACTGAGCTCAAATAAACATTTACTATAACATTTTAAAATCGAATGTCAGTATAGAATTTAAGAAATGTGTAAGAAAATTTCCTAGGATGAATGTCTCAACACAGACTAGATGTCTCAACACTGACTAATCTCTTTGTAGAAGAAAGTGACCTCTCCTTCAGTAAAAAAAAGGACAAAAGAACATCTGTTATTTATTGTAAGATAGGAACCCAGAACATTGCCAGTCATCAAATCTTGGCTTTCTTACTCAATAATCTCCTGGATCTTTCCTTTTTAAAATTTCCCTTCTTTTCTTTGACTCCATAAAAGGCAGTATATCATAGTGTAAGGGGACTTCAAAAAGCCTGTGGGGAAATGGAACTAAAGTATGAGTTCATTTTGGTAAAAAAAAGTTTTGAAATCCATGTATAGCTTTTTCATAATGCGTATTTTGATAACCTTTGTGAAGCGTTCAAATCCTGGCTTTACTGGTAATAGTTACATAACATGTGACACATTACTTGGCTTCTCTGTGCCTCAGTTTACTACTTATAAAATCAGGGATAATAGTGACACCTACCTCACAGGATTATGATCATTAAATAAGTTCTGTATGTAATATTTGTAAAGTGCTTAAAACAGCACTAGTTGGGGCCAGTAGGTAGCATAGAGGTCAAGGGTGCTGGACTCCCACATGGCTGGCTGACCACAGTTCAATTCCCGCACCTGGCGATTTGCTTTCTCACTTTCCCCTTCTCTTTCTCTCAGTCTGTTCCACTCTGGTCAAAATAAAATAAATAAAAGTTAAATAAAATAATTCTTTAAAAAAGAAAAAACAACAGAGCCTAGTCATGTCAAAAGTTAGTGCTGTAATCACCACTAACACCTCCACCATCATCATTTTATCTCCTTGACCAAGGACACCAGATGTGTGTATACTACGTTATTTTTTGCCCTCTTTTTCTTTTCTTTTCTTTTTCAAAGGTTTTGCCATAGGCCATGTGTGCTCACCAGAAAGAGAGGGTGGGAAGGAAAGTGAGAAATCAGCCCTTACGGGGATGGCCATGCTGCGATCCCTTCTCCTTCATTTCCTCCTGGGATTTTAGGCATGCTCACAGTGCCTGGTGTGATTTTCAAACCACCACATCCGTGACTCAACCAAAGTCAGTCACAGGGGAGTCTAGTACCTTAACCACCATGCCATTACTAGCCTGTTTGTCCTCTTTTGCATAGTTTTGTTCATAATGAAGTTTTGTATTATTAATTTTTCTAGTGTTTATATTTACACATAGAACTCTGAGGATAAGAACTGTGCTCTACATCTTTATGTCATTCAAAGAATGCAGCCTGGTGTAATATTATACTACTTTATATTATACCTCCCACTCTGCCATTATCACACTGAACTCGTTCCCTAAACACATCAGAAGATCCTTTCGTGATATCATGCCTATATATGTATATGCTATTTCCTCTGTCTGAAATGCTTTTTTCCCCCCATTATCCTTCTTTCAATGCTTGGGAAATTATTTTTCCCTGAAGATGCAGTTCAGAATTAATTTTCTAGGTTAACACATCCCAAATAGTAGTCTGTGGACAGATACTGATCTGTGAATTCATTTTCACTGTCTATGGTAAAAATGTCAGCCTTTACTCTGAAATGAAGACGTTCCTAGTTTGTGTTAGTACACATGTGCGTGTCTGTTTAAATGTCTTTTATTTAATGAACTAATTAGAATAATTTGACTTGTTTGCCTGTTTTAATCCTCTGATTTGGCAAATTTGAAGGTTGGTAACCTTATGGCATTCCTCAAGTTTTTACTGACAGGTCTGTGAAATCCAAGTGCCTCACCAAATGGCTCCTCCAAGGGGTAAGTAATCCAAACTCTACTTTCCTGCTAAATTAAGCAATAGTCTTATAGTAAGAGAGGAAGAGAGGTTCAGATGTGCCACGTGAGTTGTGCTATGTGAGGTGTGCCATGTAGGATATGCCATGTGGGTGTGCAACACAGGATCTGCTTCTTAGTACCTGCCATGCAGGGTCTGTCACAGACGTTAGAGTTAGAGTTAGTGCCACATAGGATCTGCCACACAGTTCGCCATGTGGGATTTGCTCCTAGGATCTGCTACACAGGGTCTCACCCATGACTTGTGTCACACAGGATGTATCAGATTGAATCTGCCACATAGGTTGACCCATGTAAGATGTGCTCTGTGAGTTGTGCCACATGAGGTGCGCCACATGGGGTCTGCCATGTGGGGTGTGCCTTATAAGATCCAACACTTAGTTTCTGCCATGCAGGGCCTACCATAAGAATTAGGTTAGAATTAGGGTTAGAATTAGGGTCATACAGCACCTGCCACTTGGTATGTGCCTCACAGGGTCTGCCACATAGGATCTGCTCCTAGGATATGCCACACAGGGCTTATCATGCAGGATCTGCTATGCAGAATGTACCATGTAGAGTCAGCCATGTGGGGTGTGTCATGTGGTATGTACCACGTGAGGTGTGCCTTGTGTGGTGTGCCATGTGGGATGTGTCACATGAGATGTGTCTTGTAGGATGTGCTATGTGAAGTGTGTCTTCTGGGGTCTGCAAAGTGATGTGCCACATGAAGTGTGCCAGAGAGCCACACAGAATATGCCATGTGAGTGCCACACCATGTGAGCCATGGGTCACATGAGGCACGATGCGTGGGATGTGCCACATGGGATGTTCCATGTGAGCCACAGGCCACGTGGATTGTGCCACATGGGATGTGCACATGAGGTGTGCCATATGTGCCACACAAGATGTGCCATGTGGGTAGTGCCACATGAGCCACATGGAGTGCGCCATGAAGTATGACACAAAGATGTGCCATGTGAAGTGTGCCATGTGGGATGTGCCACATGAGTCACGGGAAGTATGCCATGAGAGGCATGCCACATGAACCACGGGCTTTGTGAGGCAGGCCACTGGGGGTGCCATGTGGGATGTACCACGTGATCCATGTGAGGTGTGCCACGTGGCTGACCATGGTTGAGTCCCAGACCTGCAGGCTTGAATATCATGCCGGAGATATGTGTATGAGTACTCAAAAATCAAGGAAGAGAAAAGAGAGTGGATTGCAGTGTGGCCATCTCCCAGGGGTGATTTCTCACTTTTCCTTTCACTGTCTCTCTGTCCCGCTCCAGCAAGTACACACCCCCTATAGCAAAAATCTATGAATCATTATCATTTTCATCCCAGGTGAAAATCAAAGGAAACTTGTGTATCCTTTCAACCGTTAGAGTTTAAAACCATCTTAGCAGGATGATGTATCACCTTACAAATTCCAGATGGTTATCTGCAGAGTATACTGACCAATCAAATTGTGAATAAGGTAATGTATGTAATCCTAGTATCTCTAGAAATAATATGAGGAAGAACCCATCTAAACATGATCACTAGAAAATTAACATGATTTCTCCCAAATGACTTCATGGACACCAAGTAATACTACTGACTGGGGACCAGCAGGTGGTGTAGTGGTTAGGGTGCTGTTCTCCCACATGGTCAACTGTGGTTCGAGTCCTGGATCGGGTGGCTTGAGTCTCACACTGGTCATATGTGTGTGCATCTAGAATCCCAAGAGGAGAACTGAAGCATGGCCATCCCCCCTGGGGGTGAGTTCTCACTTTTTTTTCTGTCTCTCTGGCAAGTGCACACAACCTATAGCAAAAAAATCTTTCTTAAAATACAAGAGATAGCAGACTGGAAAACTGTAGAGATTTTTGAACACCTAACATCTTTTGCATGCCTTTCCTAATTTGGTGACTTTCTCACAGAATGAGTCCTGCCTCTAAAGTCAGGAATCAGACATTGCTTTACCAGCTCCCTGGCACTATGGAACCTAAATCCATAAATCAGACACAGCCACATCAGACTTTGTTCAGAGAAACAAGAAGAAGAAATCCAGCTCTAGTGAGGGTGGCAAGGAAGAAGACACCCTGCTTCCAGGGCTCCTATAATAGGAATTCGAGAGCCTGGAGCCCTACATTATGGTGTGGCTATTTCTCTGCACAGCTTCAGTGCTATGCACAGCGCAGGGAGCAATTCCTGGAGTAATCTTGTTGGATTTGTTCTTGTTATAGCCTTTAAGTCTGACTCTCTAGCTAACCTTGAGATTCTATGAACTGGCTTGTTTCCTAAAGTAAACTCCCTTTATGTTTCAACCATCTAAAGAGAATTCTGTTCTTTGCAACAAAGAACCCTAACTTAGATAGCAAGTGTTACCATAAGCAAACAGGAAAAGAAAACCTTCACATTTTTGTGACATTTGGCTACAGTAAAAATAAACATTTGATCCAGAATAAAGAAACCAGCATGTTTGTGGACAAATTTACTTTAGGAGAGGTATAAACTGTTATCACACAGCGATAATATTCCAAAGGCATGGCTAATTATAAATATACATCAGAGAACTGAAAAATCTTGATAACAACGTGAACATACCATCTTTATCAGCAGTGTCTTGGGGCTTTGATTTCAAGGTGAAGATCTTCCGAAGCTTACAGTTAGCTGAGACGATAATTCCATCCAATGACTGAAAAGCTGCTCCTTTAAAAATTTCACTGGTGAATGCTACCAAGTCAATGCACAGATTGCACCACTGAAACAGAGAGAAGGAAGAGTAAGTTCCTTCCAGAGTCACGTAAATGAACACACCATTTACGTGAAGGGACATGAAAAAGTTCATGGGGAATGCATGTTATGAAAAAAACTATGCATAGGATAGTTTACTCTGGGCGTCCCACCCTTCGCAATGTATTCCCTGACACAGGCATGGCTCCTGATCGCCCTGGGCTTGCTTCTTGCTGGCCCTGTGGCCCCTGTGCATATCTGCCTGAACAGGAGCGAAAGTAAAAAACAAAAGCAAAAAACAAACAAACAAACAAAAACTATGCATAAATTTCAAAATTTCTTTGTACCAATATCAACCTGTTACTTTAATCCCATTATTTTTCCACAAACATTTTGATGTCCCCTCGTGTAGAAAGTCCAGAGAGTTGAGAAATTTTTCTGGTTTGATCAGTCCTAACCCAATTTTCTCCTTTAAGCAAATCTGTTTTGGTTTAAATTTTCTTTAAAATTATCTTGATTCTTCCAAAGAAATCACCACAATCTTTTAAACCACAAAGTAGTCATCTGGCTGCAGAATTCCCATCATTAAGACAAGGCTATGACAATTCTGGGAAATAACTCTGTATCTGTAGGCAGTTTGCTAGTGGGAAGGTAATTGTAGGTGCATTACACCACTTCAGTCTTGAAAATCAGGAATAAGTAGCCAATTGTTCCTTTACGAGGACTAATCTGATTACAATTAGCCACTTACATTTTTTTTTTTTTTAAAAAGGCAAGAATGAAATTAGAAGCTAGGTTTAAACTATGGCCAGTGCTGTCTACTTACAACCAATTAACCTATTGTACAGAAACAGATTCTTCTAAAGAAGTTGTAATTATGCATGGTATTTGCCAGTTTTAAAAGTATTCTTACAGGGACTAATTTCTGCCCATTAAACAATTAGAACCCTCAATATTTCATCAAATAAATTCTCTAAATGCCCTGAGTTAAAGTAAAAACAAAAAAAACTAAGCGATAAAGTAAAATATATTTAAGCTATAGGACAAAAACAGGTAAAATAATTTTTAAAAGTAGTATTAAAGTCCATATGTGCTTCTTTTAAAGCATCAGGCTCTTCCTTTATTTATTTAGAAATACAGTTTTCTTTTTTTTTTTTTTTTTTTTTTTTTTTTTGGAGGGTGGGAGAGGTTTTTGCCATAGGATGTGTGCACTCGCCAGAAAGACAGAGAGAACAGAGAGACAGAAAATGAGAAATCACCCCTCAGGGGGAATAGCCATGCCACATTCCCTTCTCCATTCTCCTCTCGGGATCTTGGGCATGGGCACACACCTGGCGTGAGTTTAAGCCGCCAAGTCCGGGACTCGAACCACAGTCGACTACACGGGAGTACAACGACATAGCCATTACCCCAACTGCTGGTCCCAGAAACACAGTTTATGTAAAAGTCCATTGTATAATTTTTTTTAAAAAAGGCAAACCTGTTCTATTTAGGAATGTTGATTTTTATACAGAGGTGAGTCTGAGGTTGTTTTCACAGTAGAAAAGTAAAAGAGCTTGTAGCAATTTATTGATTAAAACCATGAAGATTATTTTCTTTGTAGATATCTCCACAGCAAAATTATTTTCCCAAGCCATGGGAACACTCTGGGAGGGAAAGGGGCTTGATCTAAGTGAAGGTAGGAGGTGGGACTGCGTGTAATGTCATAATGACAGTGACTTGACCAGCAGGCTGTGGGTGCTGGGGAGGAGTGGGAAGTGATGTGGGACGGGCCAGTAAGGCCAAGTTCCAGAGCAACTGAGGGGTCAGAGATTCAACTGCCTAAAGCATCGCTGCAGTTCTTGAGAGAAGAATGTGCAGAAGCAGAGTACTAGAAGTCTGGACTCACCTGATGCAGGGATATTTTGGGATGCCAGAGCGGGGGTCAGTGGAAGGAGGCAGAAAAGAAAGACTAGTTCTCTGTCAGTCATCTCAGCATAAAGGGAGAATACTGGTCAGAAGGCTGAGGCAGGAAGTGGAATGTGTGAGACGAATCTAGTAGGTAACAGCACAGGTTGAAATATCTTGTATTCATGAAATCCAGGTTATAGGATATGGAGGTGCTGGGCTTTCCAGCTATCCAATGATAATGATGATAATGATTACTACTATTTTAGCATGATTACTGATGTAGAACTGTGGTTCCTCTTTCTAAAGGACTTAACATCATGCCCCAACCCCAGCATCCTGCTGGTTCATCCCCTCATAATCTCTTTCATCTAGTCTCTCCACAATACTAAGCACTTACCAGCTGTTCGATACTGGGCCTGGCTCCAGGGATACAGATAGTAAGGTGACAGATCATACATTTTTGGGAGGGAGGAAGTCATGTGACATCTACTTAGTACAATTATCACAGAGGACATTATGGTGGGTGGGTGAGGACACTGGTTTAAGAAAGCATTCTAAAAACATTTTTTAAATTTTGTTGATGGTATTATATGCAAAATATAAGGCATAATACCCAAAGTATTCTACCAAATATAGACCTTTGTTACCCTCTTCCCTCATCTAATTATACTGTTAACTTTGTTTCTCCTATTTTTTTATTTGCCAGAGGGTGCAGACACTTGCCAGAGACAGAGAGAGAGAGAGAGACAAAGTGAGAGAAAGTGAGAGGGGGCAAGCACCCGCTCATGGGGCATGGTCACACACCACAATCCTTTCTCCTCCATTTGTCCATCCTGTTGCAACTTTGAGCATGCACACACATGTGCCTGGCTATTTCTCAAGCTGGTGAAGCTGAGATTTGAACCACATGGTTGGCTATGTGGGATCTGGCTCCCCTAACCACCAGACCACAAGGCCAGCCTGCTTTTCTCTGCATTTTTAAATATCTTTTGATTCATCAATTTTAGACATTATCAAATGATTTCATACTATATACCTAGGATTTTTAGCTCACGTACACACCTTAATTTCCCCACTTCATCCTTCCTGGGTAACTCTCATTTGCTCTCCTTTTTTCCTTAAAAATCTTATTCTGTTTTCCTTCTTGTGACTAAATACTGTATTCAAGTGAGTGCTGAGACAAGTGGTGCTCTATGATTACCTTTGTACTCCTTATATAACTTTTAAAATACATTTACAGTTAATAACTGCTTGTTTAATGTGTTTCATTTTGACCCTAAGCCTTCCCACATGGAGGAAAGGACTGAAGGTGACACTTGAGTTTGATTTTGACAATGAGAAGTCTTCTAAGCCAAGGGAGGAATGGGACCCATTTCTGTCCCAGAGCCCCACCCCTGTAACTCTCTGTGTAAACGAACTCTCCAGGTGTCTGCATCATAAGCTCTGCCTGCAAATCAGTGCCTATGTCCTTCAAAACCTCTCCAGTCCCCCCAAAAAAGACTGACTATGCTCTGGAATCAAAACCAAAACAGATAACTGCATAAAGAATTTGATAAAAGTTTACTTTTATGGAGTAACTTACAAATGAGAGTCGGGGGTCAGTAGAGGTTGATTCTTACATGTAGAGAGCTACTGATTCTACTTCTGCTGTGTCCTGCTCCACTGTGCCACACCCTCACTGCACCTCCCCTACCAATATGGAAACTTTTTTGGAGATAGGTGAACTTTAGGGACAAACTTGGGAGAAAGGCATGAATGTTCTGGGCTGAAAGGTCGAAGCTCACTAGCTTCCCAAAGGTTCAGAGCAAGGGCCTAATACTGAATGACTTTTGGATGCTGGCAAGAGAGGAAGGCCACAAAGATGGCATTAGTCTGGTTCACTCACATACTCCCACAACTGGCCTGTACCCTCTACAGGCCTTTCTTATGTGTCATGGTAATGCTGCCTTTATTGTTGCTGCCTGAATTCACGCTTCATAGTAGTATTCAGGATAATAGTATGCATGCGTGTGAAGACATGCTTATAAATACATGATCACACACATATATGTTCAATTCTTATTTTATAATTTTTCAATAAGTAAGTGTCTGGAAACTGATAACTCTGCTTAATGAATTTACTTCCTGGGAGTATAGACGGAAGTAGTTCCTAAAAAAATAGGATAACTCACAAATCCACCATTGTTAGAGGAATTGTTTTTTAGGTTCAGTTTGTATTTTGAAAGGTTCCAATTTTTCATATCTCCAATAAATAACTCAGAATAAAAGCTGTAAAACATTTTCTAAAGTTTTGGGAAAGAGTATGAACTCTCTACTATCAACATGTGGATTATCTGAATTATAGTTGATCTTTATAAGATTTTTTTCATTGTTCTTGGTGAGAGTATCCACTCTTAAAGTTATTTCTTTCTTTTTGACATTGTTCTTGATTTCTAATTGCTTTACTCCTATGTGCAAATCTAGTCCAGCAAGGAAGATTCTCAATCTGAAATGTTCATAATTATGGGTCCTAAGAAGTATACACGAGGGACCAGCAGATGGTGTAATGGCTATCTCGCTGGACTCCGACATGTAGCCAACCGTGGTTCGAGTCCCGGCCCGGTGGCTTAAACTCACACTGGGCGCATGTGCGTGTGTGCCCAATATCCTGAGAGGAGAATGAAGGAGGGGTTGTGGCGTGGGCATCACCCCTGGGGGGGTAATTTCTCGCTTTCTGCCTCTCTGTCTCTCTCTGTCTTTCTGGTGAGTGCACGCACCCTGTAACAAAAACCTCTCAAAAATAAAGAAGTAGTAGTATGTACTAACACCAGAATGACAACAATCTGAGAGAAAAGACAGTTCTGTCTAGTTAGCTGCTTGAATGAATAGTGAGGCCCAGCAACAGTGCACTGGCTGACATTGCTATTTGGCAGGCTAAGGCCACCTGGGAGGCCTGGGTTTGATTCCTGACACATCCTAAAAAATCAGGAAAGGTGGTACCATCAGTGTGTCTTTGCAGTTTACTCTTGTTTTGCTGAGTAGTACTCTGCTCTGTGAACAGACCTCAATTTGATTTTCCATTCTTCTGCTGCTGAACACTTAGGCTCTCTTAAAGTTTGGGCTATTACAAATAAAGCTGTTATTTATTGATATTTGTGCCAATGCTGACTTTTGTTGCTGTTGTCATAGGGTATGTGTACTTGCCAGAGAGGAGAGAGACAGAGATATACAGAGAGAGAGAAAGGGAGAAATCACCCCACAGGGGGTATGGCCAAGTCGCATTTCCTTTTCCTCCACTCTCCTCTCAGTATTTTGGGCATGCATGGACATGTGCCCAGTGGGATTTTCAAGCTGTCCGGTCCAGAACTCGAACTGCTGTTGGCTATATGGGAGTCCAGTGCCTTAACCAGCATGGCACCTGCTGGCCCTCAAAAGTGGACTGTGTTGATGACTATAGTTTTATACCACGTCTTGAAGTCATGAGGTGACAGTTTTACTTTTTGAAAACTGTTTTGGTTATTCTAGGTCCTTTGATTTGATTTTCTATATACATTTTAGAACTGGCCTGTTAATATTTGCCAAAAAAAAAAAAAAAAAGTTGCTGGGATTCCAACTGGAATTAAACTGAATCTATAGGTCAATTGGGAGAATACTGCCATCTTAACAAATATAGTCTTCCAATCTATGAATCTAATGCCTCTCGCCATTTACTTAGGTTTTCTTCAATTTCTCCCAAAAATGTTGTATAGTTTTCAGTGTAAAGGCATATATTTTGTTAAATCTATTGCTGAGTGTTTTCGCATTTTTATGGCACTGTAATAATTCTTAAAACTTGAAAATTTCAGTTGTTTATAGCTAATATATACACAATTGAATTTGGTATATTGACCTTCTATCTTGTGACCCTGACAAACTCATGTACTATAAAAGATTTTGTTTCATCTCTGTAGATTTCTTATAATTTTCCACATAGAGGAAAATTGTCTGCAAAGAATGTTTTACTTTTTCTTTTCAATCTGTATGTTTTTTAATTGTCTTGCTGTATAGCCTGGGACCTCCAATTCAATGCTGAATAAAATTTGTTGTTCTCATTTTAGGGGTTAAGCAGCCAGTATTTCACCATTAACTATGATTTAGTTGAAGGTTTTCCATAGCGGCCCTTGAGAAGACTGAAGATGTTTTCTTATGTTCTCAGCTTGGTATATTTATCATGCATGGCTAATGCATTTTTGTCAAGAGCTTTTCTGCATCTATTGAGATAATCTTATGATTTTTTTAAACCTTTGCTTTATTAATGTGATGAACTATTGGGTTGTAGGAAAAGTCATGACATATTTTTTCTATGTTTTTTTTCTATCAAAAATGCATCACAACTTTTCCAACAACCCAGTACACTGACTTTCAAATATAAGACCAACCATGAATTCCAGGAATAAATACCACTTGGTCATAGTGTTAAGGATCTATGTGTATAAGGAATACTGATTTATAGTTTTTTTGAAAATCATAATGTTTTTTCAGGTTTTAGTATCTGAATTATGCTGGCTCATTTTATAAAATGAGATGGGAAATAGTCCTCCTCCTCCCTTACCTAAAAGGAGTTTAAAATTGGTATTATTACTTCCTTAAGTGTTTGGTATAATTACTTGTAAAGTTAACTGGATCTGAATTTTTTTTGTATAAGAAGGTTTTAATTATAAATTAACTTTCTAAAAATAGGCAGAAGGCTATTCCGATTTTCTATTTCCTGTAGTACAGGTTTTTGTAACTTATATCCCTTTCTAAAAAATTTTTCCTTGGACAGGAAGAAATCATGTGACATCTACTTAGTACAATTACCACAGAGGGCCTTATGGTTGGGTGGGTGAGCACACTGGTTTAAGAAAGCCTTCTAAAAACATTTTTAAAATTTTGTGTTGGTATTACATACACGCATGTACCTGAGCATGAGAAAGAGAATGAGAGAAATATAAAGACACTCTAGACAAGGTCTAGTTACCTTTCTGCAGGATCTTGGACATTGCACATTTCAGGTCGACCAAGGCAGAGATCTAAACCATGGTCAGTCATGTGGCTTCCAGTACTGCAATCTAGCACTCTACAGATTGTGCCTTCCAGTACTGCAGTCTAGCACTCTACAGATTGTGCCTTCCAGTACTGCAGTCTAGCACACTACGGATTGTGCCTCCAGGCTTTTCTTTCTTAAACCACTCTAGTGAGTGGTATATCACTTTCACTAATCTTTTCAAAGAACCAACTTTTGGTTAATTTATTAATTTTTAATAAATTTCGGTTAATCATTAATTTTTCTACACTTGTCCATTTTTTCCCATTGATTTAGCCTTTTGATTACCTCTATCTTTCTGCATATTTGAGTTTAATTTGCTTGTTTTTCTTGTTTTGTTAGATAGATGCTTATATAATTAATTTTAAGTCTTTCTATTTGAATATAAGCATTAAAAACTATACACTTCTCATTTAGCACTGTTTCAGATTTATCCCACAAATTTTGGTATGCTTTATTTTCATTATCACCGAAATTTAGTTGAAATTATAAGTTGAAACATTTTCTAATATCCCTGTAATTTTTTCTTTGACTTGTAGATTATTTTAATTATAAATTAAAGTATGCTGCTTTATTTCCAAGTTCTTAGGATTATCCGATTATCTTTTGCTATTGATAAGTAATTTAATTCCCTGTAGTCATGGAACATACTTGGGATGATGATTTTAGTTGTTAAGTTTGTTAAGATGAATATAGCTTAACATATATATCTTGGTGAATGTTTGATGTATAACTTGAAAATAATATTGTGTCTTCTGCGGTTGTTAGATGAAGTGTTCTACAAATGTCAAATAGGTCATATTTATACTATATTTCAAGTCTACATTCTTAGTGATTTTCCATCAATTAATGAAAGAGTATTCTTTAGACTTAATGTGCATTTCTTATAAATAGAATCAAAGTGTGTCTTGCTTTTTGTTCAATTTAACAATCTCTCTCTCTCTCTCTCTCTCTCTCTTTGGTTTGGATATTAATACCTCTAATGTTTCACATTTTTTTCCCCAAAAGATTTATAACAAAAATACGTGGGATTTAGTATGAGTTTCGGTACACTAGGCAGCTACAGAATCTAAACAAGACACGACTATAAACTGTAATCCTTCTTGTGTGCGTGAGGGAGCAGAACATTTCGTTCCACTAAGAAGAGAAAATCACAACATGATCAAGCGTGATTATCTCATACTGTCTATTGTTCTAACTTCAGACTGGCAAACTTAGAACAAATTTAAAAAATAAAACTGAACATAATTAACTGTCTCAGTTTCTTCCCTCCATTTTTCTTTTCCCATTTTCTTCATATGACCAGATGGGACAAGGACACAGACTTTGAGACAGGGTCAGGTGCTCTGCTGACTAAATGCCCTGCAGACGCATGGCTTCCCTGAGTGCCCAGAAACATACTTTGAAACAACTGCTCAGTGTCGTAGCTGAGGAATACAGGAAGAGGGGAGGGGATGAAGAAGGACTTAAACAATTGTGGTAGAAGCTTTGTGTCCACAGCACAGGTTCAAAAACCCAACCCAGAGCAACAATAGATGGCCTGAGTATCAACCTTAGCTAGTACAACTACACAGACCATATAACAGAGGAGTGAAGGCCTCCTTGCAATCATGCAAGTTGGAATGCTAGCAGAGCAGACACTGTCCAAATTCCACCAGGTATGGGTCATTAACCAAAAAGGTCAAAACCACTTGGTTTTTAAATGAAAATCTTTCACATCTACCTGTGTTTAAAAATAATAACTTACGATACTAACAGTTTCCTTAAAAAAGCAATTACCATAAAAGAGTTAAAATCATACATGTGGAAAAACTCTATTATCCTATGAATGTACTCCTTGCGAAGAGACAGATACATAATACACATAACGTGTTTTTAGTTTAAAGCTAAAAATACTCCCAAAGAAAGGTAAAAATTTAAAACAAAAGTTAAAAGTTCTCTGTTGCAAACAATCTTAGATCATTTAGATCGACACACAATAAATCAAATAAAATATTTACTCTTTCTCTCATTTGCGGTGCACTCCTACCTCCATCATGAATAATGGTGGGAATAATACAATGGGATATTACTTCAAATAGGTTGGCCAAGTCACTATACTCTTTCTCAATAAAATTTTCAATAATAATCAGCAATGTAGCACATTAGAGCGAATTTGGACAGAGTAAATCAGATTTACTTATTTTGTACATAAACTTATTTCAAACTGTAAGACAGTTCTCTTTCACAGACCATCCTATGTAACCTCTGAGCTACAACTTATCTCTTTCATGCACCAAGACACTCAGATACTCTAGCCATGACTTGCTTTTGAACAAAAATCGATAGCTAACATACTCACCTTCAATATGAACACCATGGAACAATATGAAAAATATATAAATAATCAACATTAGAAAGCTTGACAGGAAGAAAATCACAAAGGAAAGGGTATGCTAAAACTGACTCGACAGTCATTCCATCACTGCTCACTGCATAGACTTGATGCTGGTGACCCCATGGATGCACCCTTCTGATGCACTGCCAAGTGTCAGTTCTGAGTCCATTATGGTGACCCCAGTGTGATACTGCTTGCCTTCATTCACCACTGCCTACCCATGAGTTGGCTCCAAGGGGCCTGGTGGGAGTAAGCACAGGACACACAGGTGCCAGGAGCCCAAGAGTGTTTCTGAAAACTTCCCCTTGATATGGACAAGGAAACAAGTCAGTGGTTTGGAGTCATGGCAATAGTACCCACACTGGGGCTTAACCTCGGCAGGCAGCCTGGAGGATACTTCCTCCAGAGGGTTGGTCACAGATCGTGTCATGGAACACCTCTACACAGATGGGGGGTGGATTCCAATTGTACTGTCCAGCTGCCTTTTGTTCAGTCCACATTTGAGTGCAGCTGCAAAGCCCTGTGTAACTTCTCCAGCATTTGGGCCCTGTATGTGAAGCCCACTACACGTGGTCTTTAATATTACAAACCAATTTGCTAATATTTGTTGGTATCTCTTGATGGAATCATCCATTCCAATGACCAAAAGTAACTGTGGTAAACTTCAATATTTTCTTCCCCAAATTTCACCACAACTCTCTCTTCAGAAAGGTTGCAAGCACTGTATTCCAAAGGAGTAAATACAGTTGTTGGAACATTTTCACAGTGACACTTCACAGTGGAACCACCCTAGAGCCTCAGAGCCAGCAGTCTTGCAACCAGGATTGGTACAGGGTTGAGCTCCAGCTTCCCCTCTAATATATCACCAATGGCATAGATGTAAAGCATATTGGTCTGCTCTTCATCCATGACAGGTATTTTTCCAGTCTTTTCATTGATCTTCACTCCCACAGTTTCTAACCCAATTTTTCTTGGGCAAGCATCTCTTCCTGTTGCCAGCAACACTGTCTTATACTCTCCTTCATTGGTCTTCTCACTATTGGTGGACTGAGCTACCAACCTGACTTGGCCTGGTGTCCCTACTTTGATCTGTTCAACTTTAACTGGCACAAATTGTTTGATAAACTTGACACCATGTGTTCACCAATTTTGTTGGCCATGTCCTGGTCAAATCCTCTAAGGAGAATGGATCACACCATAACTGTGATGTCTAAATACCAGCAAGAAATCCAGTACATTCCAAGGCAACATAGGATGAGTCTAATCCAGGCAGTAAGTAAGGAAAAAAGATCATCTCAGCTGATGAAGTATTCTTTGTTGCCAGGGATGCCCAGAAAATGTGACCTTTCACCAGAAGCAATGTGAAATCTCTTTGCTGAGTAAATTTTTTCTTTACCTTTAGTATTTGTGGCCTTAATCCTATGAGGACCAATAAACTCCCCATAAACATTCTCATAGATGACTTTTTTTTTTTCCCTAGAGCTACTCAGTAGCCCTAGTTCAGATAGCCAATGTGGCTCTGTACAGCTTCTGTCATTCTGTCCCAGTCATGTTTAACTATGTCCTTAACCTTCCATCCATAGTTGCAAGAGTCTCCTAGGGCCTGTCCTAACAGAGCTGGTTGGTGCATCAGCTTTTTAGGTATGCAACCCACATTTGCCCATGTTCCTCTGAAACCCTGTCAAGTTCCAAGAGGTGCTGGAGTGACAAAATCTAGGACCATCACTTTCTTGATGTATTTGGCTATCTCCTCAGCTGCTGCCAGTCCTTCTGAGCCACCTCTGATGATGATAAGGTCACAGTCCATAGGACTCTGGGAGATCCTCAGAGCCATTCATTTTTAGTAGCTTTTGAAGTCTGCCCTCCTGCTAAACCTTCAAGGTTGGACCATGGCTGCCTGTATCTTTAACTGCCTCACAAACACCATGGGCACGTTGGTCTCAGTGGTCAGTTCTGAGGGCACTCCATCCAGGCCGGGGCCATCCTATGGATGCAAGTGTGGTGTCTCACACCATTTTGCTGGTACAGCCCACTAAGAGGCCAGAAGGCAGAACTTAATGCTGACAATGAATCTGTGAATAAATGCGTGGAAGGTCTTTGTAAAATGTATGAAGGACAACTGAAGAGAATGAATCCCAACAGTCCCTCCATCACATACGATATCAGTCAGTTGTTTGATTTCATCAATGATCTGGTAGACCTCAGCTGCCTTGTTTACGGAGCTGATACCCAGACATACCAGCTGTATAACAAAGACTGGATTAAAGAGAAGATCTATGTGCTCCTTCATTGGTGGGCCCAACAAGCTGGGAAATAATTGAACTGGAAGCATTAGGGGGATGGGAGTGGACTTGGAATACAGGTGTGTACAGCATGCTGTCGTGAAAGTTTTTCTATCATAGTATCCTGTTTCCATTTTGTTACACTCTAGCCAAGAACTAATGTATTCCATGAAATGTGAGGATCTTGCTGAATCTCAACCCCTGTTGCCCTTTTTCTTCTTCTTTATTTTATTTTATTTATTTTTTTACTTAAACATTTGTATGATGACTAATATGGAGGTTGCTCCCTGTCAGCTAAGATTGGCTCCAATCTTTCAAACCATTCATATCTGTTTTGTAACACTCACTGTGGGAGGTGGTGACACAGTTTAGTTATGTCCTCAAGATAAAGTCTTAGTGAAAAATAAATACAAGTTCTTTAGTTTAAAAAAAAAAGAGTTTTAAATGTTGTTCTAAGGGGAAATTAATTTACTTGGCCAGACAAGCCTGATATTTTCCTTTATATCACTTGGTTTAGCTTTCTAAGACTAAGGTTTGGTGTTTACCAAAGCACATTATCAATAACTGTTTATATCTTTGCCTTTTTTTTTTGCCATTTTATAATAATCTCCTTGAGGAGAAAGACCATGTGTTATTAACCTTTGGATTCATATCATCTGGCACAGGCTGACTCACAGCAGAGGCTTGACAAATATTTGTTAATTGAAATAAAATTTAAGTTCAGGGGTTTATTATACACCATATTTAGAATTAATAATTGTGGATTCATGTCAATAGAAAATACTAAAATAATAACATCAACTAACAGTAACTGAGCACTTACTATAAGTTTGCCACTATTTTAATTCATAACTCATTTAATCCTAACAACTTATCTATTATCTATTATTGTCACTGTATAATTGATAAGAAAGAAAATCAAACTATAGCAACTAATTGACTTACCAAGGGCTAACAGCCAGGAAGTGACAGATCTGGAATATGAACCCCTACAATCTCATTCCAGAGGCCAGATTTAACACTAATGTATCCAGCCTGTTCATATGATTTGAAAATGAGGTGATTCTAATGCTGGGTAATCATGTTTCCTGGAATAAACTTTTTTTGAAAGAGTTGTATCTACTTAAGTAGTCAGAACCAGCAGAAGAAGGAATAAGACAGTTCCCCTTTTTCCAAATCTCTTTCAACATGCATATAAGACTAACAGGTAAGTAGGGCAAGAACAACTATCTTTAAATGATAATCATATAGATGAGATGAAAACATTTATAAACCTCAAATAAGTACCACAAACATTATCATGGATTCTAGGTTAGAATGACTTCATTAAGAGACTTTCTTTTTTTTTTTTGGAGAGATTTTCGCTATAGGGCGCGTGTGCTTGCCAGACAGACAGAGAGAGACATAGAGACAGAAAGCGAGAAATCACCCCCCAGGGGGGATGGTGACGCCGCAATCCCTTCTCCTCCATTCTCCTCTCGGGATCTTAGGCATACACGCACATGCGCCGGTGTGAGTTTTAAGCCACCGGGTCCGGGACGCGAACCGTGGTCGACTACGTGGGAGTCCAGCGACATAGCCATTACGCTAACTGCTGGTTCCCAAGAGACTTTCTAATTTTATCTTTATGTACTTCTATATGACCTTGTGTCTGAAAATATCTACTTCCTCCATTCCGTACTCATTCAATGATACTCAAGAAATGAAATACTCCTAAAAACCAAATACTTTCACGTCATTGGCTCTATGGGAAAAAATGATCTGTGAGGGGAAGTTTCAAAATATTATACCAGACTTTTCATTTGTAATAAAAACTATAACATTCCACTAAATTGTGGTCCAAGAAGGTACAACTGCAAAAGAGCAAATTCATCCATTTAGATGACAAATTTTGTGGTTCAAGTCTCGGACTGGACAGCCTAAAAAACACGCCCAGTGTGTGTGTGCGTCTGTTTGTGTGCACGCACACACACGCACGCACGTGCTTAGAATCCTAACAGGAGAATGGAGGAGAAGGGACTGTGTTGTGGCCATCACCCCAGTGAGAAAGATTTTCACTTTCTGTCTATCTCTCCAGCTAGTGCATACATGCCCTATGGCAAAAATCTAAAAAAAAATCAAACACTGAGTATTTAAGTGGTAAAGGTTCTTAAAAGATTTAGACATTGCAATTTATTGTATCACTTTGTTATATCTCTAATGAATGATTATTCTGAATGATATCTGATATTTGAACTTCTTATTCAAATGGAATTAACTTTACTGTACATTAATATATATTTTGGTAGCAAGACACTGATGTTCACCTGACACCATCACCAACAAAGTGAAATTATATTAAAGAAGCAAGACTGATTCCAGGGAGTCCTGACTAAGTGGGCACTTCTTTTGTTTAGTCTGATGGCTATTAATTCTTAAAATTGTCCTTGTCATTTAAAATCCTGCTTAAAAGTATTGATTATTATAACTTAAATTGTAAATTTTCATGATTAAGAATACCATGAAAGGGGCCAGCAGGTGGCATAGTGGTTAAGGTGCTGGGCACTCCCACATGGTGGACCACGGTTTGAGTCCTAGACCTGGTGGCTTGCTTTCTCACTTTCCCTCTCTCTGTGTTTCTCTCTGGTCAAATTAAAATAAATGAACACATAAAACTAAATAAATAATTCTTTAAAATATATTTTTATAAAATAGAATACCATGAAAAACATTCATTTTTTAATTTTAAAGGTTAGACATTTAAAGATAACTGGAACAGAAAGTGGCCTAAAAATATATAAATATTCAGCTTGGTGTGGCAATGTGAATATTAAACTTTATTTGCTGCCTCTGGCTACCTAAAGGATTTAGCAAAAAAACCAAGGCAAAGTGGACCATTTGGCAATTATCCTCTAAATCAAGGGTTTCAAACTGAATACCTAGGGGGCCCAGGCAGATAACTTAAATGAGTGAAGCAGGAAGGGTCTGAGTGCACTTGCATACCGTATGAGAAGAGAGGATTCGACTTCACAGGGCTCCTTTAGGTCCATGTATAGCTGTCTCTCAGCTCCTGCTGACTGCTTGCCGTGCAAGAAAGCAGGCTCAGTGTTGACAAATCTTTTGATTATTTTTTTCAAAAGAGGTCAGCTATCTGGAATTTTTAACGAAATCTCCTGATTCAGAAACGTTAGCAGGCATGTTTTTAGGATGCTGTTTTGTAGTTTACCACCAAAACATCTACCTGTTCCTAAGGGGCAGAAAGAAATAGAGTGCTCTGGCAAGAAGCGGAGCACTGGAGCCAGTGGCACTCTGACATCAGTGATGCCCTGGGGGTGGCCTCTCGCACAGGTGGAACGTTCTCTGCTGCCTTGCTGCTCTGTGTAGAAATTTTCCTCAAACACAACTCTGCTTTAATTTAATGAGGACTCATTGGAATAGAGTATATATTAGCACAGGAGAGGAGAGAATCTGCTCTAACACATCTCTTAGGCTGGGAGTAAACTAGGAATAAATGAGAGCAGGCTTTAGAACTGAATTTTTAAATATGTGTTTGAATACTTGGATATTTGTGGAATCACCAAGCACATTTAGAGAGCTTAAATGATTTGACCATGATAAAGTCGTTACTTTGTCTCCCATGTCATGAGGCACATTGAGACTTGCCAATTTGTTCAACGAACATTTTCTGAGCACCTGGTATACGCCATATACTCACGGAGACTGGTTAAAAACCAAGTAAGATATGCCTGTAGTCAGACCAGAGAGACAGACAAGTAAATGGGTGATTAAACTGTAGGGTAGAGAACTGTTCTGAGGATTATGAGATTGTGAATGGCAATGATAAGCCAGGCCCTCAATATCTAATTCACAGAGGCGAAATCAAACAGGGCTTCCTGGGAAAAGTAGCACCTACAAAACAAGTCGGAGCTATAATCCTGGTCTAGGGCTTATTTTATGCCAGGCACTGTTCTGAAAGTGTTATGTTTTTTAGCTCATGTAAATCCCCATGATAATTTTAATGGTGTGCATATTTCATATTAGCTGTATTTGACAAATGAAGAAAATGAGTACTAGAACTGGTACAGTTTCACAAAAGAAGTGCCAGAACCCAGATTCTATGTTAATTCCTCCATTTTATTTTCTTGTTATATATTTAACCAATAGAGAGTAATGAGAACATATGACAAGTAACTATGACTGACGATCTCACTGGGTGGCATATGGACCTGAGTGGAACACTAGGAAAGCTAATGTCCTATGTCTTTCACTTATTGTTTAGGACTGGCTCAAATGTAGGTGAGCTATTCTTTCTAGATTTACCCACATTTAAAAGGGAAGTTCTAGATATGCTGTGACTGTTTTGCTGTTTAAAATTTAGCACAGCGTGAGCTGAAGACATCTAAGATAGTCACCAGTGTGATCTCTTCATACTACTTTTGTTGTTTTTTAAAACTTCATGTAACTTTCTTTTCTGCAGGTCCTTTCTTTTTATGCTGTCTGCTGAGCCATCCGACCAGCAGTGGGAAGGGGAGGCAGAGAGGAATCGAAAGGGCTAGGAAATGCTGCTCCACAGCACCTATTAGAGCTCTTTTCCTTGTAGTTTAAATAATGGCCTTCTGATGCCATCAGATAACCCAGTGCTGTTAGCATATAGCACATATTTATTTGAAAGAGTCATCAAATTGCTTGATTGAGCCAACAGACAGTGTATTTTGGATGAAAAATTCATTTTGTATACTGTAATGATGTATAGCATATTAATGTTAAATAAATAAATAAATAAATAAATAAAAAAAAGAAAGAGTCATCAAATACAAAAGATCTTCCAGTCAAGTTCACTTCCAACCTCAGCAAGATATTTCTCTGGTTTACGTGTGATAGAAAGGCAATATTTTTAATTTTCAAATACTGGCTTCCCATGAATGTATGCTGTGTATGTGTGAACGAATTATAGCTGTATACAGAATAATTTAGACTTTTTTTTTTTTTTTTTTTTTTTTTTTTTTTAATGAGAGAGAAGGCAAGAGAGAGTGGGAAGAGGAAGGAGAGAGAAAGAGGGAGAGGTACTTTTGAAAGGGTCTCGCCGCTGTGATCCTCTACCCCAGACTCCTCGTCAGCTAGGATTAAAGGTATATGCTACCTCACCTGGACTGTTTAGGTTGGTCCAGGATCCAAAAAAGAGCCCCCACATGGCCCTTTGCATTTAGATTTTAATGAAATATATATAGATTTCAGAGTTAGTTAACTGACAAGGGTGACTAAACTCACAAAAGCATTTGATTTATTAACCACACATACAAGAGTGAACTGGTCTCACATATGCTTTAACTCTTGGAAAACACCTAAGACTGAACTCGAAACCATCTCCCATGAATGAGGAAATCAATACCTAAACACAAGAGGATGAATACATATTTTACTTTTAAGGCACTTTCCTTAATGTCTTAAATGATTTAACTTCAGTGACTGGATTGTTCATATCAATCTCTGACTGCCCTACTTCCCGAAGAATGCCCAAGGCTGACTATTCCGTCATAGTAAAATTTCTTCGGCTCCCATGACACTACACTTCCATGCCACTTTCTCATTGCTGCCCTGTCCTTTCACAGCTTCTTTTTCCTTTGCCTGGCTCTTCTACTGGAAGGCACGTAAATTTCCCTCTGAGCCTCCCTCTGTGTTATTGCTGCTCTGCAATCTCTGTGCAGACAATTGATCTGTTTGTTCTCAAGGCTTGAACTTCTCCTTCCATGCTGAGACCAGACCTCTGAGACTCCAATGTGTAAGTAGCTACAAAATTCTCAGCCTGAATGTCTCAGTTGTACCCTCCTCACTATCCTCCTCAGTGATGTTCTATCTAAAATGCTTATCTGACCACGTTACCCCTTGCTGCAAGCCCTCTAATAGCTCTGTACTGGGAAATAGGGTTGAGTCCAAGTTCACCCCAATGGTGTATGGGGTAAAGTCCAAGCTCTCTGCTAGAAATAACAGACCAGTCAAGTGGAAATCCCTTTTCCTTCTCCAGTCTTAACCCCCTTTCTCCAGTCTTACCCCTTCTTCCTCCTTCTCCAGTCTCACTGAACTCCTCCCTCTCCAATCTTAGCCCTTCTCCTCCTCCCTCTCCAATCTTAGCCCTTCTCCTCCTCCCTCTCCAATCTTAGCCCTTCTCCTCCTCCCTCTCCAATCTTAGCCCTTCTCCTCCTCCCTCTCCAGTATTACCCTCCTCTTCTCTCTCTAGTCTTACCCATTCTCCCTCTTTCCCAGCCTGGTCTCCCTTAAGCAAGATTAATTTATGCCTCAGGTGGCTACTGGTAATACTGTTTTCTCTTTCTCTTCCAGGGACACTTGCCCTGCTTCTTAAACTGGTCACTCTTTCCCATCCTCCAAGGCCCAGCCCAGACCTCACTTCTCCAGGGGACTTCCTCTGACCACTTCTCACCAGTTCCACAGCTTACTGTGGTTCTTGTTCTCACAACATGTACTATATTGCATGAGAAGTTCTGTTTACGTACATCTTAGCTCATTTAGCTAGAAGTCTCTGATACTGCTTCATGTCCATTCCCCTACTGCTCCCACCCCAGTCCTTAGTAGCCCTACCTGGATTATTGAAAATGGTCTCCACGACACCATTTCCTGCACCCTCCAAAGCACTGCAAATATTACTACCACATTAATCTTCCCAAAGCATAGAACGGACTGCATGTTAACTGTTTCCCCAGTCCAAAAGTATTAATTACTTCTTTTTCTCTATCATGGTAGTTCCCAAAGAGTAGATACGCACCATTAGTGAAATTATTTTATTAACAGATGCTAAAGACATTAAAGTGACTGAATCACAGAATAAAGTTTCCTTTTAACACTCTGCTTTCGGTCCTTCTAACTATGCTAGGGAGAAGGGCTTTACATGTATTAATCCTTGATAAACTCTTTTTTTTTAGGCTTTTGTCACAGGGAACATGCTCTCACCAGTGAAAGATGGAGAGTGACAGAGAAAAAGTGAGAAATCCCTTCTCTATGCTGCAATCCCTTCTTTTCCTTTTTCCTTTCGGGATTTTGGGCATGCACACACAAATGCCCAGTGTGATTTTCAAGCTGTTGGGCCTGGGACTCGAACCGCAGTACGCCATGTTGGAGTCCAGCACCTTAACCACTATGCCACCTGCTGGGTCTGATAATTCTGTTGAACAAAGAGCATGTCTCAGAGCAGCGCATCAAACAAGAAATGACAACTAACTAAACTTTAAAACATTGTTTTGGTTTTGGTATGTTTATCTTTGCAAAGTCACACTAGCTTACTATTTTTTTTTAATAAGAGGCAAAGTTTTCTTTAAAAATCAATTTAAGAAAAAAAAAAAGTGAGTCATTTAAAGTCAATATTAAGTACATACTAGAACAAATATCACACAGACACAGTACTGAGACTAGCATGACTGAAGTTTGAAAAATCAGTCAGTGAAATCAGGTCCTTCAGTGGTTTTGCTAAAATCTGCCAACTCCTGTAAGTCTGTTGTATTATTGGTCTGATTTTTTCTTAAGGCTGTTTTTAAATCTGGCAGTTATAATGAATTGTTTTTTGTTCTCAAACAATGTACTACTTTTCAGCCTCCAGGCTTGCTCCTGCAGCTCCTTCTGCCTGGAATGCTAGGCTATTTCTATTGAAATGCAGAGTCCTTCCTAGCTTCCTGCTAAGTGTCATCTCCTTCAAGAAGCCTTTCCTGGGGCCAGCAGGTGGCAGGGTGGTTTAGGGTGCTAGACTCCAACAGCTGACCTTGGTTCAAGTCCCAGACCTGGTAATTTGCTTTCTCACTTTCCCTCTCTTTCTCACTCTCACTCTGTCCCTCTCTGGTCAAATTAAAATAAATTAATAAATGAATAAATAAATTTAAGTAAAATAATTCTTTACAAATTTTTGTTTTAGGGACCAGCAGTTGGCTTAAGGGCTATATCGCTGGACGCCCATGTAGTTGACTGTGGTTCGCGTCCCGGACCCAGTGGCTTGAACTCACGCCAGGCACGTGTGCGTGCGTGCCCAAGATCCCATGAGGAGAATGGAGAAGGGATTGTGCCATGGCCATCCCCCCGGGGGGTGATTTCTTGCTTTCTGTCTCTCTGTTTCTTTCTTGCGAGTGCATGCACCCCATCGCAAGAACCTCTCAAAAAAAAGAAGTTTTTTTAAAAAAATAATCCTTTCCTCATCTTGCAGTCAGATGGAATTCTCTCCCTTTCGCAGTGCCAGTAGCATTTTCTCTCTTTACTGAGCTTCCTATCACCGTTTTGGTGATATTTTATGTGTTCAAATAATTATATTCTTCCACTTTAATAAATTTCAAGGGAGGGGAAAATAAGGGATCAATATTATTCAGTTCTTAAATACCATATGGTATTGTTTTTTTCTTGAGGACATGTTCCACATTTTATTTATATTTTAAGACAAACTTTAATCTCAAAATCACATATTCATACACCTATTACTTTTTTGTTGACTTCTCTTTGACTTAAGTGCACAGTTTGTTCAATAAAACTGTAAACAAATATTTACCATGTCTGTTACATGTAACACACAGGAACAGTTTTAAGAGAAATTCATCGATACACCCCCAACATTTTTTATTATAAATACAGGTATCAAAACAATCCTGAACATATTTTTTTTTTAATTTTTTGGAGAGGTTTTCGCTATAGGGCGTGTGCGCTCGCCAGACAGAGAGAGACAGAGAGACAGAAAGTAGGAAATCACCCCCCAGGGGGGATGGTCATGCCGCAATCCCTTCTCCTCCATTCTCGTCTTGGGATCTTGGGCACGCACGCACACGCACCCGGCGTGAGTTTTAAGCCACCGGGTCCGGGACGCGAACCGCGGTCGACTACGTGGGAGTCCAGCGGCATAGCCATTACACTAACTGCTGGTTCCCCTGAACATATTTTTGATTCTACTAGTAGTCAGCGCCCACACCGCTTCAAAAATTAACACAATTTGTGACAATATTCACTGTACCTGCTATCTTAAACAATTTCGACTGCAGTTCTTTCAGTAAGTGAGATAGATAAAGTCATTTCTGGTTTTCTTTTTGAGATTTTTTTACTTTTCAGAAACACACATGTTTACACCACTGCCACCTGACAATTTTTGCCATGCTTTCATCTTGAAAACTATAGGGCCAGCAGGAGGTGTAGTGGTTAAGGGCGCTGGATTCCCACATGGCCAACCATGGTTCGAGTCCCAGATCTGGCAGCTTGCTTTCTCACTTTCCCTTTTTCTCTCTCTCTCTCTATATATATATCTCTGTCTGGTCAAATTAAAACAATAATAACAAGTGGAAATAAATAAATAAATCTTTAAGAAAAAGAAAATTCAAATTCTATATTGAATCCTCCAGGTTTACGTTTAAACAACAGCGCCTGTTAACAAGAGAAAAAAAACTGTGTGGCATTTTTCCTCTTGTTACCTGAAAATATAATGAGTGTACATACATTAAATATATTTTATAAATGTCCAGTCATCTTCACCACCTGGGATTCTTTTACTTAATGTGTGGGTATTTGCATTATGATATTCAATCAAGATATTTATATGAGTAGAAGGTTGTTGATTTAAGACAAATTTGAGAGCTTCTAAAATTAATTATATGTTTGTCCTTCTGGTGGCTGTGGAAGCTTCATATTTTCTTTGGACATCATTCGATGCCCTAGCTCTTGACGGATGACTTTAATGCTGGAAGAATTTTGCCATTTTGCTAACACTGTTATGCTCCATGCACCTAACATCCCACTATATTTATTTATTCCATTTATATTAATTTTTGTTACAAATCTAACTGATGGAGGAGCTTCTGGGTATTTAGGTCCACATTCTACTTTCAAGCTATATATTCTGTTTTCACAATTCGTCTGTGGAGATGGCCATCTTTTCCTGCAGCCCAAGGTTTCCGCCTGCACACATGGGACGTACATGTCCAATATCATATGGTATTTAATAAAGTGTTTTATACAGAGAGTAGACCCATAATTAGTATTTGCTGAACTAAATTTAACATTTAAGGCAACATACATGTGATACTTACAATTTTGCGCTTGATCATGAAGAGTGGGATTTTTGCATGAAGAGGGGTTGAAGACAGTTCTTTATGAACTGTCGATAAATACAATCTTCTTTTGATGTTCCCTAAATCAGTAATTCTGAAAAAATAGACAGGAGAGAAGAGAAAAAGATTCCCATCAATTTAATAACCATTTACTTGGATAATGATCAGGATTATATAATTTATTATATAGACCCTTTCCAACAGGAAGATCAAACACAGAACTTAAGAATTGCCTTTTTCTTTCAAGAAGCAATAAAATTTCTTCCTTAAACTCAAAGTGCTCACAAGCCTGAATGTATAAATTCACTTAATATGCTAATTTATTTCAGAACTCTACAGTAGATTTCCACAGTTCTCCAGCCTATGAAAGAATTCAATTTGTATGAACTGAGAAACTGCTAGCCTTTAATAACCATGCTTGTTCCAGCCCCTTAAGCTTGTGTTATCTTGGGACATACTGTCACCTACTAAATAGGAAAACATTATGGGTTTCTTTCCCTAAAAATGCACCTGTCATTTTGTATAGGCTCTTCGTCTGCTTAGAGACAGACACAAAGCACTGACTGTCGAGTTCACTTCCTAAGCACATATCTTCCAACCGGAATTATAATACCTAAGTTTATTGCTCACTATTCAGGTCAACCCACAGTGATACCAAGGACACCGCATTTGAACATCTTTAATAGATTTAGACCACAGCCATGATCACAAAGATTAGGTTCGCTTCAAATTGATAGAGGCTCATTTTTATGTTCTGCTTCCTTTAGGTCTCAGGGGTAACACAGCAGCTTCAAATCTCCAAACCTGTCTCAGGCTGCTATACTGCAGAATTGATGCTTCCTCTAAGACTCCTTTTATCTATGAATAAATGCCTTTTCCCCATTTTTTGCAACTTTGTATTGAGGTACTACATTGCTAATTCTTCTATTATTAGCAATCCCCTAAAGGGACCAAAATTCACTCAAATATACTACAGTCAATATTTATGTTGTAATTAACTATTTTTTAAAATCAACATGACCTTTTCTATAGCTCCTCTCTACCTCTTCCTTCTCACTTTTCTAATTTCAGTATTGCTGCTTTCTACAATAGTCTACATATCTTGATGTGGAAAATTACTGTTAGATAATGTTAAGAATCAATACAGCAAACATTAGGCGAGGTGATTTCAGAGTAGGCAGGATCTAAAAATTCTACCCTACCTTCATTTCATGATAACATTAGAGCGTTTAAAAAGCAACAATGCCTTTCAATCCATTGTCAGAGGTAAGGTTTAAAATGCAAAAGTATTAACATTACTGTGCATCAGGGACACGATAAGTTCTCTTCTGTAAGAAATTCTAATTAGGGAACAGAAGGAAAAGAAAGAATAAGGGAACAAAAAAAGAGGGCTGTATTAGCACTCATCTGCAACACAGTTGTATTAAAGGTGTTTGTTTATAGGGATAAGACTATTCAATTTTGTCTAATTGCTAAAAATCAGACTACAGAGAAACCTTTGAGTATCTTATCACTTTATTAGCATACTGAACTACAGGAACATTCACTCATTCAAACATTCCAACAAATACTGAACCAGGCAATATTCTAGAGCTATATAAGGGATAAAATGGTGAAAAAGACAAGGTCCTTACCATCCCAGAGCTTATATTCTAGTGGAAAAGGTACTTGAAAAGATATAAAGACAAAATGAGTGACCCTACATGTACTGAGAGGAACAAAAAGAGAATAAACTAGGAAATATCAAGAAATGACCTGCTTTAGACAGTAGAATCAGCAGGGCTAGGCCCTAACATAGGGAAGAGTAGCAGGCAGAGGGATAGGAAAGAGCCAAATCATGCAGGGCCCTTATGCCAAGGTAAGGAGTTCTCAAGTTTACTGTTCATAACAGGAAGCTGTTAGAGGGGCCACAGCTACCCTACATGACACACGGGAATCGTTAAAATAGTTAATATCTCTTTTCTTTCTTTATAGAGATATAATTAGTGTAAAGACTTTAATATCCAATCTCCCGTGTTTTGATAAATGTATATACCAGTGTAATTTCTCAAATCAAAATATAATATATATCCATTCACCTGGAAAATTCCCTTCTGGTCCCTCTGGTCAATTCTTACCCCAGGACAATCAATCTTCTGATTTCTATCACAAAGATAAGTTTTATCTATTCTTGAATTTCTTATAAATGGAATGATCTAGAATAGAACTCTATTGTGACTGGCTTCTTTTTTTATTTAAATTTATTTATTTACATCCATTTACTATACATCATTATAGCATAAAAAATGAGATTTTCCATCCAGAATACACGGTATATTGGCTCAGTTAAGCACATCAACATACGTGTTCTCGTCAACAAATAATTTTCTATTTCTTGTTTCCTGTATATTTTGCTTTTTCTCCTATCCTTGATTCCCTATCTCTCACCCTCTGCCATCTCCCATCCTCCTCCCACATTGTCTCTGGTATCCATGGTTGCTTTCTATGCCTCCCCCCTCCACTTTTTACTGATTTGCTAAAGATGTTAATTAATCTAAATATTTTCAATAGCAAGCACAGCTGATATATACATATCCATGAACAGAAGTCTGACTTTAGGCATAAACCTCAGTGAGTAGAATGGACATACTATAATGTAGCACCTAGCTGGGGCTATATAGCTTACTGCAGTCATCAAATAGGTATTTTTAATGCATATTATTTTTAATTTCAAGAAGGACAGTTTTCATGTTTGTTTGTTTGTTTGTTTTCTCCTGAAACTTTTTTTTTGGAGAGGTTTTTGCTATAGGGCACGTGTACTCTCCAGAAAGACTGAGAGAGACAGAGAGATAGAAAGTAAGAAATCACCCCCTAGGGGGGATGGCCACGCTGCAATCTCTTCTCCTCCATTCTCCTCTGGGGATCTTGGGCACACACGCACATGTGCCCGGCGTGAGTTTAGGCCACCAGGTCAGGGACTTAAACTGTGGTCAGCTACATGGGAGTTCAGCGACATAGCCATTACGCTAACTGCTGGTCCCCCTGAAACATTTTAAAAAAATTAACTTACATTCTTTCCCTAAGCATCGTCACAGCATACAAAATGTGATTTCCCATCCAGATTATACTACATAGTGGCTTAATCATGCATGTTATCAGCAATAATTTTCCATTTCTAGTTATATATATATATCTTTTTAAACCCCTATTTCTGACCCTCTGCCCTTTCCCACTCTCTTCTCACACTATCTCTGGTTTCTACAGTTGTCTTCCATTCCTTTCCCCCCAACACACATTTTATTGATCACACAATTTACTAAATAATCTAATGACTTTCAATAGCAAGTTCAGCTGGTAATTTCAAGAAAAGCAATTTTAACTTTAATAAATCAAAGAAATGCTAAGGAACTTTGCTTAAAACTTAAAGCCAGGCAACAGGTTAGGACTCTGTGCAAATAGTAGATACATGAACCTATCGACAGCTCAAGACAGGACAAAAATTTTTAAAACCAGAAAGTCAAGCCTAGGACAAAATCAGCAATGTTTTAGTCAAAAGTCATAAAATGCTATTTCACCAGTTCAGTCTCATGTACTTAATCTATCTTCTGTTGTGGTTCAATCTTCCCAATTGAATTCTTGGATATGATATTCAACTCTAGATTTGTCCCTATGATTAAGTTGGCCATTTTCTTAGTTTTTGACTCTTATTTCCATGTGTCTGTATTTAATTTTCCTGATATAGCACTCCCTTGAGAATTTCTTGGAGATTTGGTCTGGTGCTGGTAAATTCTTTCAGGTTTTGTTTATCTGAGAATGTTCTTGTCTTTTCTCCCTATATGAAGGATAATCTTGCCAGGTACAGTATTCTTGGTTCAAATTGCTTTTCCCTTAACACTTTGAATATACTTTCCCATTCTTTCCTCACTCCCATTGTTTCCGATGAGAGGTCTGCTGTTAGCCTGATGGGATGTCCTTTGTAGGTAACTTGCCATTTTTCTCTTGCCAATCTTAGTATCTTGTCTTTGTGGTTTTGATCAATCTGGCTATAATGTGTCTTGGAGAAAATCTTCTTGGGTTGATTCTATTTGGAGTCCTTTGTATTTCATGGGACTGGATCTTTGAGTGCCTCTCTAGGTTTGGAAAGTTTTCTTGCAGGATTTCATGGAATAGATTATCAATGCTCTTATGAGTCTCTTCTCCTTCGGGGATACCAATTACCGGATGTTTGGACGTTTAATGGTATCTAGTATTTCTCGTATATTATTCTCATTTTGGGGGGCAATTTTCTCAGTCTTCGAGGTGGAATTTTCTAGGCCAGCAATTTTCTCTTCTATGCCTGAGATTCTATTTTCTGTATGATCTAGTCTGCTTTTAATACTTCCAAGGGAGATTTTGACCCTGTATTATAGCCTTCATCTCTAACAGGTGCATTTGATTCTTTTTAAAAGTGTGTAATTCCTCTTTTAGATCTTGCAAGAATTTCCTCACCTCCTGGAACTGATCATCTCCTCCTTTCTCTTCTGCAGTTCATTTTCTCTCTTCTCTTCCATCTCTGTTAGCTTTGCCATTTTGAATATTCTAAATTCTTTATCAGACATTTCCATGATTTCCATTGAATGGTCTGTGGATGAAGAGGAGCTATTCTTTTCCCTTGGAGGAGAGGTATTTTCTTGCTTTCCCATATTTCTTATGGCCCTGCGGTGATTTCTAGTCATCTGATGGATGGTGTGTTTCTTCCTAAACTTGAAGTTCAATTTGAGTGTTCAGGACCATGCAGGAAGAAATGATCTGGAAACGCTTTGCCATTCGTTTTGATCCCTGTGCAAAGGGATCAGTAGATATTGAGGAATATGTTAACCCTAATAGTATTTGTATATTTGGCTATATTTCCCTTAGATCTATCTAGAAACACAGTGAATGGAGATTGGAAAGTAGAGAAATGAGTTAAAAGAAAAGGAAACAGAGAGAGAAAAAACAACAACAAAGAAACAGTGAAAAAAAGAAGGAAAAAAATAAAAAACAACTAAAAATTTTTTTTAAAAAAGCAAAATAGAAAGGTAAATCACTAGTTCTCAGGAGCCATGAAGGTGTCTTCTTCTGAAGGCCTACCCCTTGCCTCTCCTGGGTGGGAGGGGGAGAGGAGATTATTAACAAGATAAAGGTAAAGGAGGGGCTGAAAGCCTAGAAAATACTTCACCTTAAAATTTTTTAAAAAGGGGACCAGCAGTTAGTGTCATGTCTATGTCGCTGGACTCCCATGTAGTCAACTGCGTCCCAGACCTGGTGGCTTAAAACTCACGCCAGGCGCTTGTGCGTGCGTGCCCAAGATCCAGGGAGGAGAATGGAGGAGGGATTGCAGCATGGCCATCCCCCCTGGGGGGTGATTTCTCGCTTTCTGTCTCTCTGTCTCTCTCTGTCTGTCTGGTGAGCACACGTGCTCTATAGCAAAAACCTCTCAAAAAAATTTTTTTAAAAAGGAAAAATTACAAGAAAATGAGAAGACAGAGACAGAGGCAGAGAGAGACAGAGATAGAGAGAAGGCTTGAGGGGCTTCCTACCACTCAAGTTTGTGGGCTGGAGGCTGAATTATCAGTAGAAAATCTTCATTTCTCTTTTTTCCCTGAAATCACTAGTTCTCAGGAGTCATAAAGGTATCTTCTTCTGAAGTATGATTGGCTTCTTTAACAAGATTTTTTTTTTTTTGAGATTTATCCATGTTATACTGTGTATCAATAGTTTTTTTTTCTTTTTTAAATGATTCCTGTATGGAAATACAATTTATCTCTTTTCTAGCTGATGGACATTTAGGTTATTTTCAGTTTTTGTTTCTTATGAAAAAACAAAACCCTGTATGAACATGCTTGTAATGTCTTCTTGTAGACATGTTTTTCATTCCCTTAAAATAATTAGGAAGGGGACTGCTGAGTCATTGGGGGGATACTTGTTTCTTTATAAAAACTGCTCTCCAAAATGGCAGTGGTGGTTCCACCTCTTCACAACTTTTGGTGTTATCAGACTTTTAAATTTTAGCCATTCAGCATGAAATGGATGTAACTGGTCTCTTCACCTACTCATCTTTCAGACATTCTTTTGTATTCCTGAACACTGTTGGCACCAGGACCACCCTTTTTCCCCTCTATTATTCTGGGTAAGTTTAAATATCCACACAAATAGCAAGATTTAATCTAACTCTAAACCTCTTTCATTATGACAACCAACACCTCTAATCCATTCCAGCAACTCACATGAACAGTCTTACTTTGTAGCCTATCATCACTAGGGACTATTTTTTTTTTTTTTTTTTTGGAGAGGTTTTCACTATAGGGCGCATGCGCTCGCCAGACAGAAAGAGACAGAGAGACAGAAAGCGAGAAATCACCCCCCCAGGGGGGATGGTCATGCTGCAATCCCTTCTCCTCCATTCTCCTCTCGGGATCTTGGGCACGCACGCACACGCGCCCAGCGTGAGTTCTAAGCCACCGGGTCCGGGACGCGAACCGCGGTCGACTACGTGGGAGTCCAGCGACATAGCCATTACGCTAACTGCTGGTTCCCACTAGGGACTATTTTGACTTCAAAGTTTCCTAATCAAATTCTCTTCCTGATTTGTTCATTCACCTGGGTAACATTCAGTCAATGTCTAAGTAGTCCATCACAGAATACGGGGGATAGGAAGTGGCTAAGATGAGTAAATCATAGTGCAGTTTGAGGTGGAAAAAAGTTATTCTTCAATAGTTGATTTTAGCATTTTTACTAAATTTCCATTCTCTAATGGAGGAAAAGACTCCAAAACCAAAGCCAGTTACTAGTCCATGGTTATACTAGTAAATAACAGAAGCAGGTGTTAAAATTGTGAACTTATAATCCACTGCCATTTCTACCATGCAACTGTGTTGGCTTCAGCCCAAGTGAAGCTCTTTCATTATATTGAGAGGTGAGATCTGTCTATTGATTCCTCTCAGCCTCTCTGTGTAGAACTCCTCTCCCAATTTTAGGCATGAACACTTTGAAGTGAGGGTCTTTAAGAGAAAAGGAAGAGAGTGACTCTTCTAGGTTTTATGACTTTGGGGGAAGAAAAAGGGCAGAAGACAGAATAATGTGAGACAGACCTTACTTCTGAGGCCTTTTCAGCCTCATTTCAATTCAAAGTACTTGGCATGCCAAGGTGCCATACTTGGGGAATCATTTTCTGAGCCTTGACAACATCTTTCATCCTGCTCCAATGAGTCTTGGTAACAAAACATGTGGGTGACATGATAGGGTGTCCTGTATAATCTGTTTTTGCTAGTAGCCTATAAGCTCCCCAAGGGCTTGAGATCACATTCTGGTTATCACAATACTCTTAGAGAGATAGGTTCAGAGGTTTGCAGTTAATTAGGAAATATTTGTTCAGCAGTCTTTTTTTTTTTTTTTTTTTAAGAGGTTTTTGCTATAGGGCGCATGCGCTTGCCAGACAGACAGAGAGAGACAGAGAGACAGAAAGTGAAAAATTACCCTCCAAGGGGGATGGCCACGCCACAATCCCTTCTCCATTTTCCTCTCGGGATCTTGGGCATGCACGCACACGCACCCGGCGTGAGTTTAAGCCACCGGGTCCGGGACGCGAACCGCGGTCGACTACGTGGGAGTCCAGCGACATAGCCATTACGCTAATTGATGGTCCCAGCCGTCTTTTTTTAAGTCCTTCCAGAGTTATCTATTTATTGAGTACCTACATGGTGGTGCTCAAGCCTGGGGGATAGAGACTGGGGATATCACAGTGAATAAAACCAAGTCCCATCTTTATCAAGCATATGTTTTAATGGGGAAGACAGTAATAACTAGCTAAATACACATATAGTAAGTTGGTTCCCAATAAAGACTAGGAAGAAAAATATAGCACAACAATGCAATAGAGAGTGATAGAGGTAGGATATACTATTTTAGAAAAAGTAGTTAGGGAAGATCTCTCATAGAAGACACCAACTGTGTACACAACTGACCAAAGTGAAGGTAAGAACCATTCCAGTGCAGGAAGAACATTCCAGACAGAATACTCCAAAAGACTATGCAAAAGCTCAAAGGAAAAACTTCTTCCTGTGCTATTCTGGGTCTTTCAACGTAACCCAAACACTAAGACAGGTGGGTGCCCAGGCCATAAAGCTCAACAGCAACCAAATAATAGATGAAGCATCAGGTTCACCCACACAGAGGACAGGTTTTGGTTTGTACAAAATAGTACAGTTAACTGTAACCATTAGGGCTCTTGGATCTGGAAGAAGTTCTAAATGACCACGTGCCCGGATAAGGACAGAGGTAGGTAGGGCTAAATCATCCACATGGGGTAAGGGCTTATTCTACGGTCTTTGCAAAAATAAATATGCAAACCTTCTCTATCTCATAATCAGGAAGAGTTGGTTTTAGGGGGGGAAAACAAAATCATGTGCTAAACTTAAATGGTTCTGAAAGCAAGCTGAATTGCCACTTTAAAAAAATTAAAATTAGTCATTCATGAGAGAGAGAATATAAATGCATATGTGTGACTACTTAAAAGCTTCATTATGCTCATGTGCTTTTTTGGGGACAATTTAGTTGCTGCAAAGAAGGCTGCTTGTAAAACAGCTCTTTGCTTGTAATACAGGCTTGATTTTCACCATCTGAAACCTCCTGTGACCTAACAAAGAAGAAAAAGACAGGCAACACTGGCATTATTCCTCTTGTACTTAAAGAAGCATTTTCAAAAAACCATATATAAGTTAATACACTGCTATATCCATAAGTGAGCATTCATAGCTGAGGGTCAGTAATGTGCTAGAAAAGTAATGAGACCATGTTGAGAAAAAATGGGGTAGTCAACAGGAAAATCAACCTCATTTATAATAATATTCTAGTGATCAGCAGGTGTATCACTCTCCCAGCTATGGTCATTAACAGCATTCATTTCAAACTTAACATCTACATTTGCAAACCACTTGAAAGTAAAATTACTTTTCAATTCAATTTTCAATTTGCTTTTATATCTTCATCTTTGATTGACATTTTTTCCCCTCACAATGGCAACTTCACTAAGAATTTGAGTAAATGGTAGGTAGCAACCATCCAAGGGTATAGATAAACTCATCTATTCAGATTACCTATTCACTTTTCTTCCATGTGTACAATCGTTTACAACCATTTGCAAATGTTCACTTCAGGTTAGCATGAACCTACAAAATTGATATCAGATTTCTGATGATTTGATTCATTTATTAGAATCATTTATTCTTAAAGATAAAATGGCTTTTTTTCCTTTTCTTTTTATGACCTAAAAATTACCAAGTCTGAATGCACATTTTCAGTGATACTAACAAATAACTCTAAGTACATCTTTAAATATGTGCACTGATGTTTAGGTATATAGTTAGTATGTCTATGTATAGAAATTTAAAGGCCAATAGAAGGCATTACATGGTCTCCTTTACATGTTCATCCTGGTGTTTCACAATTCCCATGGGTAATTTTATTCTACTAGTTTCCTTGGATTCCTTCTTCTAAAGTTTAAACTCTGAGGATTCTTTTGTCTTTAATAGAGAATAGTAACAACTCTGAACCTAAGACACTTTCATATGCTTATTGAACACAATGTAAGCATGTTTGTTTTACACACACACACAAATATATATATATAAAACATTCTTTATGATACATTTTTTTTCAAGTAATCAGCCAGAGGGCCCCTGTGCTCACCTGAGACAGAGATAGAGAGGGGGAAGGAGAAAGCATCCCCCCACTGGATGATGGCCACCTACAATGCCTTCTCCTCCATTTCTTCCACCTTTTGGGATTTGGGCATGCATGCACATGGGCCCAGCAAGGCTATCATATGTTTTTGTTCTTCATTTTACTAACAGGGTATATTAGTTGATTTTTGAATGCAGATCCGATTTTTTTAAGAGTTATTTTATTTATTTTCCAATTTGATGAGAGAGAGAAAAAGTGAGAAACTTGAACTGTGTGGTTGGCCATGTGGGAGTCCAATGCCTTTTTTTTTTTTTTTTTTTGGAGAGGTTTTCACTATAGGGCATGTGCGCTTGCCAGACAGACAGACAGAGACAGACAGACAGAAAGTGAGAATCACCCCCCAGGGAGGATGGCCATGCCGCAATCCCTTCTCCTCCATTCTTCTCTCGGGATCTTGGGCATGCATGCACACGTGCCCGGCGTGAGTTTAAGCCACCAGGTCCGGCACTCGAACCGCAGTCAACTATGTAGGAGTCCACCGACACAGCCATTATGCTAACTGCTGGTACCCCAAGGGAGTCCAATGCCTTTAATCATGCCACCTGTTGGCCCCTGTAGATCCAGCTTTTTACTCGTAGGATAAACTGCACTAGATTCTGTTTGCTAATATTTTGTTGAAGATTTTTTAAAAAACCTATAGTCATAGGGATATCAGTCTATAGTTTTCTTATATCTGTCTTTGGTATCAGGGTAATAGTGGCTTCATAAAATGAATATAAAAATTGTTCTTTCCTTTTCTATTGTCTGAAAGATTTAACATTTGGTATAATTCTACAGTGAAGAAATCTGGATTCTTCTTAGTGGATCCTTTTTTTTTTTTTTTTTTTTTTTTTTTTTTAGAGGTTTTTGCTATAGAGCGCGTGCGCTCGCCAGAAAGACACAGAGAGACAGAAAGCGAGAAACCACCCCCCGGGGGGGATGGTCATGCCACAAACCCTTCTCTTCCACTCTCCTCTTGGGATCTTGGGCACGCACACACACACGCCCAGCGTGAGTTTAAGCCACTGGGTCCAGGACTTGAACTGTGGTTGACTACATGGGAGTCCAGCGACATAGCTATTATGACAACTGCTGGTCTGTAGTGGATTCTTCTTGTTACATATCTGTTCAGATTTATTTTTTTTCCCCTGAGTTAGTTTTGATTGTTTATTTCAAATAATGTGTCCATGTCATTTAAGTTGTCTACTTTGTTGGCATATAATTGTTCATTGCATTCTCTTATTCTGTTAATTTCTGAAGGGTTTTAAGTAATGTCCCATCTTTTTCCTGATTTTGGTTATTTGTATATTCTTTTTTCTTCGTCAGTACAGGTTTGTAAATTTTGTTCATCTTTTCAAAAAATCAAATTTTGTTTTCACCAATTTTCTGTTTTTTGTTTTTAGTCCTTTTTTGTTTTGTTTTGTGATTTCTACTTTACTCTTTCCTCTGCTTTCTTTTCATTTAGTTGGCTTGTCTCTTAGAGCTTCTTAAGGTTGAAGCTTAGGCCATGGATTTGAGACCTTTATTCTTTCTTTTTTTTTTTTTTTTTTTTTTGGAGTGGTTTTCGCTATAAGGCGCGTGCGCTCGCCAGACAGAGAGAGACATAGAGACAGAAAGCAAGAAATCACCCCCCAGGGGGGATGGTCACGCCGCAATCCCTTCTCCTCCATTCTCCTCTCGGGATCTTGGGCACGCATGCACACACGCCCGGCGTGAGTTTTAAGCCACCGGGTCCGGGACACGAACTGCGGTCGACTACGTGGTAGTCCAGCGACATAGTCAAGACCTTTATTCTTTCTTGACAAAGAAATTTACAGCTATAAGTTCCCTGTTAAACATCACTTTAATGTTTACATTAAAGTAGATTTCCTCAATTTTTTATTCTGATGTTGATTTCCAATTTAATCCCCTTGTGGTCAGAGAACATAATCTGTATGATTTAAATTCTTTTAAGATTAATAAGACATTTGTTATGGCCTAGCACAAGATCTCACCTATAGAATGTTCTATGTCCACTGTAAACAAATATGTATTCTGAGGAGGGTGGCCACTGATGTTTCTGTTATTATTATTACTATTATTTTGATTTTTAAGCCTGGTTTCCTTGGGGTCACTCCTGTGTTACTACTGCTTAGTGATCACCAATGACTGGTCAGAGGCTGTGCTCAAAGACTTTGTACCAAGAAATCTTCTGATCTTGCTAATGGATCTATGTGTTAGCTATGGGATCCATTTGAAGATCAGGAAATAACAAGTCTGGCCCAGTTTTCACTTCCTTCCAAGCCCTCTTGTGTCTGCAACTATGCGAGATCTCTTCTTTAGCCAGAGATTTGTTGCTAGCAAGGGCTCTTTCCACTCTCCCTAGAATGTGAACATGCAGCCTTCAAGATTCCCAGGGATATGTAGGTTTTTATCAAGGCCCACAATGGCAGACTTCTTCCCTGGACTGGGTAAGTATGCCAGTCTACTGCTTGCCCTCACCAAGGTCTCACCCTCAGGCCAGCTGTAATATGTAGGCCTTCCCTGTTTGTATACCACAAATATTGCTAAATTTCCAATATGCCCAAAGGCATGGGGTCTTTCCACACTGTGCTCCAAATCAAGTCAGCTCTCTTTGGTAATGGAGCTGCTGATTCTCACAGATTGACAGAACTGAGGTGAGGAGGAGGGAGAGCAGCAGCTGCAGGTCAAAATGTCACAGGCTTCTCTATTTTCTCCCAAGGTTCAGTTGTTGTTTTTTTTTATTTCATTTTTATACAGTAAATAATTCTCAATTTGTTGTAGGTGTTGAATTTCAGAGTGTTAACATGGTCACTAGTATTTGGTCCAGCTTTACTTCTTTTCTTTTTGTAAAGCCTACTGAGCTATTTGCCCCACTATTTTGGAAGTTTTGCCACTCTTTACTTTCACCTCTATCTTATTTTCTGGTCTTCTGCTCAAATCACACGCATATTTGTGATCACAGCATGATCAAGTATCAACATGTCATGGTAACTTATTCTGAAACCAAGGATGAATGTGGCCCCAGAGCCCTTGGGAAACATAAAAAGCCATACATGGAAGTCACAAAACAAGAACTATCATTTCTCAAGCTCCTTTCAGAATTTTTAAAAGACACCGTTCTTAGAAAGTAACAGATGGTGGGGTAAACAGGTGGCATGGTGTTAAGGTACTAGACTCCCATATGGCTGACTATGGTTCAAGTCCTGGACCTGGCAACTTGAAATCGCACTGGCACATGTTTGTGCTGGCCAAAATCCCAAGAGGAGAAAGAAGAAGGGACTGCAGTGTGGCCATTGCCCAGGGGATGATTTCTCACTCTTCCTCTCTCTCTCTCTCTGGCGAGCACATGTGTCCTATGGTAAAAAATTTTTAAAAAAGTAACACATGCTCATTCTGGAAAATTAAGAAAATATGAAGAAAAGGAAAGAAAGTCTAATCACCTACAAAGTCATTCATATCCTACCACTTACTAATAATAGTAGGTATGGGCTAGATCTTCACACATTTTTTTCTTGCTCTGTGTATATAAAATTGTATAGACATTTTTGTACCATCATTTTTTATGAAATATTTCTAACCTAAAGCTAAACTATAGTTTACATATCTCTATGAGTTAGATTGTGGTGATTACATCACTGAATATTCATTTTTGCAGATATATCTAACTATTATTTTGAGATAGATTACCAGGTGTAGAATCGCTATGTCAAATGATATGGGTGGTCTGAAGTCATGTGAAACCATTACTGAAATATTTTCTAAGAAGGTTCTACCCACACTGCTACTAATGATACTTCTACCTCTGGATTTAACTCATTTTCATTTATTTGATTACTACTGAAGTTTACATTTACTCATGTTTTATAAGTTCATCATCTGTGACATCTTTGTTCATACCTCTATTTATTTTTCTAGGAGTCACAAAGATCTTTTCGCCTAAGACCCTGTGATATCCACCCAACACAGCTGCAACTAAAACTTTCTATTTTTACAAATGAAGGTACTAAAACTCAGAGGTGTTAAATAAGCTGCTGAAAGTCATAAAACTAGTAGATGAAAACAGAATTTGAGTGTTTTGCTAGAATCTAAAAACCTATGGTTTTTCCTTTTTCTTTTTCCCACAGGTGAAATAACCTATAAAAATGAAATTGTTTCCTTCTTTTGCGGAAAGGTGGCAGCATAAGATTTCTTTGTAATTATGGCATTGAAGCAGTATTATAACCCAATAAAGCTTTTATTCAAAATCAAATGAACAAACATTGTAGTGGTTAAGTTCAGGCTAAAATTTCAGCTCTAGAGTCAAGAGTACTGGTTTAAAATCTCAGATGTTCTACATCCTCCTGTCTGACCTGGGAAAATTTATTATTCCTCTCTGAATTTTCCTTAGATGAATATTAGGATAATACTATTAGGTTGTTAGAAATGTCATGACTTTTTTTTGTTTTTGTTTTTGGAGAGGTTTTTGCTATAGGGCGCGTGCACTCGCCAGACAGACAGAGAGAGACAGAGAGACAGAAAGCGAGAAATCACCCCCCAGGGAGGATGGCCACGCCGCAATCCCTTCTCCTCCCGGGATCTTGGGCACGCATGCACACTCGCCTGGCGCGAGTTTAAGCCACCGGGACCGGGACTCGAACCGCGGTCGACTACGTGGGAGTTCAGTGACATAGCCATTACGCTAACTGCTGGTCCCATCATGACGTATTTTTCTATGCAAAAATGCATCATGATATTTCTGACAACCTTATATTGAGGTTGACAACCATATTGATATGAGAATTAAATAAAACATTTTAAAATAATTTAAATCCTGCCATTATTGTAAATGCTCATGTTCCCTACACAGCTAAAGGAATGAAATGAACTTTCATGATCATTAAAATAATGCATCTAAATGTATTTTAAATGAACTCATTCATAAAATAGAAGCTGTTTAACATACAGCTAGTTGTGGACTGTATAAAATATTTAATATTTAAAAGCATCTATTGCATTTTTAAGTTTCTTCTACAATTTTTTCCCAAGAATATATGCTTTTCTAGGTTTTATTCTTATTTTTTTTCCCCAGTGAAACTTCTCAGTCAAAATAGCAGTAAAGTGAGTAAGAACTGCATCCTTGCCCAAACTGCAGTCAGGCTTCTCTGAGCCCTTTTCAGGATAAGGCCTCATCCTTGACCTGTCCAGCCTGGTTCAAGGAAGAATCCTGTTAAGCCAATTTAGCAAAAATTACCCTATCCTTGATACCTACTCAAGTTTTTCTTAATAATGTTCCATCCACGGATATCCCAAATCATAACTGCCCTGATGTACTTGGAATTGTGTTTAATCTCTCTTGCATGTTTAAATTTGCCTGATGTAATTTTTCTCTGACAAAAGTCATCATAGTCTTGAAAATCATAGGCCCTTTAAAAATAGAGCATCATTAGAGGAAGCTACTCAATGTTGGAATATGTCAAATTTCGGACATGCCAGAGGATTGCAGAGTTTTTAGTTTTAATGTGCTTGGTACAAATCCAAGTACATTCACTCATCTGCCAAATTCTGTTACTCTATACTACTCAAGGTGGCTGAAAACTTAGGTCATTATGTAGATAAGCAGTAGACTTGCTTTCTTCTCCTAATTAATTGGTTGCTGAGACTACTGGAAAGTCAGTCTCACTGAGCTTCAGTTCTCCATTTCTAAGCACTGTAATTCTGATGTCCTGGGCCCCTTTGAGATTAGTTTCACACAATTTTTCAAAACTTTGAAAGTTTTGGGAAAAGAGATTTGGTAGAATTATTTTGATTGATGAAACATAAATTATAAGAGGTTTAAATATATAATCATCAATAAGAAGGAGTTACATGGTCTAGATAAAAGAGCACTTGGTGCTATAGAGTTATTGGAAATGGTGAAGGTGAAAATGATGAAGAAAGAAAATGTGAAAAGTCTCTCTTTCATAAAAGCATTTGGAACATGACAAAATTGTCAGAATCCATTTTTCAGAACACTGGAGATTAACCAAAAGATTGCATCAATCTGGGAAGCAGCACTTACTCAAGAAAAATTGCTGAATTTCAGTAAGAATAGTGAGCTGTGGCATGTTAACTTTCTCTCTTCCTACCCCCTCCCCTTGAAAACCAACAGACCACAAATCACAGTGAAAATCAGCAGTTTAGAAGTCACTGTAGAGGTAGAACAGGGTAGGCACTCTTTCAAAACTTCATTCCCAGAACACTGTCATCATTGGACATGTAAGGGGGCAACCAGGAAGACCTTGCAAGGCTATGTTTATTTGAACCCACTTAGATTTTGCCCAATGCAAAAAGCCTTTTTCATTGGGCATTGATTGAAAACAATTAGAGGTATTGATAAACTTTTCAGCTGCCTAAGCTGGTAAAATGACACTTGGGGCAAACAGAAGACTAGCCCAAAGGCTAAAAAGTAAAAGCCAGGGAATAAGTTGTACCTGGAGATTTTGAAAAGCTCTGATGTATTCCTGGGAATTGGGAAAGCCATATGCACATGTAGAACCGATAGCACACTCAGGTCTGTGTGTACATTCAGGAAAAACCTGAGAATGCCCTAAACTCTCACTTCTGACCAACACTGAAGCTCTGCATGAAAAGAAAGTACAGTCTAAGACAGTGTTGTCAGGGTCAGCAGGTGGCATGGTGGTTAAGGCATGGTGGTTATAGACGACTGTGGTTTGAATCCCAGACCTGATGGCTCACTTTCTCACTTTTCCTCTATCTTTGGTAAGCACATGTGCCTTATAGCAAATTAAAAATAATAATATTAATAATAATGATAAATAAAATTAAATGAATAATTCTAAAAAAATACTTAAAAAAAAAGGAGTCGCCAACTGCCTGGCTAAGTGTTAAAGGTGTGTTTCAACACACAGGTAAGAGTCCTTTGCCAAAGGCTTGGAGACTTACCAGTTCCAAGAAGTTAAGGAAATCTATGTCAAATGACTAACCACTAAACAATCGAAGCAGTGATGTCAGGGACCATATAAGACAAAGGATACAGACTTTAAAAATTTATTCTAGAAATTCATTAAATAAACAAAAACAGCAATACATAACCACAAAATAAGTCTTGGGAGGGTAAAAATTGTGATTTTCAGAGCTGCCATGTTATGTGATATAAAATCTCCACATTTCAGCAAAATAATTTGAAATGTGAAGAAGTAAGGCAGTATGACCAATACTGGAAAAAAGTCAATGAATACAAATTGTCCCAGAGGAAACCCAGACATTGAACTTACTAAATAAAGATTCTTAATCAGCTATGTTGCATATGCTTAAAGACCTAAAAACCCCACTTCTAAAACCAAAGAAAGGTATGAGAATAATGTCTCGTTAAGTAGAAAATATTAATAGAGACCGAAATTTCAAAACAAAATTACACAGAAATTTTTAAAAAAATTTATTATTTAATTTTATTCATTGTTATTATTTATTTTACTTTATTTTATTGAAGTTTACCAGAGACAGATAGAGAGAGAGAGAGAGAGAGAGAGAGAGAGAGAGAGAGAGAAAAGGAAAGTGAGAAAGAACGCTGCCAGGTCCAGGACTCGAACCACGGTCAGCCATGTGGGAGTCCAGCTGCTCTAACTACCACACCACCTGCCAGCCCCTACACAGAAATTCTTAAGTTGAAAAATATAATAAATGAAAACTCTAATAGAGGGGTTCAACATCAGGTGTAGGCAGGTAGAAGAATGAATGATCAAATTAATGAAGCTATTAAGAAAAATAAACAGCCTCAGAAACCTGGGACACTAAACCAATATATGCATCATAGAGTACCAGAATGGGAGAGATGAATGAGAAGAAAAGGCATTTGAGGAAATAATGTGAGTGCACATCCCCTGTAGAAAATTGAAATAATAAATAAAATTAAATAAGTCTTTTTTTGGGGGGGAAAAAAAGAGACAAGTGGCTCATTGTGTACATCAAAGGATGTTCAATAAGATTAACAATTGATTTCTTATCAGAAATCATGAAGACCAAAGGCAGTAAGATGACACATTCAAAGTGCTGAAATGAAAAAGACTGTTAATCCAGAATTCTACAGTTAATAAAATTACATTCAAAAATGAAGAAATTAAAGAGATTCTCAGACAAAAACTGAGAATTTGCTGATAGCAAACCTGAATTAAATATTAAAGGCAGTCTTTCAGGCTAAAATAAAAGGACAGCACGCAATAAAGAAAATCCAGATAAAGATATAAATAACAAAGGTAAAAGTATAAATATAAAAAATATAAAAAATATAAAAAAGGGATAAATATAAAAGATGGTATAAATGTACAAAAGTATAAATGTACCTTTGTACATTTATATATATAGTGTATTAATACAGATTTATAATTATCACTTCAAGTGCATTAATATAGATTTATATAGATTTAAAATTATCACTTTATGTAACTTTCCTTTAAATTGAATAAGAAAAATACTTACATATGTAAATAGATATCATATATTGCTGATATATATACTATATATATGATATATATAAAGATATATAACACCTTGATTTTGGACGTTTATCTCCTAGAACCAATACATTTCTGTTGTTTTAAGCCATCCAGTTTGTGGTAATTTGTTCAGGTAAACCTTGGAAACTAATATAGTAATTTTCCCATCATTATTTATTTCTAAAAATATATTTATTTATTTAATTCCATTATTATTATTATTATTATTTAAATTTTGAACAGAGAGAGAAAAGGAAAGTGAGAAAGCAAACTGCCAGTTCCAGGACTCGAACCACGGTCAGCCATGTGGGAATCCAGGGCCCTCAACCACCATACATAACACTTGCTGGCTCACCATCATTAGAAATAGGTTACAGAAAGGTAAAGTTGACCTGTTGGGTCTCAATTTCCTAACCTATAAATTGGGGATAAAAACATCTGCCCTTTCACCGTCCTGAGATAATGATTATGAAAATACTTTAGATAAAATACTTTAGTTCAGCAAAGAAAATATTTGGCCAAAAGTACATTTTTCACAAAATGCAAGTCAGTTAAGGATTACTTATGATCAATATAAAATACTTCATAAACTCTGATTATTGGCCAGTTTCAATTATTTCATTACTGAAAACTCTTTTGTTGGCAGAGTCTTTTTGTGTGTCTGAGAGAGATTTTTGCTTTAGGGAGTGTACACTCACTGGAGAGAGAGAGATAGAAAGCAAGAAATCACCTCCCAGGGGGATAGCCATGCCACAATCCCTTCTCTGTCCTTTTCTTGAGATTTTAGGCATACATGCACCTTTGTCCTGCGTTGAGTTTCAAGCTGCTGGGTCTGGGATTCGAACCATGTTCGACCATGTGGGAGTACAACACCTTAACCACTCCACCACCTTCAGGCCCCAGAGTCTTAAACTTTTTAAAATTTTCTATAAACTGTTCATCAATAAAAACACAACAGTATCCAACAAAAGAGAAAAAAGTCTGTCAAATATCCCTCAAACAGCTCCACCATTTATTTTTTAAAAAATATTTTTTTAAGGTTTTTGTCATAGGGCACATGTGCTTGCCAGAGAGAGACAGAGGGAGGAAGATTTTGGCGCACACACACACACACACACACACACACACACACACACGCCCATTGTGATTTTCAAACATTGGGTCCAGGACTCAAACCACAGTTGACCATGTGGGAGTCCAGCACATTAACTACCATGCCACCTGCTGGTCCCACCATTTACTCTTTAGTTTTTCTGTCTCTCATTTCTCTTCTCCTAAATGCACTACTATAAAGGTAGAAGATTTTTGTCTCTGTAGGCAATCCTTAGAATATATATATGTTCTCTTATTCTATTTTACATGTCTTTAAAGGGAGAATATTTCCTAAGTACATAAAGACATACATGGATGTTCTTTATAACACTAATAGCAAAACAAACAGGGAAACCTGAGGTCCATCACAAGGGTTTGCTAAATAGTGCTATACCCACACAATGGCACATATGGCAGCTGTTAAAAAGCATGAGACAGATTAATATGCAGTACAGGTTGAGTAGCCCTTATCCAGTAGCTTGGGACTGGAAGTGTTCCAGATTTTAAATTTTACAGTATTTGTATCTACATGATGAGATATCTTAGAGACCCAAGGCTATATATAAAAGTCACTGATGTTTCCTCTATACCTTATACACATGGGGTGAGGGAAATTTTATATAAGATTTTTACTTTTCATTGTGGCATCATGTTGTCATTCAACATGATGAGTGGATAGTTTTGCATTTTAAGATTAGGGATGCTCAATCTGTGAATAGAAAGCTTCCTCAAACCGGTAAAGTAGGAAGCCTTAGTTGTACCACCAAATCAACTGCCAGAGAGTATGAATAGTATGAATCTATTTGTGGAAAAAAAGGATTGTAATTTCACGCACATACACATACTCACACATAATCTGTGCAGGTACTCAAAAAAACTGTTGAAAGTAGTTACCTCTGAAAATGATTCCAAATCTTATTATAGACATGGAATTTTTAAAAATTATGTAATATAATTTTAAAATGGGGTTAGCCCATAAGGGAATAAAGCAATGATCAGTGGTTATTTGTTTAAAATAAACTAAATAAACAAATTAAACAAAAAGCAATAAAGGGGTGTGTATGTGTATATACACACACATATATTATATATATATATATATACACACACACACACACACTTTAATATATATATATATATATATATATATATATAGAGAGAGAGAGAGAGAGAGAGAGAGAGAGAGAGAGAGAGAGAGAGAAACATACATATACATTATGCAACATTTTCAGGTACCACAAAGGAACTGAATACAGGGTTGTTCTGCTAGGTCCATGGTCATGTAGCGAATCAATACACTACCCTTCGAGGTAAGAGCACAACAATTTACTTATAGTGGTTTATTGAGTACTTAGCTCAATATGAGTGGACGTTTTGTCAATAAGCTTCTAATGGATGCTGTAGATGACAGTTCAATGCTATAATATACAAGCTGGAAGGCCATATAACAAAATCTATAGGTCCCTGGAGTCAGAGGATGATCATTTCTAGAAGACCTATGGAAAAACTCCAAGAAATGTCTTAATGCAGAACCTAATGATTATTTTGGTTATTATAGGTTGCATTAGTAGAGACACACTGTTGCCATTTTTATAGATCCTTTATCTTATAAAACTCTAATAAACAAATTGAAATTAGAAATCTTTTCTTCTTCTTTTTTTAGATTTTTAGATTAGGGTATATGCACTTGCCAGAGAGACAGACAGAGTTAGACAGAAAATAAGAATCCCTCCCGAGGGAGGATGGCCATGCCACAATCCCTTCTTTTCCATTCTCTTCTCAGGATCTTAGGCACACATGTACCTGCGCTTGGGCACACATGTACCTATGCCTGGCCTGAGTTTCAAGCCAGTGGGTGGTCTCTGGGACTCAAGCCATGGTTGGCCACGTGGAGTCCAGTGCCTTAACCACCACACCACCTGTTGGCCCCAGAAATCTTCCTTTCTAATTTGAATTAGGCTGCAAACCTATCAATATAAACACATTTCCCAATTAAGTTGAAAATATGCAGAACTCACCACCTGAGCATAATCCTGTTGGTTCAAAATAACTGCTCGGGATGAGGAGCTATATGAACTCATTCAGTTCTATAGTTGATCCGTAAGTCTCCAGCATAAAGCTAAAGTATTTACATAGGCTACATTTATGTCAGTAGTCAAAGGATAAGTAAGGCAGTGTTTCCAAAAGGCACCGAACTATCACTCTTTCAAAAAATATGTTCTGGGACGAGCAGATGGCATAATAGTCACATTGCTGGACTCCCACATAGCTGACCGTGATTTGAGTCCCAGATCTGGTGGCTTAAAACTCACGCCAGGCACGTGTATGTGTGTGCCGAAAATCCTGAGAGGAGACTGGAGGAGAAGGGATTGCAGTGTGGCCATATCCCCTGGGGGGTGATTTCTTGCTTTCTGTCTCTTTGTCTCTCTGGTGAGCACACATGCCCTATAGCAAAAATCTCTCTTAAAATAAGAAAAGCTTCTAGGGACCTTTAAGTGCTAAGACCTTCTGGGTCCTCTATTTATTTTTTAAAATTTGCTACAGGGTATGCAAATTTACGATAGAGAAACAAAAAGAGAGACAGGGAAAGTGAGAAAGCAAGTCACCAGGGGTCAGGGACTCGAACCATGGTTGACCATGTGGGAGTCCAGCACTTGAACCACCATGCTACCTGCTGGCCCCTGGGCTCTCTACTTTTGAAAAAACGTTCTATTCCTTGAGGAGGTCATGTCCATGCCCACCTGATTTTAAATGTTATCTATACATTGATAACCCAATCTATATCTCCAGCTCTTACTCATTCTTTGAACTCCCAACTGCCAACCTGAATCCTTTCCTGATACTTCACAGACATTTCAGACAAAACTTAACAACAAAAAAAATCTTAATTCTCTACTCTCAATGTTTTCTAGTGGCTCAAATCAGAAACCTAAGTCATATTTTATTCATATTCCTCTCTGAAAGTCTATCAGGGAGACAATCCATGGCCTGATGGTTAAAGGAGCTGGGTTCCATATGGATAAGTGTGCCGGTTTGAGCCATGACCCAACAGCTTGAAAAACACACCAGATATCTGTGCTCAAAATTTCCAAAGGAGGGAGAAATGGAGGAGAAGGGATTGTGGCATGACCATATCCACGGCAGGTGCTCTCCCCCGCCCCTACCCCAGTATCTTTCTCTGGCAAGTGTACGGGCCCTTTGGCAAATTGGAAAAGAGCAATCAAACAACAACAAAAAACCTGTCAGTTGCAAGTTGAATTCACTGATTTCTCTATGTCCTATTTATCACTCCGGCCCTGGCACTGTGGTTCCTTGCTTACATAGCCTTTCAGCTGATCTCTCTGCTTCCATTCTTATTCCCCTATCCCCAGTCAGTGCCCTCAAGGGCAGCAGATTGAATGGGCATCAGATTATCCCACCGTATTTCAGTGGTTTAATATTGGTCAGAGAATAGAATCTAAGTCCTTAGCTCACATGGCCTATAAACTGCCCTGCTTCATTACCAGGTGTCATTCCATATGGGCAGGGAACTGAGAGGAATCAGAATATACTTGACATGGCTCAAATAAAGAGGCTGACATGAAACTATCCTTGCAGAGGTGTGGGTAGGGTTAAGAAAACAGTACAGGATGGTTAGGCACCCCCCAAAAGGCAACAGTGGGCAGCTATTACTATTTCTAGGTTTTTAAGGGAATGAGAAGGAAATGAGCCAGAGCAATTGTATCCTCACAGGAAGGCTCATCAGTAGGAAGTCCAAAGCAGAGAAAGAGAGGGAAGAATACCCTGACTTCTCTCTCTTCCTTTCTTCTGACCCTCTTATTAGCACTACTTATGGCTGGAAAGCTTGAGGACATTAGAATCCTGAAATCAAAGGAGTCTGAGTGATTAACACAGTATGAGGTAGGATGATGGGAGGAGACTCCCTCCCAGGTCATCGAGCAAGTAAGAGAATGCGTGAGCAGAATCTGGAGGGGTGGACGGGAGCCTGATCAGCACATATGCCCACCTCATTCATGCCCCTCTTCCTTACTGCTCCCCAGCTTCACACTTGGTGTGTTCTCATAATAAGAATATGCGCAAGCTTTTTTTTTTTTTTTTTTTTTTGAGAGGTTTTCGCTATAGGGCGCGTGCGCTCGCCAGACAGACAGAGAGAGACATAGAGACAGAAAGCGAGAAATCACCCCCCAGGGGGGATGGTCATGCCACAATCCCTTCTCCTCCATTCTCCTCTCGGGATCTTGGGCATGCACGCACACGTGCCCGGGGCGTGAGTTTTAAGCCACCGGGTCCGGGACGCGAACCGTGGTCGACTACGTGGGAGTCCAGCGACATAGCCATTACGCTAACTGCTGGTTCCCCAAGAATATGCTCAAGCTTTTACTTTCTGTGGCTACCCTCTTCCTTCTACTCTTCTTATGACTGTTTTGTCATGCTCCTTCAAGTCTTCATGTAAGTAATCTTCTCACCTTTTCTAAGTAGGTAGCTTGGTTAGTCTTTTGCTGTCTCCCTTCAGAATATGTACCACAATTAGTAATTATATTTATTCCCTTTTCTCTGTCATCTCTTCAAGAAAATGTGAGCAAGGACAATCTGGCCAACAAATGCCTGCCACATAGTAGGTACTCGATAAGCATCAACTGAATGAATGTTGGCCAAATTATACAGCAAAATCTTAAGACTGTGTTGAGAGAAAGTGATTTACAACTGCATGGATTCTTAACTGAGGCACCATTTAAGAAAACCCACTTAATCTCTTCATTTTGATATACAGCATGGGTTTAGCTAAGGAAAAAAGTAAAGGTTTTCTGTAAAGTGAAAATTTGCACTGATAGATGGTCCATTTCTTGTTTACTTAAAAACAGAATGTCTATTATGGTACCAGTGATCTAAAAGAGAGTAATTCAATCATTTAAAAGCAAGAGTTTATGCTCATTTCATATACCCTACTCATTTCTCTTTATCTGTCTCACTTTCATGAAAGAAATACATAAACAAACCCTAAAGGCAACTGTATTTATAGAAGGAATCTACATTTAAGATCCATCCAATGAAGTACACCTCAAGATCTAAGCAATTAACAGAGATAAAAATGACCTTTTGTATTGGTAGGAGAGGAGATGCCAGGAAACAGTCTAATTCTGAAAGGAGACAGAGGTGGAAAGAAAGGTAAGTGGAGCAATAGCAGAAGAGGATCAAGGAAAAATGGAGGGTTAAAAAGTGAATGAGAATGAACGTTGCCAAGACAATGGGCCATAGCTAGCAGGCCTGACGACCTCATCACTCTTACCCAAGGAGAAAGAACAGTAGCACCTGCAGTCTTTACCTGGGGCACTGAAAGAGTAACTGGTGTACTAGATACAGATTATGATGGCAGGGCAACTTGGCCTTAAAACCTGCTCTGCCACTTACTATCTCCAAAACTTGAGCAGGTAATTAACTCTCAGAGGATCAGTTTCTCCATCTGTAAAATGGGGTTAATACTTAACCTGCCAAGTTACTGTGAAAACAGGAGGCAACTTAATATTCATTACCCTGCCCAATCACAACTCTTGCTGCCCTAATTTTGTTTGATACTTAAGTTGAACCAAAATACCTGAATGATGAGTCTTCCTCAGTGGGAATTCACATGTGGATATATAAAGGCTTATGACCAGAATTAAAAGAAGGAAGTTAAACAGTGGAGGCCCATGTTTTCCAGAGCAATCTAATCATGGAATATCAAATAACTTCTGGAAGCAGACAGCAGCCCTCCTGGAAAACACGACTGCTGCAGGAGACCCTACAGTACTCATACCTGGCATATTGGAGAGGCTGGCCTTTTTGGGTCTTCTCTCACAACCAATGCTCCCTGGAAAGAAGCACTTCATGAGGGCTTACTTGGCAAGACTTTGGAGATATAAAAATTCTGGACATAGTCTATTGTCTGCTAAAAGTTTTAGAGCTTCTCATCAGATATTTGGGATAATAAAGATCAAAAAGTGAAAAACTAGAGAAGATGATATAAAACCAGCTCCCACTGGCAAGGAAGAGTTGCCTCATACTTCTCTCTCTCACTCCATTCTGGTACCAAGGCCAGAACATGGAAAAAGACTCTGAAAGGAATATGGGAAAATGGATGCGAGAGGAAGAGGGACCTATCACCAAAGTGCAATTTTGCTGAGGAAAATGAGGTGGGTCCTTTTCTAGAGGAATGGAACCCAAAAAGAAAGGGGCTGGAGGTAGGCCAGAGAGTGCCAAGGCCTGCAGAGTTCTTTGTTCCGGGCATGTAGGAAGAAACCAAAACAACAAAAACTAAAAATGAGTGTGAGACAGAGTTCACCGAACTCTCACCTCCTTCCCTACCCTTGTTTCACGTTCTCAAGCCTGTCAATTCCCTCTGGCTTCCTCACTCCCTTGTATTCCAATTTCCTCCCATCCTGACCTTCAGACTTTCCATCATCTTTCAGAGCTTCAAAGCCAAAGGTATTCCTTGTTCCTACTTTCTCAAGGTTGTAAATCTCAATTTGATAGCTTCCTCAGTGAACGAATGCTAATTTTAAAAAGTCTGGTTGTTAGTGAGAACAAAATAATATGAGGGAGATATTTCTGGACCTGGGGTTTCCAAGCACTTCAAATGCAGATGGTAGTTTCGAGAAATATGATTGACGTTGCTGGAAAAACACTACTCTGGTTTTTAGTTCTCATCAATTTCTGCTCTTTTGAGCTAAATTCAGAAATTTCCACTCTAATCCCAGGCCCAGAGGCATTCCTGCTATATTCTAGCAAGCCTAAACTTAACCTGGGTTCTTCATCTTCCCAGTGGTGCTGGGCAGGTTATGATTTATCAAATACCTCAATCTAAGGTGCTGGGCAGGTTATGATTTATCAAATACCTCTACCCAACAAGGTCCCAGGAAGGCCCCACATGACCAAAGGGCTTGCTTATTTGGAGCCAGGAACAGATGACAGGCTCTGTCAAATGAGAATTACCAAACCTGCTCTCCAGCAAAGGAAGAAGGACAGTGCAGAAGTTAAGAGAGCAGGCTTTGCAGTTAGGCTGTTTGGGTGTAAGTCATGGTTTTCCCACTCACGTGCTGCACTATTCTGCGCAAGTATGGGTACCTTCTTCTCAATTTCCTCAACTGTAGGCACTCTTCCTTGTAGAACAGCCACAAACATGGGATGTGATTATGTGTATCATGTAATAGTTGCTATTAAGTTCTGTTCATATTTCATAACTCTGAGTTATAACAAGTATTTATCCAAGTGCTTGAACATAATCAAGCTCCTGAGAAATGAGTCATCTTTGTTAAATCCACCTTGCACGAAAGGGGTGGCTCTTGGTCTAACAAGAATGAAATTCCGATTTGGTAATAGAATGTATCTAAGGGAGTATATTGATCCTACCTTGAACAATAGTACTAAGTTTCAGCACTTTAGTCACCTGTCAAAAAATTCTACTATTAACTGACTGCACCTACGGCCTGCTGAAGGCGTGCTTGAGAAGTTTGATATTCTGAACCATATTATATTTGCTCTCTAAAGAAATGCCTCCATAAAGTTGAGATTTAATGTTTTGTCCTCATTCCTCCTCCCCTCCCCCCCTTTTTATGGAGAATCAATATAAGAAAAATCCATTTGAAGAAACCTTTATGTCTTCTGTAAAATCATATTCTGGCCAACAGATAGGTTTCATCTTAAGTTCCAACATTGTATGATTGGTAGTGCCTGTTTGAGTACTCTGTGAAGAAGCAGTACAAGGATGCCATGATCAATTAGCACTGTCTGCCACGGACATCAAGGAGGAAGTTCAGTGCCTTTGTGTTAGGTACTCACCCTCCATTATCATCAGAGAGCGCCATACATCATCTGATGGACAGCGCCTTTTGTAAGGACCTGCTACATACTTAAGTCACATGGCTTTGACCACTGAGCCTGAAACCTGTTAATTCTTCTGAGTTGTCTTCTTCCTACAGTCAGGTGGCCCTCACAACTTGAAGATAAGATTACCCTAAAAACTGCTAAAATCACAAAGGATGAAATAAGACAGTTTGTTGGGGTCACCTGGTAGCATGGTGGTGAAGGCTCTGGACTCCCATGGGGCGACTGCAGTTTGAGTACACCTGGTGGCATAAAAATCATGCAGGCATATGTACATGTATGCCCAAAATTGGGGTGGGGGGTAGAGGGGGCAGAATGGAGAAGAAGGGATTGTGGTGTGGCCATCCACCCTGAGGGGTGATTTTTCACTTTCCCAATCTGTCTCCTGCAAGTGCACATGCTTTATGGCAAAATCTTAAAAAATAATTATTAATTAATTAATTTTTAAGAAAAGACTAGCTCAAGGAAATTTAGTCTAGGCCCTAAATAATATAAATAAAACTTAAGCATGACTGGTAGTATTAAGCATATGCAAAAGAAATAGAATAGAAAAAAGAAAATTAAAGTGGAAGAAAAACATGAGAAGGAAAATGTTCTGACCATGGACCATTAGGATAAATCACAGTATTTCAGAAAGCTCAAAATGATAAATCATTACAAGTTTGTTTTAAAGAATTCTTCGCCAGAACCATTTTAGTGATGTTAAACTGTTTAAGTGGCCATCTGTGCAGCAGTGTGGTGACTGGGTGGGTTTTATGGACCAGTCTGGTACATCCATTAAAACAGCTACACCTGTTACAAGGAGGCTGTTTGCAACACTCCGTTGCAATCATAAATCTGGATAATCGCACATTTTTTTGTCATTTTGATTCTATAGATTACTTAAACCATAAGGAATGTGGGTGTATTAAATTGTTTCCAATTTAACAAAGAAAATACACTTTTTTAAAAGCATAAAAACCATACTTAGTTTAGAGAGCAGTTCTAGAACTTATGGTTCACTTTTAAGTTTTTTTCTATCTGAAAGATTTATACAACAAAATCAGAGCAAAACACCACAATGGATAAGCATCAAAGAGACAGTCTATTGTTATTCTATTCAAAGATTAGCTTACTGGAAATAAGATACCAAATATTTTATCTTCCAAGTTTAATTATAATCACAATACACTGAAATAAATGTTATTACTTATAAATATCAAGAATAATAATTACAATGTTAAATATTTTATAGGGCTTACTCTATGCCAGGCACTGTACTAAGGGCTTTATGGATATGGCTTAATCTTCAAACAAATCGATGAGATGTGTCTTTTTATTTTTATTTTATGGGTGATGAAACTGAGGCACAAAGACAATAAATAACTTGCCTTGGATCACAAGGTTAATGAATGTCAGAACCAGATTCATGTCTGGGTACCCCTGCTCTAGCATCTGTCCTCTAAACCACTCTGATTTCAATAACTTCACTCTTGACTCAGAAATCCTAACATATGTGTGAGGCATGATTTTAGAGGTAAATTTGAACTATTTCTGAACTTTGTAATTGCATCTCAATGTTCCTTCGGCCAATCATTAGTGTTTAAGGGTAAAAGGGAAGAATGCTTGTGAGTCTGGTTGTGGAGAAGAGGAAAAATTCAGCTGGCAAGACAAGTAGGTGACAGTATTCTATCCTGCTTATTATAATTAGATCTTCTCTATTTACATAAACCTTTTCTTTTGAAAAGCCCACAAGAATTTTTCCTGCAGTAAATCATTAATAACTAATAACACTTATTTCTTTGACGGTGACTCTGTATACGTCAGAATATCCTCGAGTGGCCATGTCTTTTGAACTCTGAACTGGCTTAGTGATAAGGGTACAACTTTTGAATTAATTTTTTATACCTTTCACCAGAGGGCTTGGGAGTAATTATTACTCTTGGCCCCACTGCCCCACCAAATCACACGGCGACGCCAACAGAGCCTGAAGACGCAATGAGCAGGATAGTCATGCAGCAGAGACAGGCGCAGCCTAATGACATGAAGATGCCAAATCATTTTCAACTTTACAGGGGCTGGCCTTGCAAGATTTAATTAGCTGACAGTTGAGAAGTAATTTGAAGCTTCAAATTATGGTTATTTAGAGATTCTTGAATTGCTCATCATTTTACTTTATAAAACTACAATATGAAGCAGAGTTCCATGGGGAAGAATGATTAGAATTAAAAAAAAAAATAAATTCCCTACAGAGAGCCAACAAAAAGAGCAGGAAGAAAATCAGCCTGCAAGTCAGACAGCCCTGGTCTATGGCTCCACAGGTGTGATGCTGGGCTATTAAGACTTCCGTGAGTCTGCCTTCGCATTTATAAAGTATTGCTTGTTATGGAGTTCCCTTAACCATGGGAAAGTGCTGGCAGGGTGTTCTTGCTCCATGATTTGTGGATTGCTTATCACTTTTCCTCTTTTGTTTATTCTAAATCTGACCAAGGTCTGTGAGAGCCCCCATTTCTAAAATCTTTTACCTTCTCTTCTCTTTTTTTTTCCCCCAAAATTTATCACCTATGGCCTGACTACAACCACCTTCCAATTAGACTCACCATTTCTAGTTTTTTTTTCCCTTGCAGCAACTGAAAACATATTTAGAAAAATAACCACCAATCCTCTGTCCTGATTTACAAAAACAATGAATCCTCTGCCTACAGAATAAAATCCAAAAATCTGTGCTTACTTCTCCAGATTTGTGAATCACCTCTTTTCTACACCTTAATCTTTAGCCGAAACAATGTACACCTTTTTTTCTCTCATCCTCATCTCTAAATGACAAAAAAAATAAACGAATTTGCTCCTAGCAATCATATATACTTCTATTGGCCTTTCTCTGATTGCATTGTTTTGTATATTCACCATGACTACGAATTCTCTATAAAGAGATGACATCTTACTCATCTTTGTATTCTCAGGGTCTAGAACAGTCTCTAGCACCTTTTGCAGTATGTACTGAACAGATACTGATTGAATGCCCAGTTTTCTCCAAGTAGTTTACACTCAACCCTGATTCTGCTTGTCAGCTATAAACGATTTTCACATTTCCCTACAGAAAAACCAGTAGTCTTCCTTTATCAGAAACTAAGGAATTCTGTTAGGTCATTGGTAAAGTCATGACGTATTTTTTCTATGCAAAAATGCATCATGACTTTCCCAACAAACCCAATAATAACATGGAATGAGCTAATGAATATTGTCTGTCTACCACAAACACATAGTCTGGAAAAATATCTTTAAAATACAGTTTAAATTCATAAATGAGTTTGAAAGATAATAGAAGGTGATAAGGTATAAGAACGGAGAAGAAATGAAAGCCAGGGCTAATTAGCTATCAGCTGATGCCAAAGCAGGGTGTGTGTGTGTGTGTGTGTGTGTGTGTGTGTGTGTTGAGGGAGGAAAGACATCTGGCCTAATTATATATGAGAATCAGATCTGCACATGCCTATATTTAAAATTATAGGTGGTCCCCAGGATTGTAACATCTATGTTGAGACAGTAGATGTAGCCTTGGGCTTCTATAAAATGTGAAGCTGGATCTGAGCCTCCTGCATAAAACCAGACCTTGAAATGACTGACCCCTCTGTGAAAGAAGTTCTAGAACTTCTGCATGAGTGAGAGTGGGCCTTGTCTCTACCTAGGTTTTGGGTTTAGTAAAAAGTCCACTGTGAGAAATTAAAACCCTAAGCCAAGTCACATACATGAATTGATCTGACTTTAAAAAATATTTATGGGTGGAATCCCAAGCTGACTGGTTCTGTATCAAGTAAAACCCTGAGATGCCCAGCAGAAGAAAATGCAGTTTCTCTAGAGGGATACATCAGCAATCAGCAATCCATCCTTAAGGTACTTCCAAAGATAAAAGCAATCTCCAATGAAGATAAACTCACATTCCTAAGTTACTAACTACATGAGGAAATGATATACAGTGAGAGTCAGCAGATATAATAGGAAGATTATCTTTTATAGAACTTAAAATCTAAAAGTCATCATAAAAAAGTCTGTTTAAAACCATAACAAATGAATAGGATACCATAAATAACAGATTTGAAAAAGAACTAAATAGTCTTCCAGATATTAAAATAATTTTTTGTATTAAAAAATGGACAAACAAAACAACACACTAGATATAGCTAAGAAATTAATGACCTGGGACCAGCAGTTAGCGTAATGGCTATATCGCTGAACTCCCATGTAGTAGACCGCAGTTCAAGTCCCAGTGGCTTAAATTCACGCTGAGCATGTGTGTGCGCGTGTGCCCAAGATCCCAAGAGGAGAATGGAGGAGAAGGGATTGTGGCGTGGCCATCCCCCCTTGGGGGTGATTTCTCGCTTTCTATCTCTGTCTGTCTTTGTGGTGAGCTCACAAACCCTATAGTGGAAACCTCTTAAAAAAAAGAAAAAAAAAGGAATGAATGACCTGAGGAAATTACCCAGATGAAACATAGAAAGAGAGAGATGAAAGAAGAAACCAAAATTGGTTAGATGCAACTGAAGTTACAGTTTTCTAAGGTAGCTGCTTTTTAAGACAATGAGCTACGAATTTTCAACTGTTAAGATAAACAAGAGTGTTAAAAATTTTAAAGTAATCACTAAAAAGAACAGAAATAAAACACACACACCTTGCGACCTAGCCAAGGTTAAAAAAAATATGCAAAAACACCAAACAAAACAATTACTATATATAAAAGCTTGAAATGTATCTAAATGTATAGCACTAAAATGCACCAAGTCCAAATGTTTTTAAGTACAAATTCTATTAAACCTTCAAGGAACTCAGTATAAATTGACATAAGAGTAAGAACTTCAATTAATCAAATATAATCTTGTCACAAAGCCATATAAATATGGAAAGAAAAATTACAAACTAATACAATTAATGAACTTAATGAACTTAAGTATCTAAAAATCTTAAACGACAGAAAACTGAATCTAGCAATCGATAAAAATAGCATATATGAAAAAAATACCATACATGATGTGGCCAATGAGGATTATGTCAAGAATGAATGGAAGGATGCATAAATATGGGAATACCTGTAATGTAATCTATGACATGAACAGATTCAAATGAGAGCGATATGATCAATTCAACAGATGAAGAAAAAAAGCATCTAATAAAATTCAACATCCATGAATGATACTTTGCAAATAAGGGAAATAAGCACTTTAATCTGTTGCTGTGTTATATATTTAGATCCTGTATCAGTAAGACTGAACTGGACTACAATAATAATCTGCAAACTTCAGAAGCTTAACATCAGAAGATTATTTCTTGTTCACATTACATGTCCCCAGGAACAGCAAGAGTTTCTGCTTATTCTAGTAAGTCAGGGACCCAGTCTGGTACATTTTCCCAAACTCCCTGGAGTGTTGAGATGGGAAGGTGGTATCTGAAAACACTAACTTCTGGGACCAGCAGTTAGTGTAATGGCTATGTTGCTGGACTACCATGTAGCTGACCGCGGTTCGCGTCCTGGACCTGGTGGCTTAAAACTCACGCTGAGCGCATGTATGTGTGCGCCCAAGATCCCAAGAGGAGAATGGAGGAGAAGGGATTGCGGCGTGGCCATCCCCCCTGGGGGGTGATTTCTTGCTTTCTGTCTCTCTGTCTCTCTCTGTCTGGCAAGCACACGTGCCCTATAGCAAAAACCTCTTAAAACAAAAGAAAACAAAACAAAAGAAAACAAAACAAAACACTAACTTCTAAATCTTCCTCCTGAAGTGGCATGCCACTTACGTTTATTTTTGCTGGCTAAATAAACCAAGTCCTTCACCATGTCCCATCTCAACTCAGAGAAATTAATTTCTGATGTTTGTAAGCCACAGTTTCTGGCTTTTTGTTATAGCAGCTTGAGGTGACTATACGATATTTCTGTACCTACAGTTGGTTCAAAAAGAGAAATATAAATGTATAATATTTAGTCATCATTACTTCTAAATTTCAACCTTTAGTCTTTTGTCTAAATCACACTCATTTTAAAAATACTTCCCACTTTAGTATGATCTTTATTACTTTGCAAATGGAAATCTGAAGAAAAAATAATATTTTGCTAAAAGAACAGTAATACCCATAGTTCTAACGTTGTTATGAGTTCTTCTGCAGGAGTTGTAGCAAACGTTTCAGACAATAATAATTTCTAAACTACTTAAATTCTGTGCTTTTTTAAAAAATCATTCTTTCCAATTTAGATAACAGGAAATGAAATTAGTGTACTACATTTTAATAAGGCTGAATGCAAAATTAATGGCAAACTACATAAATAAAAGAAAATCATAGTTGAAAGGTCAGTGAACATTTTAAAGTTATTTCATTCAAATCAATCAAAAATGAAATTACATGGTGGTTTATTTTCTTCTTTTTATAGACCTACTGTTTCCAAAATCAAGACTAGTTGAAAAGCCTAGTTGATGGACTAGGCACCAGAATCTAGGTCATTCTATCATAACTGGCTCCGTATCTGCAATACTAATCGGAGCACATGTTATATAAAGAAAGCAAATACATAAAATTAAGAAAGCAAGAAAGCCAATGTACTGAGTAAGAACATGCTGTTTATAGAATTTTTGTAAATGATGATTACATTTTAAATTCTTCCTAGAGTTTCACTAGATATAGCGTTACTCATTTCCTGTCTTTAAGAAGTAGTCAGTATCATTGAAATATGCAGAGGACGCTCTAAGTAGCTCATGACCAAAGTTTGGAAGATTCATTAATCACCTTTTTTAGATATTTTTACTCTACTCAAGCAAGATAAAACTTTGTAATGTAAATTTCTATTCCATAACATTCGTAAAAATTCACTTTCAAATAAAAAAGTTTCGACATAGCCTACTCTGGATAAAATAAACCAAGACTTAGTTTTCACAAGAAAATGAAGTTTTGCATATTAGAAGTAAATTAATTTCCATAGTCTACATGAAAATTTCAAATGGTAGTAGGATTTTCTAAGAATTTTTTAAAAAATTAATGCTTACCTAACAATGGCTTCATTTGAATGAGAATGAGAACTGATCCACTTACTGCTTTATTATTAGCAAAGCACAAGACAAGCCATAAGATATAGTAGAAACAGAAAGAAGTATGACCTTTGAGAAAGGTAATAGTCAATAGTTTCAAAACTTGTTAATCTCACGGATAAATTATGAAAATTACAGTAAACAAAAGTAATCTGTATCAAGAAAAATTCTTAATAAAATTAAATGCCTGAGAAGTGTCTGCAGTATATTGATGGTCAGCATGTATCAAAGACAGAAGCACGAGGAATACATTTTGTGCTCTGATAATGCCTTGGAAATCCAAACTGCAGCCCTCAACAGTCCTCAGAGAGGACCTGGGAGGATGCCGAAGAAGATAAAAAAAAAAAAAAAAAAAAATTAAGAGCTCCGAAGAGGCAGAAATACTGGCATACTATATTAAAGTAGAAATGCCTATAAACAGTTTCTCTGCTGCCACAGAGGATATTCGCCTCTGTTATGAAGATGTAAAATACAGCTAGAATTCCTTGGCTATTTACTTTTTTCCCAAGAATAATGAGTGAGCTATAATTGATTTTGTTATTATGAACTCCCAAAAATGTCATGTGTTTGTCTAGTCAACTGCAGGTGATAAACAGTATAAGCAGGTGGAGAAGACACCACATTTACTGCCACTGACTAGGTCTTTCAAATGCCTCATATGAGAGACACTGTGTAGAGTAAATAGCAGCTTTCCTACCTGCCTGGAATGCTCCTCTCTGCTCCATTACAAGGCTTGCTCCTTCCAGTCCTTTGGGTCTCAGTTCAAATGCTACTTCCTTAAATTGCTGATCCTGAGCATATTTCCTCAAGTAGGTCAGTCTGTGTACTTTCTTATTACCCTACACATTTAGTTCTTTTTTCTTTTCTTTTCTTTTCTTTTCTTTTTTTTTTTTTTTTTAAGAATTATGTACTTTTGACCAGCAAATGGTGTAATGGTTACACCACTGGACTGCCATGTAGTCGACTATGGTTTGAGTCCCAGACCCGGTAGCTTAAAACTCTTTCAGGGCGCATGTGCGATTGTGCCCAAAATCCTGAGAGGAGATTAGAGAAGGGATTGCAGCATGGCCATCCCCCCGGGGAGGTGATTTCTCACTTTCTGTCTGTCCTTCCTGTGAGTGCATATGCCCTACAGCAAAAATATCTCTCATAACAAGATTTAATTTATTTTTATTTTTAAATTTTCTATAAGGCATGTGCACTCACCAGAGAGAGAGAGAGTGAGGGAAAATGAGAAAGCAAGTCGCCAGATCTAGGACTTCAACCATGGTAGGTAGGCCATGTGGGAATCGAGCACCTTAGCTACTACACCACCTGCTGGCTTCTGGTTCTTAACACTTTTTCTTTCTTTTTTAAAACCTGCTTCTTTGCTATCTCTCTGCCAGAATGTAAACTTCAGGATAAGAATTTTAATTCATCTTGACCAGTGAAAATATTCTTAGCACACAGTGGGCACTAATAAATATTTATCAATTGAATGACTTTGCCAGATATAAAAATCACTAAAATAGATGTTTTCTAGGAGCACAAATCATAAATGAATGATTAAGTCTCTTTTTAAAGAAAGCTGTTTACCTTGTGGTACCCCACATCCTTAACAATTTGTAGTCACTTCCCTAAGAACCAAATACCTGTAAGTTCTTCCAGAAGAGATAGCTAATAGTTACCTACTAAAGAAGAGAACTCATTAACAGCACCGAGATATCACTAATGCAGAACTATTAATGGAATTTCATCATGGATATTTACAAATGACAAGTATCCACTCCAACCTGTACAGCAAACATGTCAACTTTTGGAGGCCAAGTGGAATAGTTCAAGCGAAGGAAATGACATCGTTGTGCCTAAGAAAACAGACCTGTCCATCTCTAGCCTCAGTTGTAACCTCTGACAGGCGCTCAGGGATAAACTTCTCATCCCATACAAACCAAAGGATGTCCTCTAAAAGCTGCATATGAAAAGGCATGCTCAATAAATATTCATTGAATATTAAATTCGTGACTATCTGAACCTTGCATTCATATTGAATGAACAGATCACACTCTCCCGAAATCATTTCCTTGATTTGGGTTACCTTCATGATTTGTATTTACTTAAAATACGTGCCTTAAAAGTAAATTACATTTCGGGACCAGCAGTTAGCGTAATGGCTATGTCGCTGGATTCCCACGTAGTCGACCGCGGTTCGAGTCCCGGACCCGGCGGCTTAAACTCACGCCGGGCGCGTGTGCGTGCGTGCCCAAGATCCCGAGAGGAGAATGGAGGAGAAGGGATTGCGGCGTGGCCATCCCCCCTGGGGGGTGATTTCCTGCTTTCTATCTCTCTGTCTCTCTCTGTCTGTCTGGCGAGCGCACGCGCCCTATAGCAAAAACCTCTCCAAAAAAAAAAAAAAAAAAAAAGTAAATTACATTTCAAAACAATTGTTCTAGATAAGATGGCAACTTTAAGTAGGTTCAAGATGTTACCGATGTGATAACATTCTTTAGTAACTACTGCTAAACACATAGTAACCTAACCACTAAGCTATTCAGTTTGCAGGTACTAAGTACTTTGTTCATACAATGGTTGTGGCAACCCTGTGAGATGGGGTAGCATTGTTATCCTCATTTCACCAGTAAGGAACCAGAGGCACAGAGCGGTTACATGAGGTGCCTAGGGTAAATGGAGAAGCTGAGATTTGAACCCAGGCAGTGTAGTTACAGTGGGCATGCTATGAATCACAAAATTATCAGTGCTATTTCAAGATGCCTGCTGTAAGTGTATTATTACTGGTAGCCAAACAAATAAACACCAAAACTGAGAGTAAGGGCTCAGGTATTTATCTATTCCTCTGACATCTACAGCACCCACTCATGTGGTCACTGGACTCACCTGATAGCGTATGAAAGTCGAGTGTTATCAAAGGCACGTGTGGCCTAACTATGTACTGGTACAAAGTACAGTCAGTAGAATGATCTACTGATCAAAAGAAAAGGAAATTAAAATTAAAAAAAGTCTCATCTGATTCTTTAAATGATTTGAGAGGTCCTCATCTATACTAGCGTCATCTGAATTTTCAGAAGATTTTCCCATCTTAGGTGGGAAAGAATGCTGGCAGTGTCGATTTTTGCCCACCTCCACAGACAATAAATATAGAAAGAATTTTGAGATTTGTTCAAACTTACATTTATACATTTAGTACATGTTTTAATTAAGATGTTATATAAGACATTTTAATTTGCAATATATAAATAATTTGTTGCCCTTACTGCACGAAAATATAATGCTTACTTAAGGTATGCAAAAAATATCCACATAAACCACCATCCAAATCTTAGAAGTTCTAATTTTATTTTAAAAAGAAGGCCAACTGGGGTCAGCTTTGATGCCTATTGGTTAAGGAAGCCAGATTCCACACAGCTAAGATTCAGCTATCTACTCTGGCACCTTGAAAAATAAATTAGACATGTTTGCATATGTGCCCCAAATCCACACAAGATGAAAACTGAAGGAGAAGGTATTGAGGCATGATCATACCCCACTAGGGAGTGGGGTGCTTTCTCCCTCTCTCCAATGAACACATGCACTCTCTTGATTTTCTTTTTTTTTTTTTTTTTGGAGAGGTTTTTGCGATAGGGCGCGTGCGCTCGCCAGACAGAGACAGAGAGACACAAAGCGAGAAATCACCCCCCAGGGGGGGATGGCCACGCCGCAATCCCTTCTCCTCCATTCTCCTCTCGGGATCTTGGGCACGCATGCACACATGCCCGGCATGAATTTTAAGCCGCAGGGTCCGGGATGCGAACCGCAGTCGACTACATGGGAGTCCAGTGACATAGCCATTACACTAACTGCTGGTCCCTTGATTTTCTTTTTTTAATTTTATTTTCTTTTTAGATTTTTGCCATAGGGTGCATGTACTTACTAGAGAGAGAGAGACAGATAGGGGGAAAGTGAGAAATCACCCCCAGGGGTAGAAGGCTATGCCATAATCCCTTCTCCTCCGTTTTCCTCTTGGGATTTTGGGCACACATGTCCAGAGCGAGTTTCAAGCTGCCAGGCCAGGGTCTGAGACTAGAAAGAGGAGTTGACCTTAACCACCACTTGCTGGTCCCCCCAAAATAAAAAATAAATAAGTCATTTTATAAAAGGTATAAGTACAGTGAAAAATGGTTAATCTACATTTTTAATTTATAAGACAACCTCAAACCCTCAAAATCAATTTTCCAGAATTGATCTCCTTGTTGGTTTTAAAATGATTTGAAAAGTGATTTAAATCAGATCAGGAAGGAAACTTGGAGGAGTGATTTCCATTTGATTGAGGAAATCAAAACATATATAAATATACAGTGATAGTAAATATATCTACAATCACAGAGAAAAAATAAGATGTTCCATATATTGAGTTATCAGAAATGTCATGACATATTTCTGTATAGAAAAACACATTAAGAATTTCCTGATGAGGGAACCAGCAGTTAGCGTAATGGCTATGTTGCTCGACTCTCACGTAGTCGACCGTGGTTCGTGTCCCAGACCCGGTGGCTTAAAACTCATGCTGGGCACGTGTGCGTGCGTGCCCAAGATCCCAAGAGGAGAATGGAGGAGAAGGGATTGCGGCGTGACCATCCCCCCCGGGGGGTGATTTCTCGCTTTCTGTCTCTATGTTTCTCTCTGTCTGTCTGGCGAGCGCACGCGCCCTATAGCGAAAACCTCTCCAAAAATAATAAAATATAAAAGTAAACTCGGAAGCAGGGACCCAATACAACGTGATTGACTGAATCTTAGAAAACTCTTTATCCCAATTCTGGCTTCAGAATCCTACTGGAATTCTCAGGTGTCTTTTCCATTTATCTTCCTGGTGGAATTCTAAGGAGTCACTTCCTTTCCATTTAAAAAAAATCTATTTTCCTAGGCAACTAGAAAAAGATGAACTACAGGAAGAACTGTAAGAAGAAACACACATGCACACACACACATGCATATCACTGAGCTTAACTGACACAATTTCAAGTCCGAGACTTGGTCTTTCCCTAAGGTATGCAGCCCTCTCTGGCTCAGGAGCCTTACTCTGCCTGCTTCTGAGGTTCATTACAGATGGCTGAGGCTGGGAGGATGATGGCTGGCTAAGTGGGGCATTACTTTATCTTCTATCTTTCTGATAAGAATTCTATGAGGCAGAGAAAAGGCATATGCTATTATCCTCATTTTTTAAAAAATGGAAAAACTGCAGCACCCAAAGAAAGTTAAGTAACTTGCCCAAGGCATCAAACAAATTAGAGTCAGAGAATTCAGGTCTTTAAAACCATGCTCTTCTCATCAGATAACAATCTCTTCCTCCAGCCTTTCCCATACATATTTTATCCAAGTACAATCTAAATTGTATTTTATGTGTATGCATTTCTAGACACTTCAACCAAATCATCAAATTATAATTTCCTATTATGTTTCTTTCAAATGTCAGCTTTTGAAATGATACCCATAAATCTTTCAAACATGAAATTAGCAGGGAGAGGAGAAAAAATGATTGGAAACAAAAAAAATAATAACAGTTTCAATGACTTGGATTGGGTAAAGGACCAAAGAATTAAAACAACAATAACAACAAAATAATCCTGGGGTGGGAAAAGAAGGTTCTTTTTGATGGGCAGTGTTTTGCCTCTTTGCCTCTTTAGGCAGTAGGTGGAGCTATCGTACTATTTGATAAGGTTACAGGAAGGATATAAATCTGAAAAAAAAATCTAATTCAATCCTGGGATATCCATTTTCTTTTGCATTTTCAAATGGTCCTTTTCTGTTTTTGAAACGTTTTTCCTCCACGCCCTGAGAACCTTCAGACTGCACTACCTACACCTTTTTCTTTGGAATGAAGAGGTTTACCACCTTCACTGTACATCCTTATGATGCCATTTTGAGGAGGCTATTAGGAGATGCAGTTGCACAAAGCAGCCTGCTTTCCTCTGGCCTGTCTCTCAAAAGGTTTCCTCCATATCTATCAAATCTATTTTTTAGCCCAGAAACAGGACTCTCCTGCAACTGAAAAATCTTCCAGAACAACCACTGGCATGGGTTTTCCACTGTACTATAGCAGAAATGATTGCCAATAACCTCTCATAAATACACACTATCTACAGAGATTAAAGAGGAACACAAAACCTTTTTTCAAAAAGGAAATAAAATATTTCCAAAAGTAGGCTAGGTAATTAATTTTGAGTAGGAAACAATTTTATCTTTAGGAGTATATAGGAATCAAAGAAATACACCTTAATACAGGGGCACTGTGTTTACTACAATTACGATGGTTTTTCTTGTTACGTTGACTGGGCCATGGGGTGCCCAATGATTTGGTTAAACATTAACCTGCATGCATATGTGAAGGTGTTTTTGGATGAGATTAACAGTTGGATCGATAGACTGAGTAAAGCAGATTGCTTCCTAAATGTGGATGGACTTTATCCAATCTACTGGAAGCATGACTAGAACCAAAAAGTGAAATTACAGAGAATTTGTTCTCTCTATGACTATTTCTTGCTGGGACACTGGTCTCCTGCCTTTGGACTAAGACTCATAGGTGAACTGGCACTTACACCATTGGCTCTCCTGATGATCAGGTCTTCGGACTCAAACTACAGAATCAAATCTCCTGGCTCTCCAGTTTGCTGAGTACAGAGCACTGGGCTTCACCACATCCATGACTGTATAAGTCAATTCCATATACACACACAACCACACACACACACACACACACACACACACACACTTGGTTCTACTTCTCTGGAGAAGCCAGACTACTCTAATTACTATTGGGTTGTTGGAAAAGTCATGATGTATTTTTTTCTATGTAAAAATGTGTCGTGACTTTTCTGACACTACAATAGCTTCATGTTAAATTGCTTTAGTATAAATGAAGAAACAAAAACCAAACAACAAAAACGTTGTTTACTTATAACATTAATTCCTTTCTTGGTAAAAACACCACCCTTGGGTTTTCTGCTGAACAATGGAAAAATTTCCAAACTTATACAAATTAATATCACTTGTAAAAACTATGCATAATTTGTTACATTTGAAGCTGTTTTAAAAAATAGTTAACTTGGTAGCAGAAGAAAATGAAGATACCAGTTCTGTCTTCCTGCTCTCTGGAAAAGCCCATTCTACACATCACATGACAACCTCAAGGTTTTATCCACTCTTTCTACTACTAAGATATTCAGAGCTCTATACCAATAAATAGCTGTAATTTACCCCATATGTAACTTTAAAAAAAACAGAAAGATTACAAATAAGTACACTAAAGATTTATAATGTATCCCATACACAGAACTTCATATCTACAAAATTCATTAAGCAGGGAATTTATGTATTTACCTTAAGATACTGTACAGAGATCTTATAAACAAATTTACTACATGATAGGCCAGGGAAATAAAATGTGTGGTCTGTGAACTGTTTGCTACTGATGTACAAAGAAGACAAGCAGCTAGAACCGGAACATTAATCAAGTTTATCATAAAGCACTTTTTTCCCCTAGCAAGAATTTTTCAAAGAAAGAGCGTGTTGATTTGCATTGTGGCCAGAGTTCCTTATCTCATCACGATGGCCAGTTTCAGTAGCACTCTTCTAGGCAATTCTTGGTGCTACCATATGTGTATTTTGTCATATGTAACAGCTAACATCAAGTTTTCATTATGTGCACAGCATTTGTACTAACTAATTTAATTCTCACAAACACCTTGAGAAGTAAGTACTATTATTATATCCACCCTATAGATAAGAACACTGAAGCAGAGTTTACACAGACAGTAAGTAGTGAGCTGAGATATAAACGAGGCGGGTCTGTCTGTATGGCATGTGTTTGCTACTTCACTGTACTGCTTCCTCATGACAATTCAGAGGAGACATTATTGTGTCCATTGTAGAGCTGAGTGACAAAATGCCTGTGAGCTGAAGCATGGGGCTATATTTAATTCATATCTTAGCCTCTAATGATGTGTCCAACCTCACTGGCACTGTGGGGAATGCCATGAAACATGGTCTCTATACTCATAAAGCGTATAATCTCGTGGACAGAATGCTACCAAGTGAACCCAGTTCAAGTGGAAGGGCTGCCTTGCTCTGGGCTTAGAAGAGTAAACTTGAGGGCTATTAAGTTCTTTCAAGGAAGTGTGCCAAAACCTAAGACTTGGAAGTAGACAGGCTAGTCTCGCAAGATTGCAAATGCCCACATGCCTTATTTGACCATTTGTGTGCTAATGAGATATAGGAAGAAGGACAAATGGCTAACTCTCCCAGAGAGACTTTGTGTGGGGTCTGGCTTCAGCCTTGGTGAGAAGGTATGACATTTCCAGCAAGGACTTAGATAAGATCCCATAGAAGGCAAGGTCAGGACAGGAGACAAATCCTGCTCTCCAAACCTGGAATCAAGAGTTTCAGAGCCCAGCTACTAACCACTCAGTTGGTCTCCCATTAGAGTTGGCCTCTGCGTTATTTGAACAAAGTGACTAACCAAAGTACTAACCAAAATTTGAAGGTTATGTCAACCATGACTTTGGTAGCTATGTTTCTTGGGGTGGGCAGCTGTCTTAATAGCAAGTCCTTTAAGGTCATGAAGAGTTGGCAGGTATGGTAGAGATGCAGTGGCAGCAGGGAAATAGGTTCCTAAATTTAAAATAAAGGAACCTTCCCAGAACATGTTTTCTGGAATAGTAATAGGTCAGGAGCAAAGATTCTGAAGTCTAACTAGCCTGTTGTTTTTTAAAAATTTATTTTTAATTAATTAATTAATAAACATTCATTTATTGAGCATTGTCACAGCATACAAAATGTGATTTCCAATCCAGAATATACTACATAGTGGCTTAATCATATGTTATCGTCAATAATTTTCCATTTCTAGGTTCATAAATATATATGTATATATATATATTTTCCCCTATTTCTCACCCTCTGCCATTTCCCACCCTCTTTCCACACTATCTCAGGTGTCTACAGTTGTTTTCCATTCCTTTTCCCCCCACATTTTATTGATTCACTAAATTTCTTAAATAATCTAACTACTTTCAATAGCAAGTTCAGCTGGTATATACATATCTGTAAATACATGTCTGACTTTAGGTGTGCAACTCTGAGTAGAATGAATATACCATAAGGTAGCACCTAGCTGATGCTATATAACATACTATGGTCATTAAATAGGTATTTTTAATATATTTTTTAATTTCAAGAAAAGCAGTTTTAGCTTTAATAAATCAAAGAAATGCTAAAGAACTTTGCTTAAAACTTAAGCCAGGAAACAGGTTAGGATTCTGTTTAAATAGTAGGTACATGAACCTATTGGCAGCTTAAGACAGAATAAAAATCCTTAAAACCAGAAAACAAAGCCTAGAAGAAAATCAACAATGTTTTAGTCAAAGGTCATAAAATGCTATTTCACCAGTTCAGTCTCATGTACTTTATCTTCTGTTCTGGTTCGATCTTCCTGATTAAATTCTGGCATATCATATTCAACTCCCAACTTCTCCCTACAATTAAGTTGGCCATTTTCTTAGTTTTTGAACTCTTACTTATGTGTGTCTGTATTTAATTTTCCTGGTACAGCACTCCCTTGGGAACTTATTGCAGATCTATCTGGTCTGGTGTTGGTAAATTCTTCCAGGTCTTGTTTATCTGAGAATGTTCCTGTCTTTTCTTCCCATATGAAGGATAATTCTGCCAAGTACAGTATGGGAATATACTTTCCCATTCTTTCCTCACTCATAATTGTTTCCAATGAGAGGTCCTATGTTAGCCCGATGGATATACTTTGTAGGTAACCTGACATTTCTCTCTTGCCAATCTTAGTATTTGGTCTTTGTCTGTGGTTTTGGTCCATCTGGCTATAATGCGTCTTGGAGAAAATCTTCTTGGATTGATTCTATTTGGGGTCCTTCATATGTCTTGGGACTAGATCTTTGAATGACTCTCTAGGTTTGGAGGATTTCATGGACTAGGTTATCAATGCCCTTATGAGTCTCTTCAACTTCTGGGATACCAATAATTTGGATGTTTGAACGTTTGATGGTATCTAGTATTTCTCATATATTATTCTCATTTTTTGGGCAATGTCCTCAGTCTTCGTGGTGGATTTTTCTTTGCCAGCGATTCTATCTTCTACATCTGAGATTCATTTTTTTGTATGATCTAGCCTGCTTTTAATACTTTCAAGTGAGGTTTTGACATCCTGTCTCACAGCCTTCATCTCTAACAGGTCTATTTTATTTTATTTTATTTTATTTTATTTTATTTTATTTTATTTTAGTGTGTATTTCCTCTTTTAGATCTTGCAAGATTTTCCTCACCTCTTGGAACTCGTCAGCTCCTTTCTTCTGCCTCTTCTGCAGACCATTGACTCTCTTCTCTTCCATCTCTGTTAGCTTTGTTACTACACATATTCTGAATTCTTTATCTGACATTTCCATGAGTTTCATTGTACTGTCTGAGGAAAGTGAGAAATCACCTCCCAGGGAGAATGGCCATGCTGCAGTCCCTTCTCCTCCATTCCTCTCTCAGGATTTTGGGCAGGCAAGCACAAGCACCTGGTGTGAGGCCAAGTCACCAAGTCTGGGACTTGAACCACGGTTGACTATGTGGGAGTCCAGCGACGTAACCATTATACCATCTGCTGGTTCCTAGTTTGTTTTTTTTTTTTTTTTTTTAATTATTCGAGACTAGCAGGTGGCGTGGTGGTTAAGGTGCTGGACTCCCATGTGGCTGAACGTGGTTAGAGTCCTGGACCTGGCCTCTTGCTTTCTCACTTTCCTTCTCGCTCTCTCTGATGAGTTCATGTGCCCTATAGCAAATTTAAAAAAAAAGATAAATGAATAAATAAAAATTTTAAAAATTATTTAATTTTATTTATCATTATTACTTTTAAATTTGCTACAGGGCACATGTGCTCACCAGAAAGAAACAGAGAGAGAAAATGCCCATTTTGTCCCTTGCAAACTGCATGATTAGGGAGAATTTAGCTTTCTATGTAAGTCTCAATTTACTCATTTATAAAATGGTTTAGCCTCACAGGGCGCGTGCTGTAGGGCGCGTGCGCTCACCAGAAAGACAGAGAGAGAAGAGAGACAGAAAGCGAGAAATCATCGCCTGGGGGGGATGGCCACACCACAATCCCTCCTCCTCCATTCTCCTCTCAGGATCTTGGACACACATACATACACATACAGCGTGAGTTTATGCAACCGGGTCTGGGACTGGAACTGTGGTCAACTACATGGGAGTCCAGCGACATAGCCATTATGCTAACTGCTGGTCCCCTCACAGAGGTCTCTTGAAGAATAAACTATGTGATACATGTACAGTACCCAGCATAAGACAACAAACATAAACACAGCTGACACTTACTGAGTGCTTACTGTGTGCCAGGTACCCTTTTAAACTCGCACATGTATTAACTCATTGACGCTTCATAATGAGGACAGGAGGCAGCATCGCGGACTACGTTATTATTCACAGATAGCCCCTGCTCCTGTTTCTGTGGGGAGAGAACACATTTTCACCCCATGACTCTTGTGCCGCCCTTGTGATGGGCCTTAGTCAATGGAACTACTGAGCAGAAGTGACCCATCTCAGCAGAAACTCTAAGAAGCTTCCACAGTGTCTCTCACAATACTGATCCTGATGATGGCACATCCAGAGATAGGACTTCTCCTTCAGCCTGCCTTTCAGACTGAAAGGATAGGTGAAGCAGAGCTGCAATCTACTCATAGCCCGTAAGGCCCTGAGCAAGAAATAAATCCTCAGTGATGTACGCCACAGAAGTCTGGGCACTGTTGTATTATTAACTCCATATTAATAATATGATATATACAAAGTTAATATATTTGCCCAAAGTCACAGAGCTGGTAGGCTTAAAACCCCTGTCCATTACCTCTGTAAGTGCTTGTTACCATCACCTTATTCGGTTCCTCAGGGAAGTGTAATCGCAGCCAGAGCTCAGAGGAAGACTCAGTGACGCTAGACGCAGAGAAGAAACCAGAGTGAGAGCTTCAGGGTTGGAGTTGGATGGAGACTCTACAGATTTTTAAGTGTGGTAAGAGTAGATGCTACTGGGACTACACAGATTATGAACAAACTGAACAAGGTCAGTGGAACTAATGCTTTATGTGGTGAAAAATTAGAAGCTACTGAAGTCTGAGAGGCTAGGAAAAAAGTCATAAAGCAGGCAGTCAGTCAAATGGCCTTGGAAAACATGGAGCAGTGAGGAGGCCGCTACCTCCTCACCAGGAATAGTGGTAATGTCAACAGAGGTAACAAAACAGAGATGTTCAGGGACTACCTGCATGTACAGAATCACACGTCCACCATGCTTGCTAAATGAAAAAACTGAAGAAGAGGAAGACAATGTACTTTAAAGTACCAAGCATAGGGGACTACAACACTGGCGACATTTAGTCTGGGATATACAGATCTTTCACATTTAAATGGACCCTTGGCCCTTTCATTGGGCTGTTGTAGTTAATGACTAAAGCTAACTCAGAAAACATCTTTTTTTCTTTTTTTAAGAATTACTGTATTTAACTTAATTTACTTATTTTAATTTGACCATTGAGGGGGACAGAAAGAGAGAGAGAAAAGTAAGAAAGCAAGTCACCAAGTCCAGAACTTGGTCAGCCATGTGGGAGTCCAGTGCCCTTAACTAACCACGCCATCTGCTGCCCTGCTCAGAAACCATTTTATCAGAGCTTAACATGGCTCCAGGGTTTGTCCTTAATAGTACTTAGCAATTTAAACACCAGAAAATCCAGTTTCAGCTCTGGAAACTTAGTATAGAACACTACAACTGAATTTTCTTTGTCCTTTTCTACCACATACCTCTTATCTCTGCAGTACTCTCCTTTAACCTGGGTTCACTGAGATGGCCAAGAATGAGGTATGGATAAAGTGTGTGGTAGAGGTGTGGGGGAGAAGAAGAGAGATGTTTCAGCTTCAAAACGTCAGTCGAAGTTTTTAGTAGTCTAATCTGGCTGGACTCAGATTACCTATAACCATGGTAAGGACATTAATGCTTGTGTTAATTATTTTTAAACAGAGGAAACAATCACCTGATAAGATCTGCATATAAAAGCCTTATCGAGGTGGACAGGAGACTGTGATGCCTGACAGGAGTTAGGGAAGCTAGAAGCATTTCAGGGCCTGTCAATTCACAAGACAGCAGAAACTCAAGAAGAACTGGAGGAGGATTAGAGAGGATGGAGAACTGAGACCGACAGAAATGGAGGCAGAAGAATGGGTAGCAAATTGGAGGACATGAGGGATGTAAGAATAAGACACTGGAAGTTTTATTCCAGAGACCAGAGCAGAGCTCATGTCCCCCTCCAAAAAGAAAGGTCCATTTGAAGAGTTTTTGAGGCAGAGTTCAAGAGGCACCCACTGATTTGAGGCTTAGGTGAGTAATATATGGAATATGCCATAATTCTGAGCTAAAATTGAGGGCAGATTAGAAAGTTAACCATAAAAGGTCATCATAACCCAACCACAGTGTTGTAGGCAGTGGGACTTCACTGTGCAATACTGGAGTCACATGGGAGACCCAAATTTGGACCCTGGCTAGACCTGAACACACTGGCACACCCATGTACACCTGTGATCCTGGCTGGGTGGGAAGCTGCGGGGAAGACAAGACTCAGCTGGCCAAGACCCCGTCAAAGGGAGTCTTGGTCTGTCTCACCATCTCCCATTTAAAAAAGAAAAAAAGAAAGAAAAGAAAAAGACATTATCTATCGAGAGAATTAAATAAGAGGAAGGAAAACATGATGGGTAGGGAGATTCAAATTAGAAGATAAAAGTAAGAATTCAAATATTAGGGCCACAAACGGACATCACAGAGAGTACTGATTCTGTGTTCCACTATTCCTACTCTTGACCACAGATCTCATGTGCTTGATTTCATCTCTAAATGCAAGGAGGGGTACCAAATCGATGTTCTTGACTTACTGACTGGGGATGCTTCTATTTTTCTTTACCTTTCTCCCTCACCTAAGGTGCCCTTACTTAAAGTTTACATGAAAAGGAAAGTAATTTTGACTGTCTTTTAACAAGAACTAACATCTGTTCAGCTTAAAAACCACATTATTTTTTATGTTCAAACTTAAGTGCTCACATGCAGTAGGCATTTTCTCCTTTTACACAGAAAGAAACTGAGGCTTCAAGAAAATTAAATCACTTACCCAAGGTCTTGGTTAATGATGGAGCTATAACACATCCAGGATTTCAGACTGAAAATTCTTTGTTCTTTCTTACAGTTATATAATGAATCAAAAGACCTACTTTATAAAGCATTTCTAGAGTCACCAGAGGGGGAGAAACGCACTGATTAAACATGCTAAAAATCCAGCACAGAAGGGAAGAAAAGAAAGGCTTTAAGAATTATGAAACACTGTAGATAGGATTCTCAGTCACTGGAAGGTAGATATCCATTCTAACAACTTATCTTATTTCTCTCTCTATTTTTGGAAGACAACAGTTGTAACAGGCGGGCATGGAGGAAGTAGGTACTACAGTTCTGTAGAAGCTCTGAATCAGGAGAAGAGGAAGTGAACATCTGTTGTACATGTCTCCTAGCCAGAGAGGATCTGTTAGTGCTTATAGATGTAATGGAACCCAACCTATTTAAGAGATTCAGACACACACAGACATAGTACTTGACAAGTGAGATGTGTTTCAGAAGATTTTATGCTGGCTTTTATAGCTGAACTTACAGTATTATTCTTTACCATTCTAAACAACAATCTCATGTGTACCAAAGCAATCCACAGTTTCCTCATAAAAGATCCAAGTTAAGAATATCAGAGATACATTATTGACTGTGTTTATAAGCCTAAACACAGATGAAATCTCAACTTAGTGGGGCAAATGAAGACATTCGCTTTCTGTTTTCCAGACATGATACAAAAATGGAGCAACTGATATATCTAAGTGACAGACTAAGCCTGATGAAGGTAAAACTTACAGCTTCCCAGGGGAGGTGTAAAATGAACTTGCAGGAATAAAGCAGAAGTACCTATAATTAAAACAAAATATAGTATATACAATAGGAAGGTTTCCTATTTTCACTTTCATTTCCTCCAATTACGAAGGACTTTTTTCAAAATTACTTTTGCTTAAACTCAATACAGAGGCATCTCTTTTAACAGGGCCAGCAGACTAATTGACAGCCTTCCCTTTGTGAAATATGCTGACTTCCAGTGCCCTTGGCTATTCCCACTTCTTAAAGGTCCAGATAAGCTACACAGGTTTCTACTTTCAAATGGGGCAAAGCTATGATTAAGGTGCTAACCCAGTTTCTGTTGTTGTTTTTTGTTTGGTTTTAATTTATTTTGAGACAGAGACAAAGACACAGGCAATCAAGACAGTCTTCACACCACGATCCTCCTGCCAGCACTGCAGCCAGCTGGGATCATGGGCACACTTGTAGGAGCTCCCATAGTGCTGAGGCAGAGCAGGGACGTGAGCCCAGAGCCTTCCCACATGGTCTACAGCACTTCACAGCAGCACCTCTACATCACTTTCACAGGGACCAGGTGGATGGGCCGAGGACAAGGAGCTCAGGCTACAAAGAGAAAGAACATAAACTCCCTAAGAGTAGAGATCTCTGATCTCTGTTTTGTTCACTGATGTATCTTAATAAGCTGATTGATTCCTGATATACAGCAGGTGCTCAGTAAGTATGTGGTAAGCAAGGAAAGGTCTGTTTCTAACACCCACCAAGTGCTAGAGGAACAGAAAGGTAGCTCTATCCTGCTTCAAACATAGATGCTTTCTGGAGGCATAAAAAGATATATTTGAGCCCCAATCAAATGACAGATACTTTATCAAATATAAAGTGTCATACTAATAAAAGGAGTTATTTTATTTTTTAGAGAGATTTTTGCTATTTTTGCCACATGTGCCCACTGGAAAGACAGAGAGATGGAAAGCAAGACGTCGCCCCTAGGGGGGATGGCCATGCTGTAATCTCTTCTCCTTTTGGGATTTTAGACATACACGCACATGTGTTCAGCATGTTTTAAGCCACCAGGTCCAGAACTTGAACCATGGTCAACAATGTGGGAGGCCAGTGTAACCACTACACCATCTGCTGGCCCCAGAAGTTATTATTTTATAAAATTTTATTTCTTCTATGAGCAAGAGAGACAAAAACAGAAAGAAAGACACAGACAATGTGTCATCCCTAATGGCATCCTGGTACAATGCACGCCCAGCCTTCAGTCAGCCGAGACCACAGGCAAATACGTGCCCAATGTACTCATGGGGATTTCCTGATTTGAACTGGGAAACTTTCCATGTGGGGTTGCCTCACAGAGAGGTGTGTTTTACTGATGTGCCATCATCTGGCCACCAAAAGTTATTACTATTAATGGTAGTCACTATGATAAGGTTCATAAGGCCCCCTTGCCTCTGAAGGTATAGCTGTTGTACTGGTTTGTCAGAGAAGTCACAATGCATTTTTGCATTTAAAAAAAAAAAAAAGAAAGAAAAAACACAGAAAAATACATCATGATTTTCCTGACCCAGTAGTAGAAAATGTTTCTGAGGAACCAGCAGTTAGCATAATGGCTATGTCGCTGGACTCCCACGTAGCCGACCGCGGTTCGAGTCCCAGACCCGGTGGCTTAAAACTCACACCGGGCGCATGTGTGTGCGTGCCCAAGATCCTGAGAGGAGAAGGGATTGCGGCGTGGCCATCCCCCCTGGGGGGTGATTTCTCGCTTTCTGTCTCTCTGTCTCTCTCTGTCTGTCTGGCGAGCGCACATGCCCTATAGCAAAAACCTCTCCAAAAAAAAAAAAAAAAATGTTTCTGAAGTTTCTAAGCAATTACTGATTTTATATATACTGCAAACCAGAGGCCTACATTCCAAATTTGTCCCTCAGATTTAGCCAACAAATTATTCACATTAAAAAAAATTACTTACTGAGATCAGCAGATGGCTTAATAGTTATACTGCTGGACTCCCATGTAATTGACCTCAGTTTGAGTCCCAGATCCAGCAGCTTAAAACTCACACTGGGTGGCAATAGCAGTTGGGATAATGGCTATATCGTTGGACAACCATGTAGTCAAACACAGTTCAAGTCCCGGACCTGGTGGCTTAAACTTATGCTGAGCACATGCGCATGCGTGCCCAAGATCCTGAGAGGAGAATGGAGGAGAAGGAATTGCGGTGTGGCCATCCCCCTGGGGGTGATTTCTCGCTTTCTCTGTCTTTCTCATGCCCTATAGCAAAAACCTCTCAAAACAAAACAAACAAACAAACTCACACCAGGCATGAGTACCTATATGCCCAAAATCTCTAGAGAATGGAGGAGAATGGATTGCAGTGTGGCCATCCCTCCTGGAGGTGATTTCTTGCTTTTTGTGGGTCTCTCTCTGTCTCTCCAGCAAATGCACATGTCCTACAGCAAAAAATCAATCTTAAAAAATGTATAAAATGGGAGATGACATAGAAATCTTAATTATTTGGTTTTCTTGAATAAGTGAAAGATTTGGCAAACCTTAAGCCTGCTTTTCTATATGGTGGTAGAGCACCCCACCTCAATAACCAGTTTGTATAATCCCCACTGACATTGAGTAGAGCACCTCACCTCATTAAGCAGTCTGCATAATCTCCACTGCTCCATTCTGTTCATTTCCATTTTCTGCCTAGCCCTGCATAAGCTTGTGACTTTACCATCTCATTCCCCCCTAGTGAATACCAACATACTGTTCTTTAATAGAATCCTGTCTCCAGTTCTTAGTTTCCTAGAGAAAATGCCTTATACTGAGGTTCTTAAGAACCTATGTAACCAGTTTCTATTGGATAAAGTAGAAGATTAATCTCAATCCTTCACCCCTTACTCTGTGCATACACTTTGCCACATAACTTGATGATGTCCTCCCACTTGGGCAGGGTATTCACTATTTCTTAACTTTAGGTATGGCCATGTACTTCCTTTTACCAAAAGAACGAGGAAGAATGGTTTGCTAGTTCCCAATGTGTCTCTGCCCTTGATATGGAAAGGGCCTTGGTAGTTTCTGTTTCTTAGGCTTGGGCCCTAGAATAAACACTCTAGAGCAGACATTAGCCCAAAATTCAGTGAGGAAACAAGACCATTCAGCATATTTACCTAGCTAAGCTCAGGCAAGATCAGCCAATTCCAACCTGTCCAACAGATGCATGATACTTAATACTGTTAAGCCACTTAATCTTTTTTTTAGTTATCATTATTATTTAGGTGTGTATTCATCAGAGAGAGACAGAGAGAGGGAAACTGAGAATTCATCCCATGAGGTGATGGCCATGCAGCAATCCCTTCTCTTCTAATCTCCTGAGGATTGTGGGAATGTATGCACACACACCCAATGTGTTTCAAGCCACTGGGTTCAGGACTCAAATCATGGTCAGCCATGTGGGAGTCCAGTGCCTTAACTACACCACCACCTGCTGCTGGCCCCAAGCCACTTGATCTTTGTTATGCAGGAAAAACTGATACAGACAAGTTCCAGGTAAAACCATCTTACATAACACTGTGTTCTGTGGCAAATACACTCTATTGACATATTTAAACTGTATTACATATGAATTTTGCTGTCAAATAATTTTTATATGCAAATAATTTTATATAAATATGTTTATATTCAGTCATTTTTATATCACTTTATATAAATTAAACAGATGTGAGAAAATACCATCTTATTTAGTATCCCGCCATTATATTTCTAGAAAGACAATAACTGCCATAGAACTATCATTAGCTCTTAGTGTCATAAAAGTTTCAATGCATTAATGTAATTAAGTGTTTTCATCATCTGAGTCTTAATCTTCTTTGGTGGTCAATAGAGATTACATTATTTGTGAACTAATCAAATTTAAGTATTGATTACTCTCATTTTCAGATGTGATGAGGCCTAAAAGACAATATGTAGTAGTAAATTCTCATTTGCAAAATATTCTAGACACACAGAATCAAGTGAAAACAAATGTGGTTTTCAGGGACAAGAATCTCCTATTTCTTTAGGAGAGCTGGAACTATAGTCTGAACACTATGAACTACAGATATAATACGTAAATACTTTTGGGTAATTTGGAGATATAGAGGAAAGGAAATAATCTAGAAGATGTCACTTGTCAGTGAAAATATTTTTAAAAATCCATTTATATGTGTTTATACATATTTAATATATTTATATATACATATACATATACATAGATGGAAAGATAGCTGTACTGATGGATGAATGGATGGAAAAGAGAGGAAGGGGGTAGCTAGAATGCAGAAAGTGGCAAAGGACTGCTATTTTCATCCCAGTTAACAAAACAAGCCTAACAAACTATAAATATTTTTTAAAAACCTATCAGAAAGCAATTTTAAATAAACTAAATTCCAGAAGTGAATGAGCTCTTCACAGTAGAGGAGAGACCCATGGTTATTCTTATTTCTAGTGGGGCAGAAGAAAAACAAGAGGTCAACTATGGGTACAGGTAAGGGAAAACCAACCTAACTTTTAACGGTTGCATACTGCCTGCAGAAATGAATTTGAATTCTGAGAGGTCCGCACTATGAAACAAGTCTGCACCTGTCTGCTGACTTTTTCCTCACGAATCTTCAAGTATTAGGGTACCATACTGAATGTAGAAAGTGAAACAGGAGGTGGAGGGCTATCAGTCTGAAGCATTGTGGGGTTTCAGCTACCGGAGGGAGGCTTGAGGCAGTCAGAAGAGCTGAAAGATGTCTCCAAGGTATTCCAGACCTTCACAAAATAGCCTCCTTACTCAGAAGGCACGGGTCAGGCATCAGGAGAAGAAAAGATCTTCCAAGACACAGAAAGCCAGAAGTAGGAATAAACTCTGTAGTGGCTCAAAGACCTGGACATTTATGCCATAAAGCAAAGGAGTTGGGAAAGTTGCCATTCATCTGTAAATTGCCAAATCTTGCCCACAGTCAGAGCCCTTGCCTGATAAAGGAAAGATGCGGCTTTGCCATCCATACATGTGAAGCTGGTAATGACCCAAATCAAACTGAAGCTCCAACAAATCTCAGACCCAGCCCAACCAGCCCTCCCTCTATTATCCTAAAAGAGAGGCTCTTTCCTGAAGGTGGTATTTATTTTGAGCATTACTTTTCTCTGTACACAATGTGTAGAACATAATCTAAAAATAAAAGACATAGAAAGAAGAAAACCACAGTCTTGGTTCAATAAAATCAGATGCAGATATGACCCAGATGGACAATCATTTGTTGGGTAATTGGTCGCTGTTTTTAAATCACCAGCAGCATTTCCTTTACAAGGATACATTTAATAAACAGAAAAACACTAATATTCAATGAGAGGTACAAAGAGTTTAATTTTTAAATTTTCTTGTTATAAAAAACATATAAAAATTTTGAGTATTTATTCCTTTCTAGACATTGACTGAAATAATGAAGCTGCAAAATAAAGCATAACACGTTACTTCATGGAAGTCAGTCTACCAGGAAAGACGTAACTGTGCATAAGTATAAACTAACAAAAAATATACTATCATAGAAGAATGAACATAATAAGACGGGAAGCACAGAAGATGAGGTAGTTGTTAATTTAACCTGGGGGGCTCAGGGAAAACTTTAGAAAGATGCTTTAACTGAGTTCAAAGAATGAATGGGATTTCACAGATGGAGAAGAGAAAAGGCACAGAAGTGAAAGGACAGCAAGGATATGAAAGAATGAGACAGTTGCATGATACATCAACAGTGCAGAGGTTTTAAATAGCACAGGGCCAAGGGAATATGCTGAGGGAAAGAACAGAAGTGGGGCAGCAGATGAGATTGGACAAGACAATTGGAGCAAGAATGAAAAGGCCTTAAATACCACATCAAAGAGCATGGAAGGCTTTTAAACCAAGGAAATAATAAAACCAAATTTACATTTCTGACAGATATTTCTAGAACTTGTAATACTATATTATAACTGTTTATTAGTTGGTCCCTTCCACTGAATTATGAACACTTGAAGGTGAGAAGAGAAGGGAATTGATCAAGGAAAAGGGAGTAGAAATTAATAAGAGAAATAAAATTAGAGAGCTGAGATTAAAAAAAAAAATCACTGGCTTTTTCTTTTTTTCTGTGGCTGCAAGTTTTATCACTAAAATTATCCATCAATACTGTTCTTCTATTTGTAAATAATAAGGTTTATTAATACGGCAATGCTGGTTCAATTTATTTCCATATAAGAACATAAGTCAAAGTTTATTTTTATAATTCCAAAGTTGACCATGTTTATGTTGTTTTTTTTGGTTGGTTGTTTGTTTTAGGGAGATTTTTGCTATAGGGTGTGTGCACTCATTGGAGAGCCAGACAGAAAGTGAGATATCGCCCCCCAGCGGGGATGACCATGCCATAATCCCTTCTCCTCCATTCTCCTCTTGGGATTTTGGGCATGCATGCACATGTGCTCGGCATGAGTTTGAAGCTGCTGGGTCTGGGACTCAAATCATGGTCAATTACGTGGGAGTCCAATAATTAACTATTACACCACCTAGTGGTCCCAGTAAACCATGGTTTTTAAAAAACACAACGTGTAATTTCATAAGACTTAGGTATTAATCAAGAAAGAGAAGTGTACCGGTTAGGAATGTGTTAGGCTACAGGTATCCCCCGACAAACGGTGGCTTAAATAAGAATACGGCTTACTCACTCACTAAAGTCCAGGGATAGACAGTTCAGAGCAGGTTAGTGGCTCAATGATACTAGTAGGGACCCAGGTTTGCCTCTATCTTTCCACTATGCCATTCTCAGTTTTTGCACTTATTCTTTCAATAAGGCTGCTGTACTTCCATATATATGTTCATATTTCAGGAAGAAAAGAGGAAAGAGCAAAGTACCCAAAGGACTTAGGGATGAAAGTGTAAGTTGGTCCTTTTAAAAAAGCTTCCCTAGGAGTCCCACCTAGAGATTTCCCCTTGTGCTTCATTGACCAGAACCAGGTTACATGGCCTTCTCTAGCCATTGAGGAGTCCAGGAAAGGTGAGTCTGCTTAACTTGGTTCATTGTTACCCTGTCCAAAACTCTGTTCTAGAAAGAAGAGAGAAACAGATACAGGTAAGCAATTAGCAGTGTTTGCCACAGAAAATATAAAATCTTGCCCAACTTTTCTGTAAGGTTCCAATCCAACTACCATAAGACACATGCCACAGAACACCCAGCTTGCCCATAAAGGAAGACAAATAATTATCTCTTTAGTAATCAGGCAATTTATGCCGTTAATGTAGGCTTAGATACATGTCTTCTACTTGAAAAGATGTTCCCAGCATAATATGATTTGAAGAATAAATTTAAAACACAGACAGCAATTTTGGAAGTTTACCTAAATTCATTATACACAAAAAGGCTTTTAGGAGTTACTACAAATGGCTGGCATGTTATCTGTTACATATATCAACACTAGTGAAAGTATATGCACACTTGTTACAACTCCAAGTAGCATAAGTACTAACACCTGCACATACTCAATATTCTAGATGCTTACCAGGAATGGTAGAATAAGCCAGCTGCTATTTTCCTTTCTGCCTAAATATTTTCCAAATATTAAGCTATTTTTGTTACTGCAAAGGGGTAACAAAATTCACAGAACTAAGCATTTAACAATTGGCTACTATATTTATGACAGATGGCTACATTTACAATTACTAACAATCTTCCCACTGTTTGAATATAAAAACCAAAAAAAAAGCTACATAAATTACATGCTCAGTTGCCTTACTTCTAATTTAACTTAAGGGAGTAAGAATTAATTTGATCTAACTATTTTAAATATTTGCCAATAGGATGAATTCAGTGACGTATAGAAGAATAATACTGAATTCAATGTCTTCTACTTCTTGCCACTAAACAATATATCAGCTTGCTTTTCTACTGAAATTGCATAAAACAGATAGGACAGCTAATTTAAACAGTTGTTTGCACATTCAATATTTATAACCCGAATCTTGCATGACTGACTGGAAGCGGTGAGTTAGAAGGTTTAGCTCAGCTGCTGCCTGGAGTGATGGATGGCCTCGAAGAATTTCTTGTTCACTGACCAGATCAATCACATAACAGAATGAAAAAAAAAAAAAATAAGATCAGCCTTAAACTAGATTTCCAACATTTCCATCTGTATGCAAAGCTGTTGCAAGAAGAAATGTATCATAAAACATAATGCAAAACTACTTAAAAATAGAAATCAGCCAGAGATGATAAAAAATGCAAATAAAAAAGATAAGGTGACTGGCTGATATTCTACTTTTTAACAAAATATTAACTGAAACGTTATGGTAGTTGTAATCTGGAAAGCAATTTCAATCCACAGTGATATTTTTTTTAAGCTCAGACTCGCAAGTTAAAAGGGGCTAACTTTTTACCAATCACTGAAAGGCCTGCTATCTTTCTTTGGCAGTACTTGTGGCTGGATTTTATTTATCAAAAGAAAACGCCATGTTGTGGCGATTATTAAACAGCACTGCTTTTAATTATTTCCATCGTGGTCCTAAAAAATGAGTCTCTTAAGGCGTGAACAAACATCTTACGTTTCAAATTCATTTATTAATGGCTAGCCCCAAAACATCTGCATCGACAGTGGAAGGCAACTGTAGAGCATTTGGCCAGGCCTATTTGGAGTTCTCCTTAGTGCTGTGCTAGAACAGCTCTGACTGGTCTGAGAGGCTACACCTTGAGTGTCTCCTCTCAGCTCCTCAATGGTGTCAGGTGGGGAGTTTGGAAATCTGCCATAGAGGGAGCACTGATTTACATTACAAATATGCAAACACTAAACATCAGGGCAAAGTGCCAGAATAAAGACAGAGAGGACAGGGAAGGCAAAGAGAAAAAAAAGGGAAGGAGGAAGAGGAAGAACAAACAGAAAATAGAAGACGAAGGAGGAGTGGGAAGAGAAGGAAAGAAGAGCGAAGAGGAATAAGGAGGTGAGGGAAGAGAGGCTGCAGGCTCCTGGAAACACCCTACCAAGTCCTATAGCAATTTACTCACATTTACCTCACTTTAGGAATCAATTGTATTCCTGAAGAGCTTTGCATAAAGCACAGTCTTAGAATAAAGGAGTTGAAGAGGCCTCACAGATGTTCAGACATCTGCCCACAGGAAGGAAAATGTCTAAAAAATGCTGGACACATGGTTCTCTATGCTCAGGGCTAATCGGAAGAGATGGAGGTTCCAGAATTGTGGACAGAAATATTTCTGCTGCTAAAATCTGTTTTACTGGGGGTTGGCAGGTGGTATGGTGGTTGAGGTGTTGGACTCTCACATGGCCAACTGAGGTTCAAGTCCTGAACCTGATGGCCCAAAAATCACAACACATAGATAAATTTTTTTAAAAAATATATCTTACTCTTTAGAAGCCAGAGAAAGGGTTCTCTTTGGAAGCAGCAGGTGAGGAGCACCTGGCCATGCTTTTGTACTCAAGCAGTACCAGTGTGCCCAGACAGACCCTGGGTTCTGGCCACTGAGAGTTTTTATGATTCCCTATGGCAGTGATTCTCAACTTCAAGTGCAGTAGCAAGAACTGTTTAAAACACAGATTGCTAGACTTTGTCTCCAGAGTTTCTCTCTCTTGGTCTGAGGTGGGACCCCAGAATTTGAAGTTCTAACAAGTTCCAAGGTTGCTGAGGCAACCGGTAAAGGGACAACACTTGGAAAAGCACTGGCTTAGTGGAATAAAAACACTCTGGAGGGCCAGCTAGAGTGGGTACTGTTCAAGTCCCAGATTTGGTGGCTCGAAAAACATGTGGGGTGCTTGTGCACCCGTATTCAAAATCCCAAGAGGAGAAGAGAAGAGAAGGGAATGTAGCATGGCCATCCCCCCCGGGGGATGATTTCTCAATTTCTATGTCTCTGTCTCCCTCTCCCCAGCAAGTGTACATGCCCTATAGCAAACTAAACAAACTCTGGAAATGACTACAACCCAAACTGAAGATTATGAGGTGGCATTTTTTTTTTTTTTTGTGGGGGGAGGCTTTTGCTATAGGGCATGTGCACTTGCCAGAAAGAGAGAGAGAGAGACAGAAAGTGAGAAATCACTCCCCGGGGGGATGGCCACGCCGCAATCCCTTCTCCTCCATTCTCCTCTCGGGATCTTGGGCACACACACAAATGCACCCGGCGTGAGTTTAAGCCACTGGGTCCGGAACTCGAACCGCAGTTGACTACATGAGAGTCCAGCGACGTAGCCATTACGCCATCTGCGGGTCCCAATGAGGTGGCCTTTTAGCAAGAATTCAAATGAGAGAAATGTACACAATAATGAGGAGCAGGAATTCTGAGAGGGAAGAAAAAGGTGTCAGACTAATTTTCCCTGCTGGCACTCTGCCCTCTGTTCACTGTGGCATCCATAAATATTTCTCTAGTAGCCAACTTCAGAGTCTCATCCTGACCAATAGCCTGAAATTTTCTTCTTACCCACAGAGGTCAGTCTTCTGAAACCATTTTTATAGTACAACTATATTTAGCCTAAATAGTACAGTAAGTACAACTGCACTGAATAATAAAATATGCCTGATCCAAACTAACACAGCCATACTTTCTCTCTAGGTATCAAATTGCCTGATGGGATTGGAAATTAAGCAGAAACAGAAAAAGTCAAGATGAAAGAGGGTGTAGAAGGCTTTAGAGTGCTGGCTTCCATACCTAGCTCCTTCACTGCCCTCAAGCCTCATGTGATGCCCCCCCCAACCCCCATTTGAATTCACTCAAGCTGGCTTGGTAAACTGAAGTAAATCCAAATGAATCTAGGCCCTCTCCACAACCTTAGCAACTGCTATGGTTTGTGTCCTCCTGGTTCATGTGTTGTCATTTGGTGAGCCACTGTAATGGGAGGAAGAGGATGGAAACTTAATCTGACTATGGTGTTGACAGATGGACTCTTTGGGGAGATGAGGATGGGGGTACAGCCCATGACTGAATACTTGTGGGTTTATACGGAGACAAAAACAAAGCCACACACGTGCTCTTGCTCTGTCTTGCTGTATGATGCTCCCTTGCCATGTCGTTCGCCAGCAGGAGGTCCTGACCAGACGCAGCCCTTGACCTTACATCTCCAAAAGGGGAGCTAAAAATACCTTTATTCTTATAAATAAACCCAGATTTGGGTATTTCTCTTATTAGCAACACAAAGGACTAATAAACTTTACTACCAAAAACTACCGTCTGGAACATGAGATACATTCCCATATTTTAACCTTGTTAGTAGTCTATGCCACGGGTCTATAAACAAGTGAGCAAACAAATAAAAAACCCTATACCTGTTTTCTTTTTGTTAGTTGTTGAAAAAGTTTTATACAGCCTCTTTACCATTTTTGTTTTTAATGCCAAGTTGAAAAAAAAAGCCTATATTACTTTTTGTTATTAGGAGTATCAGGATTCTTTATGCCAAAAGTTAACAGAAAACCCAACTCAAGCTAGTTCACAAAATGTACTGTACCAGCGTACGTAACTGGAACCACAGAAGTAGGGCAGGACTAATTACTTTAGCAACTCACAATCCTCATCAATGACCCAACTTGTATCTATTTCTCCCCTTCTGTCATCTGGTATCAGTTTTATCCTCATGGTCACAAAATGGGTGTCAGCTGTAAACAGAGTGCTCCTAATCTATTATCTCAAACAATAGTCCTAAAATTCACTCAAATTGGCTCAGCATAGGTCAAATTTCCACTCCTAAAAGAACAGATGTGGCTAAATAAATACAATGCGCTAGTTAAACTATCAAAGCCCACTCTAAACAGTGATCAGATGTACCAGACATATATAGACTGCATAGACAAAATTCAGATAATTTTCTGAAGAGAAAAATGTGGCAAAGTATGCTACCCAGACAACCAACAAATGTCTACCACACTCGGTTCTTACATGTGTCACTAGAAAATGGCTTAAAAATGCACTTTATTTTTCTTAAAGTTTATTTTATTCACAACAGAAAGTGTATGCATGAAGTCAGGAAGTGAAGTGGTTGTTGGAGCACTGGACTCCCACATGGCTGATTATGGTTCAAGTACCAGACCTGGCAGATTGAAAATCACTCCAGGCACACATGCATGTGTGCCCACAACCCTAAGAGGAGAAGGGATTGAAACACGGCCATTGCCCCTGGAGGGATTTCTCACTTCCCCTCTCTCTTTCTCTCTCTGGTGAGCTTATGCATCCTATGGCATAAATGCTAAAAAGAAAAAATAAAGTGCATAGAGAGAGGAAAGAGAGAGCATGTGCGCACACAAAAGAGATGCCCTTGGCAGGGTCTCATCACAGTGCGATCCCCTTTCCCTAGCATTCCAGCTCATCAGGATCTTGGATATGAACACCAGCACCTGGTATGTTTTCAGGATGACCAAGAGATCTGAACCCACAGTTGGCTATGTGGTCTTCAGCACTGCAGTTCAGTTTGCTTTCAACTGCACCACCAAGCTGGGCCAAAATCCACTTTATTTTGTGACCACCATAGTAACAATTAGTTCATCCAAGGATCATCATGCTAAATTAGCAAATGAGAGTTTAATGAGGAACGAATTATTTATATATTGGGCTGTTGGGTAAGTCATGACGCATTTTGAAAATACATAGACAAATACGTCATGCTTTCCTGATGACCTAATGGTTTCAAACAAGTGATATGCCATTTTTAAAGTAAAAAAAAAAAAAAAAAATTAAATAGTAACTTTACCACGAGGAAACCTGCTATATTCATTAACCAAGTGACAGTGATCAAAGTTAACATCACCTATAAACATATCTTTTGATAAACTGCACTGAGAAGGACACAGCATCACTTGGATAGTACTTCTGCAAAAAATGCATCACATGAATCTAATCATAAGGAAACATAAACTCAATTAAGGGGCAGTCTACAAAATAAATGACCTGCACTTTTCACAAATGTCTTTGATGTGAAAGGACATAGAAAGAATGAGAAGCCATTTCAAATTAATGGAGACTAAAACACACAAAAATTAAATGTACTGTACAATTCTGTAACAAAAGGCTAATGTTATGAAGGACAGTATGTCTATAATACACAGAAAGCAGTACTGTATCAACATTAAATGATTTTGAAAGTGATAGTGTGGTTATGTAAGTGAATGTTTTTATTGGTAGTAAACACATACTAACATATTTAGTAAAGGGTATGAGGTCTGCAACTTATTCTCAAATAGTTTGAGGGAAAAAAATGTGTATTCTCTCTCTCTCTCTCTCTCTCACACACACACACACACAAAGAGTAAAAGCAAATGTGGGAGAATGTTCATTGATGACAACGGATGAAAGGTATATGGCAGTTCTTTGCACTACCTTTGCAACTTCAAGTTTAAAATTAAAAAAAAAAAAAAGGTTTAAAAAAAATTAAATTGGGCCAGCAGGTGGTACAGCCATCTTAAGGCAGCCAGATCGCTGAGGGCTGAGTGATTCAAGTCTGGGATCTAGTGGCTTAAAAAGCACTCTGGACATGCCTGCATGCCCAAAATTCTAAGGGGAAGCTAGGAAGCCATTCCCCCACTAAGAGTGCTTTCTCACTTTCTCCTTCTCTCTGTATGTCCCTCTCCTGTGAGCACCCATGCCGCCTTAGAGCAAACTGGAAAAAAAAAAAAACAGTAAGAAAATTTAAATTACAGATAGAATGTTTCTACAACTTGCCTGAAAGTATACTATTACTATTTTGTACTGCAGATTAAGTTTTATAAAGCAAACATGCTAAATCACGAAGTCTTATGTTAACTTATTTAGAAATTTAGTTGTAGTCCGGTGGAGGCTGGTATGTCTTGGCCAAACCTTGCTGTTTCCTTTCTCCTGGCTGACAGACTACATTTGTTAGTCTCCAATGCTCTTATTGGTGGTTTATGAGTTTTCTGGCCAGAGAAAGTGACCCCTAAGATCCTCCCATGTGGTCTCCAGTCTCTTACTCCCTATTCTACTGATCAGACACAGCAGAGGACTCTTAGGATCCAGCAGAGGAGTCCGAGGCCCTAGACAGAAGATGGGAACAGCTTTGATCCCTAAAGAGTGTGGGGGACAGAGTCACTACCATGGGCCTACAGTGGATTATGATATGAACAAGAAATGAACCTTACTGTGTCAAGCCAGTGGGATTTGGGGGTTACTTTTTATATATATTTTTTATTAATAGACGTACTTAATTCATAAATCAACAGACAAGTGATACTTCAGAAAAATGCACTGAAGATGTCATGTGCTTGTTTTCAGAATATATTTTAGAATGGTAGTTTCTGAATTGTGACTAAGGGATTCTTAGTTCTCAAGGAGTAGTATGGGGCCCCTGTGGGTCTCCAAGAATGTTCAGAGTTCAGTGAGGTTGAAGTATCTTTATAACAATATAAGATGTTATTTATCCCTTTCACTCTCTTCTCTCACAGTATACTGTAGAATTTTTCAAAGGTGACATGATGTACTATGTCACAACAGATTGAATACAGAAACAGACAAACGAATCAGCTGTCTTTTTTTTTCTGAGAGGTTTTTTTTTTTTTTTTTTTTTTTTTTTTTTTTTTTTTTTTTTTGCTATGGGGCATATGTGCTCGCCAGAGAAAGACAGAAAGCGAGAAATCACCCTCCCTAGGGGGTATGGCCACAATGCAATCCCTTCTCCTCCATTCTATTCTTGGAATTTTTGGCACACAAGCACATGCACCCATGAGTTTTAAGCCGCCAGATCTGGGACTTGAACTGCAGTTGACTATGTGGGAGTCCAGAGATGTAACCATTACGCCATCTGCTGGTCCCTCAGCTGTCTTCTACTTAGCCTGACATTAAAGAGATTTACAAAAATACAAAACAATGTTATACTTTAATAAATATTTTTTGCTTTGAAAAACATATTTTATGCTACAGTTATTTGTTAAGTATTTATTCTAACATGTAGTGGGTTTACTATTATTTGTAAATAATAAATATCTTTTGAATTACTCAGTATTAATTTCTAATAATAACAAATACAGAAAAATACAAACTTTATAAACAAAAAGCTTTCTGAGGTCTTCAATATTTTTTAAGTGTGTAAAAGGGATCCTGAGACCAAGGAGTTTGAGAAGCAATACAACAAAGAAGTATGAATAATCTGAGAATCACAATACTTTAAACAAAATAAACTCACATTATCAATACATTACATCATCAGGAAAGCAATTACATATTTTTCTGTTTTTTTTTCTATACAAAAATGCATCATGACTTTCCCAACAACCCAATATAAGAGAAAGCAATAGTGAGTTCTCACTTGACCCTTATTAACGGAAGAGCATTGAGTCTAGAACATAGTAGGTGTTCAGTACACGTCTATTAAATTCATAAGCTGTGCAATGATGATAACATGCCTATTTAAGAGTGTTGTGATAACTGAATAAAATAATATGTGTATATGCTTATCGTAGATATTCCCTACTCCAATTATTCACTATCCCTCTTTTGTATAGAAGATTTTACACTCTGCTGCTCCACCCAGTGACTCTAAGCTTAGCCAGGTTGGGTTGGACGTAAGTGGAAATGATGTGAGCCACACATATCTGAGGAGAAGCTTTATTAGTTCTGCTTGGACTCTAGCTCTTCTGCTCTCACCTCATGCCACAGAGAGGGGCTGTTTGTTTGAGCCAGGTTCTGGAATGTGAAGACACAGAATAGTCAACTTACAGTGAGGGCAGAGCTGCAGCCTACCTGTAGCTCTTGGTAATATAGGACAGATATAGATTAAATTAATGTATTTTAGGCTTGTTTGATACATTAGCAAACCTGGCAAGATACAGTATCAAACAAGCCTAAAATACTACAGATGTTTCATAAACCTAACTGTTCTCTCTCTCTCTCTCTCTCTCTCTTTTTTTAAAGTTTTGCTATAGGGTGCATTTATCACCACAGACAGAGAAAGGAGAAGGAGAGAGAACTTGAGAAATCGCACCCTGGGGGAATGGCCATGGCACCATCCCTTAAGCACTCACATGTGCCCAGTGTGTTTATCAAGCTGCTGGGTCTGGAATTCCAACTTGCAGTGGGACCCAGCCACCTTAACCTCGATGTCACCTACTGGCCCTAAACCTAACCATTCATTCTTTTTTTTTTTTTGGAGAGGTTTTTGCTACAGGGCGCGTGCGCTTGCCAGAAAGACAGAGAGAGACAGAAAGCAAGAAATCACCCCCCAGGAGGGATGGCCACGCCGCAATCCCTTCTCCTTCATTCTCCTCTCGGGATCTTGGGCACGCACACACATGCACTCGGCGTGAGTTTAAGCCACCGGGTCTGGGACTTGAACCGCGGTCGACTACATGGAAGTACAGCGACATAGTCATTACGCTAACTGCTGGTCCCCCTAACCATTCTAATCAGTGTTAATATTTAGCTAGAGAAGCACAGAGCCTACCCAAATTAACTAAGAAAATTTACACAGTATTACTGAGATAACCTTAGGATTCCAAGTAAATGAAGTACATGACCTAGGATAGAAGTGGCATCAAAGCAGACTGACTCTAATGAGAAATTTTGGTGACAATGTTACCCTGGATGCTACTTGAGGAGCACAAAAACATCTGTAGACGTCACTGGCAGGTGACTGACAAAGAAGTTCAAAGGTCTGTCAAGCACCTATAATCAGGGAGGAGTAGAGTGGGTATCTTAGTGTATCTGCCTGTCCTGCTCACACACCCTTCTCGGAGAATCTATCCCATCTGAAACTTCTAAAGCTGAAACCAAATAAGGAAGCATGAGCTTAAGATCAATGATTGGCCAAGAACCAATCCTGTTTTACTCTTTCAAATCTCGGAACCAGTGAGTCATCAGGGAAGTCAGGACACATTTCTGCACAGAAAAACAGAAAAAAATACTTCATGACTTTTCCAATGATTCAACAGAAGATGCCCAGGCTGAACCTGGTCAGCGGTGATAGGAACTGGAGTTGTAGAATCAGAGGAGATTGATGGCAGCCATTGTTGCCCACATGCACAATCACAAGTAATCACCGAAAGCCAGTATGCAGGATGAAAACAGAAGAACCAAACAGACTTACAAACAGAACAAGAGGCTAGAGAGCAGCCACCAGGGAGAGAGATGCTGTTGACAACCAGCTTTCACAGCTGGGCACCTTAAAATCTCTCCATGTTCTTCCAACACATATATTTCACTTGAGATAATTTGAACAGACCTCTATTCTTAACAGCCACATGATCGTTAAAGGAAGTTTTGTTTTTGTTTTTTAACCTTTCTAATCTTGACTCAAAGACTAACTTCTTCTTGGTGGTTTTCAGAGAGCAGAGGTGGACGAGAAGAGATCTGGATTACAGTAACAGAATTAACCTTCCGCAACTGAAAGTTCAAAGCACTTGCAGAAACATATTCATTTTTAAAAAGTGTCAAGAACCATGATTATAAAAATCAAATTACATCTTTTCAAACTCAAGCAATAAGAGATCTCAAGAAAAGAAGTTAGAGAGTCAGAAGTCTAGGACTTTCATCCTGGCTTTCCCACTAAGAAACGTACTCTGGGAAATATGTGACCTTTTCTTCCCTGAAGCTCAGAGTTTTTCTTATAAAAAAAATAGAGAACTGGATAAGATTTGGAGATTCCTTTTAATAATGAAGAATTGAGCTGCTAAAACTTTTTTAAAAGTTCATTTTAACATGTCAGTTTTTATATAGTAAATATGCACATTTATTCCAAATGGCTGTTCAATATAATCAAATACAGTTTTAAATATTATTAAGAGATATTTTATTTTCCACATTCTAAATCAGTGGAATTTAATCTTAGAGTAAAAGAGAATGGTACTATCTGTGTATATAAAGCAGGACAGCTGTTTCTATTTACTGTAAACAAATGCAACAAGCCTCCAAACCACACTGTGAATTTCCTATCACTGTCACTGTTTTAGTTTATTCTAATAGCTTTTTAAGTATGAAATACATATAAAATGTAAGATCACTAATGTCTTCCAATAAAAAGGGGCAAAATACTTGGTTTTAATTAAAGTTGTCTGTGGGGAGTTCTATTATAGGCTTCTAATCAGAGTTTTCATCTAAGAGTAAACTATGGAGTTCTGTAGCTTTAGTCCAGTCTCAAAAACATTTACTGGTATATATCCCTATCCAAATAGCCATTTTGGGAAAATTCAAGAAAGTTAATTTCTCCTTACTTAAATTCTCTTGCATTTCCTTACTCTTGGATATTGTTACCATCCTAGAGGGATGGCTAAAAGCAATGCACTTTACACATGGCAGAGCAAATACAAGGTTAAACTAAGGCCCAGTGACTAGTTTTCCAGGAATTAAACATTGAGAAAAGCTAAACTGAAGTTTTCCCAGTCCTGTTCACCTGCTTTCTTACTCTAATTCTAGGGATTTTTTCCCCTACCCTTTTCTTATCAAAGAACCATACTGACAGTATACCAACACAATACAACACTTACTGAAGACTCCCATGCACACTTACGTGCTGTGGAAGTAACAACCATGAATAAGATGTGGTCCCTGCCCTCAAAATAATCATGTACAGAATTACAGAAATGTGGAGGAAACACCGACTTACTACAACTGGAAGATATGAGGAGTGTTTGTGTAGAACATTCATTTGAGTTTTAATTCAAAGAATGAGAAAGTATAGAGCTGGGATTAGGATGGATGAAAACTTGCACTAAATACATGGGAGCTTGTGAGAAGCTTAGCAACCAAGGTGCCTATTGGCCTGCAGAGGGGATGGAACGGGTTATGGAGGGAGAGGTGCCTGAGATCAGATCTAGAAGAGCATAAGGTATTCAGTGACCACCAACTTTGTGGGGCATGTGGATGAAGAAGCTTGGGTTGCAGCAAGTCCTGTGGTTTTCTCCCATGGACCCTGGCTGTCTTAAGATCAAAATGTTAAACTTATGTAAGAATGAGTTAGAAATTAAAACAGGTCCTGCCACGGTGGTACAAGTAGCAGGCTGCTGCTGCATGACACTGGAACCATATGGGAGGCTTGGATCCTGGGTCAGCCTGAACATACCAGGTGCATCCATGTGTAGCATGGCCCTAGCTGGCTGGGGGCCTGGGGAAGTTTCATGGAGAAGTGAGACTCTGTCCAGGGTACTTTGTGGGTCTCTCCCCTTCATGAGAAAAAGAAATTGAAAAAAAAAATAATAATAAAAACAAAACAAGACAAAAAACACAAAACTTTAATAAGAAAAGCAGAGGGGATAGCAGGTGGTGTGGTGGTTAAGATGTTGGACTCCCACATGGTCGACCTCAGTTTGAGTCCCAGATCTAGCAGCTTGAAACTCACGCCAGGCACGTGTGCATTCATGCCTAAAATCCCAGGAAGGGAAAGGAGAAGGGATTGTGGCATGGTCATCCTTTCTGGGTGATTTCTTACTTCCCCTCTCGCTGTCTGTCTCTGTCTCTCTCTGGTAAGTGTATGTACCCTATGGCAAAAACCTTAAAAAAAAAAAAAAGTAAAAGCAAATGTCAGAGTAAATTGCAACAAACTGAAACTTAGTCGAGTCTAATAACACAAGAAATTAGAAATTGCTAAAAGAATTGCTAATATTGATCATGCACTGGATGAGTGATTCTGTTAGGTCCCAATAAACATGTTTTTTAAAATAATCTCCACTGCCAGAAATAGAAATTGGCTCTATTTTTTAAAAAAAGATTTTATTTATTATTATTTTTTAATTTGATCAGAGATTGACAGAGAGAGAGAGAGAGAGAGAGAGAGAGAGAGAGAGAGAGAGAGAGGGAGGGAGGGAAAGTGAGGAAGCAAGCCATAAGGTCCTGCTTAAACCATGGTCAGCTATGTGAGAGTCTAACACCTTAACCACCATGTCACCCACTAAACACCCTTCCCCAAACATTTTAAAGTTCAATTAATTCTGCTATTGTCCATTGTAACATCTGGGCAATGACTTTTATAAATGGGGCTTAGAAATTCAAAGTTCAATGACAGCCTCATTAGGTTTCAATTATTTGTCTTCATTTTTGAAGATCTCTAGCCTAGTTAGAGACGGGGAGTTGGTTGGGAAATACTTAAATATTTAGACCATTACGTGATAATATGATAAATACTATAACAGACATATATAAGTGTTATCCTAAGATTTGCTTGTATTTTGGCAAAAAAAATTTTGCAAACAAAAACTCTCAAGCCTCTACAGAGTTGAAATCCACTTTTTCTTTTTTCAGGAGAAATTTGTGCTCAAGTTCAGTTCTTCTTGCCACTAACTGTATTTAACTTTTCTGAACTTTCATTTCAAAAACTTTTTGCACCAATAAACTTGTACTTTCTTCTATTTTCCAGGAACTTTTTTTTTAATAATTAGTTTTAATTGGGACCAGTAGATGGCGTACTGGGTATATTGCTAGACTCCCACACAGTTGATTACAGTTTGAGTTGCGGACCAGGTGGCTTAAGACTCACACCTGGTGCGCATGTGTGTGCGCCCAAGATTTCAAGAGGAGAATGGAGGAGAAATGACTGCGACATGGCCATCCCCTAGGGAGTGATTTCTTGCTTTGTCTCTCCGACGAGCACACATTCCCTATAGCAAAAATCTCTCTTAAAGAAAAAAAAGTATTCATTTTATTTATTTATTTATTTATTTAAAATTTGCTATAGGGCATGAGTGCTCACCATAGAAAGAGAGAGAGGGAGAAAGCAAGAAAAAAAGCTGCCAGGTCCCAGACTTGAACCACACTCAACCACGTAGGAGTCCAGAGCCTTAACCATCACGTCACCTACTGACCCTCTAGGAACTTTTTGAAATTCCTTATATTTGTGATTTACTACATGTATGTCATCTCATGAAAAAGTCATTTATATGAATCCAAATAAAGAGCCTAACTCATTTTAACATCCCAACAAGAAACTCCACAATTTATGTGAAAAGAATTACAAAAATCAGGAACCCTAGAGATAGCAGCTCTTCCTACAAGAGGACTCTCCTTGTATTTGCTGCTGGCCAACTTGTTTAAAGCCAAATGACTTCATTAGGTTACATGATAAATTTTAATTGCAAACTAGAAATCCATACCCCCCCATACTATAATTGTTTTGGAATGCCAAAAGTGTCCTAAATATTGTAAGTTTTATATATTTTATATATTATATATTTCACATATTAACATATAACACATATGTTCTGTTTTGTAGATGTTTCAAAATTATTTTTGTTTTGAGTAATTAAGACAACCACCTGAATAAAAATAAAATATAGTTGAAGGGAAGGAGAACCAAATCAGGGGCAATAATATTCCCCACCAAAAAAAAAAAAAAGGTAAGGTATGTATCACTCATGGCATGAAAGAAACATTCTCCTGACTCTCATATCAAAGGAGAGTGTTTAGAGGATCTTTGTGTGGCTGTGAGTCATCTTCAATCATCCCTGTTCTTGATGTAGCAGGAAATAGCAAAAACCTGTTTATTACACCTTAAGCCATTAAAAGTCTTCCTGCTTTATCTATTTTTCCCCAGGTCCTGCTTCTTCATGGAAAATTATCTGTGGTTCTACACTTGGTCTGGTCACTTGTAACTTCCTGCAGCTGACTTTTAAGTAAGTCACCAGCATTCATACTCAAACAACAGGAGTCATTTCCTCTTTTCATGTCTATGCTGATTGGTTCTTTGAGTCCACAGTCAGGTAGGCTTCTAACAAATGGCTGCTTTTCCATCCCTCATCAGGGATAAGTACTATAAAAATTTTATAAGGAAAAAGGGCATGCCTAACTTGTCTTGAGATGCTTCAGGAGAGCAATTTAAAAATTAAATGTTACTGCACTCTTCCCTATAGAGATGTAAAATTTTTAATATTTACTGTATAGTCAGTATTTGGCATTATCAAATTTAATCCTCACTAAATTTGTCATTGTACAGGTGAGGCGTATCTTGCTAGTAAGTGGCAGAGCCTGTGTTGCTCAAGCCTATAATCTGACCCATCACAAGACCCTGACGCATGCCTGATAATTGATATGGCAATTTTAACAAATGCATGGACTTTTATTATTATTTTAGAGTAAGGATACCTTCAAACAATCCCCTTATGTGCCATTTTTGCTTCCATTAGTATTTTGTTTTAGCTTTGAGCATGCATCTAGATGATATAAAGAGTATTGAAAACATAATTTAGAAAAGTAAATGAACTAAGAAACAGGAAAAAAAGTCTTTTCATAAACATATATTTAATAAAGTATATGACATCTGATTTATATACCTACCACATGTGTTATCTAAAAATTCTACATGAAACTTATTTTAAGGCATGCAAATTTAATACATTAAAAAGTCAGTATGCAAAGTGTCTTAAAGTGCACTCCTTACTAATGCATGTAATAAAATATACTGATTATGCAAGTACATTTAATTGGTTATAATTAAAATAATGAGATTTAAATACTGATGATTTTAAAAAGAAAAAAATAGAAGTTGGAATTAGCCATGAGATGTATTCAAAATGTTAATGAAACTTGTAATATCATTATTACCTAGGTATACAATACTTCTAATACAAAAATGAGCTACTATTGGTCTTTTTGCCCAGTTCTAAACATGTAAGTTTGGAAATGTATTTAACTGGTGACATAAAAGATTATACTGATGAATACTACTTTGCATTCGGATGATACCTCTTTACAAATAACTTGAAGAGCTAAATAGCAACCATTAATTTTTTTTTAAAGGAAGACATCAAAATGATCAAAAAATTAGAAAGCAAATTTTCTGCAGCAAGAGTTGTGCTTGGTTAACTGGACACTATCTTAAGAGCCCTCATCAATGTCATTATGACCTAAAGATATCGAATTTAAGAATTCTCTCCATTCTGGTAGCTTTATAGAGGCTGAAGAGGACCCATGACATATGAAAAGAATAGGTCTGCAGTTAGGAAGCCATGTTCACTTTTTTCTGTTTAAAAACTTCAAAGGAACCTACTGTTTCTGACGTCACTTTAGAAGGAAAGATAGGAGTAAATATCAATAGAAGGATCTGAAACTTGTATTGAATTTCTTTTATGACCTTGTTACAGAACTCAAATCAAGTTTACTCACCCAAGCACTACAAACCAAACTGCAGGCACATAGTGTGATGAAGGAAAGTACAGCTTTGTTGCAGTGTACAAAGCAAGGATATAGGCAGCTCAAGCCCCAAAGGTCTGGCTTCCCCAGTAGTTCCCTACATGCATTTTAAAAGCAAAATTAAGGGTGGAGGTACAAGAGTAAGATCAGTTCTATGACTGGTTCAAAAGGGCATGATCACCTTGTGGGCCCTCTTTTTTGGTGGGGAGCTTAGATAATCAAATTTCTGTTTCTGAAGGGGGTAATCGTCAGGTTTGCTGCCTGGGTTCTCTGTGCTCACAGCCAGTAGTTTCCGTTCTGCAAAATATTCTAAGTATTGAAGTTAAAACCTTATTTTTCCTTTAAATGGGAATTTTAGAAGTCTTATGGTCCTCATTCATGGCCAAGGTTGCTTGATTACCATAACCAAAGTCTGAAGTATCTTATCCCTTACTTTGGACCATTAAAATGTAAAACGACTTTGTATTCCAAGACCCTTAGAAAGACATTTTACTTTTAGTTCAGCTCACTCATTATCACTTTTGGAAATGTTCATTTTTTCCCCTCAACTGAAGGAGAACTGAGGGACTGACCAGCTCATGTTTATTTTGTTTGTTTGTTTGAGGGGGTGGGACTGCTCAACTGCAACCTCTTTATCTAGCTCAGTAGTAACAATACAGAAAAGTGATATAAGAATAATTACTAAATTTGCCTGAGACTAAAGCTTTGATTGGTATGATGTTCCAATTTTTGCATAGAATAGAAATGGAAAAGGGGGGCCAGCAGGTGGCATGGTAGTTAAAGCCCTGAATTCCCACAAGGTAGGGCTGAGTCCTGGATCTGGAGGCTTGCTTTCTTGCTTTCCCTGCACACTCACTCTCTCTCCCTGTCTCTTTCTGGTAAGCACATGTACCCTATAGCCAATTGAAAAATAATAATAAATAAAATTTTAAAATATTGTTAAAAAGAAATGGAAAAAGAAGCTTTTACATTGACATTGACCTAAACTCAATATTTCTTACGAAAAAACTATTTCTTCAATTAACCCCAGCAATTAAAATGAGAGTTCCCATTACCCTTTACTGATGATGAACTAAAACACAGAATTTAAGTGTCTAGCCCAAAACCATATAACTAAGAAGTAGATTAAAAGCAAAAGACAAAAACTCTAGAATAAGCATCACAAATCCTAGATTAAATTCTAGGTTAAAATCATTAAACCCTAGGGGTCAACAGGTGGTGTGATGGTTAAGGCAATGGACGCCTACGTCGCCAGCCACGAGTCAGGTCCTGAACCAGCAGCTTGAAAGTCACACCAGGTGTGTGTGCATGTGTGCATGCATGCCCAAAATCACAAGAGAAGAATGAAGAACAAGGGACTGAGGAATGGCCATCCCCTTGTGGGGTAGTTTTTCACTTTCCCTGTCTCTGTCTCCAGAAAGTGCATGTTCCCTATGGCAAAACCTTAAAAAAAAAAAAAAAAAATCATGAATCTCTACTCTTATATAACTTCAAATACAGACCAATGCAAAGTAGAGATCACAAAAGATCAGCTATAATTTGTAAGGACTTTTAGGGGCTCTATCTTTTTTAAAGACGTTAACACTTGCTTCCTGACTTTATCAGGTTCCAGACACAAGCAGTAATCCAAACAGCTAAGGGCTCAACATGTGAAAGCTTCTAGCAAAAATGCAGCAATAATATTCTCTAGGACCCACAGGCTAAGAACCCCCACCTCTCTAGACAGTACATGATGCCCATCACAAGCACGCAAAATGTTTTTCAACCCACATATTGAAAAAGCACTGGCTGAGATGAGAGAAAATGAGAAAAATAATGTCAATTCACTAGAGGCATAACAGTACAAAATGTCTCTCGGAATTCGAGATGATGACAAAAATCAGGATAGAGAAAGGAATTAATGCAGCTCAACAATATTCAGTAAAATGAATGCAACTCTTGTCAAAAAATCTAATATTCCTAAATCATTTAGTGTGATTGGCAGCATCAAATTTAGCGAAATGGATTTCTATTTCAAGAGACAGTTGGTTCTTTTCCAAGAACTCAGGTTCACGCTGTTCCTTCTGTGCGCCAGCTATCTGCCCTTCATCCCAGGCTCTAAAGATTACCAAGCCCACACAGGGGAGCTGCTGGCCTCCCACTACCTTGGTGATGCAGTTGGGAAGATACCATAAAACAAAGGATTTTTAAAAACCTGTTGTTTATTCAACCATTTACCTTCAAGTCAGAAGGTCAGATGCAGCTATACTAAACACTTTGGAAAAGAAAACTGCCAACTGTTACTATGAAATAAGCAAGTCAAAATGACTTCTATAAAAAGCAAGGAAATCTTTTCTGGGTTGACTCTTCAACACTTAAATAATTCCATACGTCAGTGCTAAATACATTGTTAGTACAGTTAATAGTCACTTTGTTTCGCACACAAAATGTAATCTGTTTGGATAATTGGTGAGCAGGTCAAGAAGTTCTGAAGCTATTTACCTATAAGTACAAGATTCTGAATAGTATAATTTTTAGATGTGAAAGGAAAAAGAGGCCTCTACATAGATCAAAGTAAAGAATCAATAAAGAGGTAAATGGGCCAGTTCTGTGGCTCAGCAGTCATGTGCTGCTGGAGAAGCAGGATCCCATGTGGTAATCATAGTTCAAATCCCTGGACCAGTCATCCTAAAACATACTGAGCATGTGCACTAGGATCCAAAAAGCTAGAGGAATGGAGGAAGGCGATCACAGGGCCTGATTACACCCTCTCTCTATTGTGCTCTCTTGCTCCCACTCTTGTGTGTATGTACTCTATCATTAAAAAAAAGAGAGATATAAACTTGTTTCCTAGTTTTTATGAAAAAAATTATTCATAATCATAATATGATTATCTTATAATCTGAGATGCAAAATACTAAAAAACACACACACAAAAAATCTAGATAAAACTCTTCCTTTACAGGACCAGCAGTTAGCATAATGGCTATGTCACTGGACTACCATGTAGTTGACCACGGTTCGCGTCCTAGACCTGGTGGCTTAAAACTCACGCCGGGCGCGTGTGCATGTGTGCCAAAGATCCCGAGAGGAGAATGGAGGAGAAGGGATTGCGGCGTGACCATCCCCCCTGGGGGGTGATTTCTCGCTTTCTGTCTCTCTGTCTCTCTCTGTCTGTCTGGCGAGCGCACGCGCCCTATAGCGAAAACTTCTCAAAAACAAAAACAAACAAACAAAAAAACTCTTCCTTTAACTTTCAGGCATTTACCTCTGAAAAAGGTAAACAGAAACATGTCAGCATGAAAGACCTTTCCTTCCCAGAAACCTAATGTTGAAACAGTATAATGAGAAGTCTCTATAAAGAAGACAGAAAAGTTTTAGCACTTTCACCTTATACTAAAACTCAACTGAAATATTTATTATTATCTATTGGTTATGTACATAGTCAGAAAAATGATATTTACAAGTCAGACAGCATGGTGTGGTGGTGTTAAATTATCTCTGGCAAATTCCTTAACCTCCTGGATTTCGATTCTCTCAATGATAATATAGACATAATAATTATGCTACTATGAAGATAAAGTCATCTAGAAAAGAGCTATAAAAATTTTTTAAATAATAAGGGTTGAAGAACTATGAGGATAAAGAAATGGCTGATCAGCCTGCGTACCAGATATGGTGACTTCCGATAGCCTTCATCACTGACTGTCACAAGATGTTCTTGCTCAAGACCATTCTAGGCTGCAGTCTTCCTCAACCTGATCACGCAGCCTGCTGAATGTGCTACCACCACTACCAGTAGGTTGCCTTAGACCCCCTCAGCTAATCACCCTATCCTGACCCTTCCTCTGTCTCCATTAGACCCTTCTCTGCTATCTCCATCAAACATAAACTCTTCCAGAACAACTTCCATGAATTATAACAGTTCAATGGGAGTTCTAGATTTTTTTTTTTTTTTTTTTTTTTTTTTTAAGAAAGATCATTCTAGCTTCAGAGCAGAGACTAGATTGGAAGAGGATAATAGAAGAGGCTGGGAAATTCCATAGGAAGCTCTAATAGTATATCAAAGACAAGGTAATGGTGGATTGGGATAAAAAAATGTCACAATGGGGACCAGCAGTTAGCATAATGGCTATGTCGCTGGACTCCCATGTAGTCAACCATGGTTCGAGTCCTGGACCCAGTGGCTTAAACTCACACTGGGCGCATGTGCGTGCATGCCCAAGGTCCAGAGAGGAGAATGGAGGAGAAGGGATTGCGGCGTGACCATCCCCCCTGTGGGGCTGATTTCTCACTTTCTGTCTGTCTCTCTCTGTCTTTCTGGTGAGCGCATGCGCCCTATAGCAAAAACCTTTCAAAAAAAAAATAATGTCACAATGCACGTGGGGAGGAGTATACACATTCCAGGCACACTGAATTCCTCATGTCTAAAATAACACCTGATAATAAGAAGAATTCAATAATTTGTTGACTGAATGACACCTCCAGAAGAGTTGCTGTTGTCTAAGGCATCCCCTAAGCCACACACATAACGCCTCCTGGGTAGCATAATCATCCAGTGGGCATGGGATGCACAGGAAGATGCTGAGGAAATGATTGTGAAATTCACAAACCAGCTGGCAAGACTCCATTTATGAAACCCTCTTGATGTATAAATGTATCTTTGTGAAACAAAAAGCCTCTCCAATTCTGACAATGGAAAATTTTAGAAGCCAGGTATCTTTCTGCTATGACTTTCCAAGCTTGTTATAGAAATGTATTATTTAAAATAGCCTAGAGCTATGCTGCTAGAAACAGTAAAATACTAAAGGTGCTGAAAGAAAGCCCTTTCTTTTAAGGAAGGAAAAAAAGCTGTGGCTAGAAAAAGAATCTACACTCCAACTTTTCTTCTTGTAAAAACATGGTCTCAGGCCGGCCAGGTGGTGCAGAGGTTAAGGCGGCTGGATCCCGCAAGGCTGACTCCATGGTTCAAGTTCCAGACCCAGCAGCTTAAAACATGCTGGGTATATGTGTGTGCCCCAAATCCCTAGAGAAGAATGAAGAAGAAGGGACAGTAGCATTGCCATCCCCCCTGAAGGGTGATTTCTCACTTCCACTCTCTCTCCAGAGAGCACACATGCCCTATAGCAAAACATAAAAATAAAAAATACATAAAACTTAAACATAGTCTCTGTCACTAATTCCTAAAATAGCAAAATATTTTCTTTATTAGCAACAAATTCAAATATGGAATGAATATATTTTCTTACACTATGACAAATTTACAAGGCTTATTTTATAATATGATAAATTTACAAGGTCAGGACATACAATGTCTTCTCTATTTAATCATTTTTTATTTTGTTTTTGTAGAGGTTTTTGCCTTAGGGCACATGTGCTTGATAGAGAGAGAAAGAGACAGTGAGCAAGAAAGTGAGAAATCACTCCTAAAGAGGATGGCCACTCTATGATCTCTTCTCCTCCATTGTCCTCTCGGGATCTTGGGAGTGTATGCACACGTGCCCAGGGTGAGTTTCAAGTCACCAGGCCCAGGACTAGAACTTTGGTCAGCCATGTGGAAGTCCAGCAACATACCACTACACCATGTGCAGGCCCAATAATTTTGACCTTCTATCCATAAGACATTTATTTTGCTAAAACTATAAAACCAAAATCATCTGCAAAATCCAAGTGTCTGCCCATGTGGATATAAGAACAAAGGAGTCTATGATTATAGTCAACTGAATTGGAAATCTAACAATCCTAACAACCCTCAAAATGTTTTGCCATCTTTAAATAGGCCGAGAGTATTAGTAAAAGTAAGGAAGGGGTAGTCAGGCTTACTTAACTATCAGGTGCTTTCCCTCTAGGATTAAGGTAAACCTAAAATACTTGTTCTTTTCTTGATAATTAAAGCTATAATTGCTATTAAATTAGTTAAAACAGCATATTGCCTACGCTAGGATGATAACCTCAAGTGTTTGGGCACACAAATGATGCTTAATTTTGAATAGAAAAAGAAGGCTCACTGGTAAAAGATTCTGTTCCAAAGCTCAGCCAAGTGTCTTTGCACAGCTTTGATCAAAAGGCCAACTACTGGTACCTCTGCCACTGCTTTTGAAAATTTCCAGATTACACAAGGTAGAAAGAAAGAGCAGGAGAACAAGGGGTCTGGAATGGATTTCTAAGTAAGGAGTTTACTTCCATTTGAAAGGGAACCACTTTCCCCTACACTGAAAATAAAGTTTTATGTGGTGCTCTCTGTACCTTAAGAATGTATCTGGAGTCTTGAAAATGCTTTTTCTGCAAAAACCAGAAAGCAGTACATAAGAACATCAAATAATGCTCTGGTCTTGTTACTCTAAGGACTATTTTAAAGAATCTCAGTGACCATGAAGGATAATAAAAAAAGATCAAAGTAAAAAGTTTACTGAGTTTTAAGGTTGGAAAAAAAAAAAATCAAAGGCATAAATTGCCCCATTTATCCTTCATTTCCTTAGAAAATAAGATGGTGCATGATTAGTTAAAATTTATCAATATGTGAATATCATTAACATTCTATTAATAATTCATATAAATGAAGAGAAATAATCTCGTTTATGTTGTCCCTATTTTATTAAGAAAGTTTTTCCTTTCTCTTAATTTGTACTAGTAGAACTAGTACAAAATTATCTAGATAAGAAAAGTGATCTATTCCAACAGGAAAAATAAGACCTTGAACAGCTATTAATTAAAAAGAAAAATTAGAAAAGCAACAAGCCTTAAATGTAAAGGTCTGTTTAAAGTATGCATACTTACTAATGAAATCTTAAACAACATTCAATTCTATGTGAGTCTACAAATCAAATGCTATTTTCATTCTCACACAACGGAGGACTCAACATCTTACAAAACAGAAAACTCAACTGAGTAACTAAGTTGTGTTATAAACTAGCAAGGCCATTTAAAACTAATATATCCAAGCTATGTGTAAACAGAAAAGACAAATATTTCTCAAGTAAATATTACTAAAAGTATTTTCATCCATTCTAAACCAACCACAGTTTTGAACAACAGACAGTATAAAACATAACATCATCCCTCATTTCAACCAAAATCTCAAAACTTCTGGATTATGTATTTTTCAAGTTACAGGCTGTTTATTGTCAAAATCATAATCCTTTCGTACTTCTATAAGCAGATGATTCTGCTTTCCTTTCCTAGGGAAATGCAAGTAGAGTGATACCGAAGAAATACGATTAAATTAGTTTAATTACTTCATGGTGACTTGGTAAGTCACTGCTCTTTAATGCAAAAACTGCCACTTGCAATTAATGACTGTTGGTACTGCTTCAATCGATCAAATGTCTAATACACATAAAACATTCAAAGAAGTTCTATATATCTTACAGCAATTCAGTGGAGAAGTCTTGTCCCAGGGGTACATAAATCTGAAGTACCAGAAACCTCTGGATCAGTCCAACTAGAATGAGAAGGGAAAATATACATTCAAATGCTCAAACCAGTTATATGTACATATAAGCAGTGTCAACATCATCAACAAGCTGAAGCTTCTAGAATTTCAGTAATATACACAACTGCAGTAGTGCACACCATGAGTTACAACCTCATTATGAAAGCAAAAAAACTGATGAAAATCCAATCAAACTCTAACAACAAATGTTGCCTTTTAAATTTCCATCTGGCTTTGGTGAAATTTTTATGAAAATTTTTTTAAATAAAAATTTTTTATTTACTATTTTTATTAGGTTGCAAGAGAATGCACACAGAACTGCATTCAACAAAGACATAAAACTGAACTATAGATCCCCATCAAGGTGGCCATAAAAGCATATGGCAATTATTTTTATTCACTGACAGTTTTAACTGTATTAAACAACTTAATAAAAAACAATAGATCAGGAAAAACAATTCTAACTATGACAACTACAACTGAAGGTTTGATGAGCCATGTCTACTTCATATGGTTTAAAATGTGTCTACGTTGAGATAGATGGAGCAATGTATTACAGTACATTTTATTAACATACTACTATAATAATTAATTTAATGCTTACTAAGCAAGGACTGACAGTTTTTATACCCTATCACTAGCTTCATCTATTAATAGATTAAAAATATTGAGAGAAAAACCAGTCTTCACAGTACTTTTGAAGCTGAAGTCTATAACTGATAAAAAAATTAAAAAAAAACAGAAAAGCTGATCTTTATATTACCTCTCCAGATCCATTTACTCAATGCACTTCCCTCTTAGGTTTTGAACTTTGGCTTGATCTCTCAATAATGATGCTCTTAACAGATGTTTTAGTATCACAACTGCTAAAACATGCAACTTAAACTTTTTCCCTGATGAGTGACTTGAGGTAGAAAATGGAGATGCACTGATATATCTGTGAACCTCTCCTACAAAGCCACTATTAAAGCCAACATGTGGATAAAAAACTTAAAGGCAACTGTTCTAAAATGCAGACTATTTTCTATTTATTCCTGACTTCAACTTGACAAATTTAGTATTTAAAGGTAACAACATGTTTTCACATAGACCTTGTTTGTAATTCCAGTGGTAAACTATTTTGTAACATTCCTGAATAACTTAAACAATTCTAGTTTTATCCCAAACTTAATTTTTAAATAGTAAACATACCTGATCAAATATGTTAATATAATTTTAATCAAACACACAGGGATAATGTTCACTTAAAAATACTATGCTTAGGGGGACCAGCAGTTAGCGTAATGGCTATGTTGCTGGACTTCCATGTAGTCAACCGCGGTTCGTGTCCCAGACCCGGTAGCTTGAACTCACACGGGGCGCGTGTGCGTGCATGCCCAAGATCCCAAGAGGAGAATGGAGGAGAAGGGATTGTGGCATGGCCATCCCCCCCTGGGGGGTGATTTCTTGCTTTCTATCTCTCTGTCTCTCTCTGTCTGGCGAGCGCACGTGCCCTATAGCAAAAACCTCTCCCCCCCCAAAAAAAATACTATGCTTATACATCACTCTAGGGAGTCATGAGTAGAATAAGCAATGTAATAGAAACGGGAAACAACAGGCTCTAATCCTAGAACACTCTTTAAGAATCTCATTCTACCATATTTATGAGAAAATCCAGAGAGGCAACTGGAGTTCTGGTCTACAAAAGCAAAGTGAGATACCAGAATGAGGCCAAATTAAATAAACCATCATGAACCAGTCTCTATGACATCTGGGTCTCATTGGCCCTATAGTAGTTTTCCACTGCACAATGGTCTCTGTAAATAAAGCCGAGAATCCATAAGGATAAAAGAAATCAGTTTCTAGAAAAGGTCCCTAATTTATGTCACTAATCTCACTGAATCAGCACTGCTCTCTTCAAACACAAAGAGCTACACATATAGGACATTTTTGTATGAGCATTTTTAGATATCAAAGATCCCTTCCTCAAAAAAAGAAAGCTTTGTAATTCAACTTTTTCCACATACAGAAGCCCTAGTTTCCGAAAGGCTTCACTTCTAAGATTAAAAGAAGTATGACGATACCATATGGTGATGATCTGACGAAGAAAAAAGGACTTTAATAACATTTGACACAGACTGATCCTGTGTGTCAGAAATGCTAAGTAAACTCTGTAGCACTATTGTTTCTAGTGGCCTAGTAAATTTAAACTGACTCTTCAGGTCTACATTATATTTTAAAATCACTCTAGTAACGCTGAATGTGGAACTAGTGTTTGTTAAAAAAAATGTCCATCAAGCACATAAAATCCATGAAAATCTAGTCTCATTACTGAAATATGCACGTTTCTGCAGTTTTATAATGTATTGACTGAGACAAATTACCTATTCTTAAGGGGTCAGGTCCTTTTCTCTTTTGAGTATTTCAAAATACGCTTAACTGGTAAAATATATGGTTTTAAATAGTGGTTTTACAGTTGTTTCATTAGAGCAAATGATAAGACTATCCATCTCATATATATTTCATAAGTGTTACATTGTTGAGCGTGGGACTGAGATCACAGCACAGTCATCTTGTACAAGTGCCCTGGTAAGTTATGACTGACGTTATTCTATGGCTCCTATCACAGCTCTAGTACAAAGAACACCATTCACACTTCAGCTCACAAAACAGGAACCAGGTATACCCTCACAGTGGAGTGTTCCCTACGCCAGTTAGAAAAACCGTCTGAGCCTTTTGCTCTTAATCTGTAGAACAGGCTTAACAAATTAGAGTTTACTTTACAGGATTACTTATATGAATTAAGTCAGCTCTATCATTCAACAAAGATTTACTGGGCACCTACTATATGCAAGAATCAATGCTAACATTATTACAGTAAATGGGACAGACAAGGTCTCTGCCTTCTTTCAATTTACATCTTGGTTCCATGAATAAGTCAGTCAGGGTGCCATGAAAGCATTTAACCCTCGGTCCTTGGAGAAAAGAGGATGATTAATAAAAGGTTTTCTTGAAGAAATAGCATTAAAAGTCAGCTAGGAAGAATAAGAAGGAATTACCTGGGTAAGGGGGTTGGGAATGGGGAGCAGAACAAATATTACAGGCAGAGGGAATACGCCATCCTGTGAGAGAAAAGGACACAGTAGATTGGATAAACTTTAAGGGGTTTAATGGGTTGGTGGAAGAAACAAGAGGAAAGGCAAGAGAAAAGTCTGGAAAATTATCCAGGAACCCATTCATGTGGGACCTTGAAAACCATGTGAAGGATACAGAACATCCTAGAACCAATATGTTCAGCTATTCAACAGAAAAAAATGCTGAATATCTACGAAGAGCCAGATACTGTTCTAGGTAAACCAAACACTAAATTTTCTGAGTTGGCCAAGCTTTATTCCTGGTGATGGTGAGGAAAACATAATTGCACAGATGTTAACCAAGTATGATGGGAAAAAGTAGAGCTGTGTAAAAAGGAGCAAGAGTAGGGAACCAGTTGTAGTAATGACACTGTTAAGACACTTTCATTACAGTCTATGGGCTGTGACCACATGGGAAGGCCAGGTTCAATTAGTGGCCCAACCTAAGGGCTGGGTATGGTGGCATGTGCTTGAAATCCCAGCAACCTGGGAGGTTGAAGCAGGAGAATCATGAGCTTAAGGCTGGCCCAGGCAATATAGTGAAATCTTGTCTAAAAAAGAGCTAACTGAATGTGGTGGTATAAGCCTGTGGTCTCTGCAACTGGAGAGGCTGAAACAAGAGGATCACCAAGAAAAGGTACTTGTAACTTACATAGAGGTCAGGTGGGCCACACTGTGGTAACATTTTAGTAAGGTGAGAAGATAAGCCATACAGCTGTTTGGATAGAAAGTTCTAGGTAGAGGGTATAGCTTATGCACAGATGCTAAGGATATAGGGAACTGGGCTATGTTTCAAAACAGCAGTGAGACCTGCATGGTTGGAGCAGAGCAAACAAAAAGAAGGAAAAAGATATAAAGTCAGAAAGTCTAGAGGACACCAAATACTGAAGAGTTGTACAGATTTTTGGTTTTTACTCTGAGAGAAATGGAGCATTTTCAGAGGAATAACATGATTTACATATTACTTACAATTTAACACTAACTTCTTTTTTTTTGTAGAGGTTTTTGCTACAGGGCATGTGTGCTCGCCAGAAAGACAGAGAGAGACAGAGAGACAGAAAGTGAGAAATCCCCCCCACCCCCAGGGAGGATGGCCATACCACAATCCCTTCTCCTCCCTTCTCCTCTCAGGATCTCGGGCACGCATGGCGTGAGTTTAAGCCACCAGGTTTGGGACTCGAACCGTGGTCGACTACATGGGAGTCCAGCAGCATAGCCATTTCTCCAACTGCTGGTCCCCAATTTAACACTAATTTGACAATAGATGGTAGGGACATCAAATAGAGGACTACTGCAAAAATCCAAGCATAAGATAATGGTGGCTTGACCAGAGTAGTAGCAATGGCGGTATCCAGAAGCAGTGAGACTCAATTTTAAAAAGCATCATGAAGATCTTCTGGATGAATTTAATGAAGAGAAATAAAAATCAAGACCAGGAGTTTTTGGTCTGAAAAATTAAGAAGGTAGGTTCCTAACAACTGAAATGGGGCAGCCTGCAGGAAGATGAATTTGAGTAAAGACCAAGAGTTTGGGTTTGTAATATATTGCTTTTAAGCTGTTCAAGTAGTAATGTCAAATAGCAGGTGCTGGAGTTTAAGTGTGAGCAGAACTGTAAGCTAGAGTAACATAGATGTTATTTAAATCCATAACCCCAAAGCCAATAACCAAGGGAGCAATTGTGCAGAGAGAGCCAAGGATTACGCCCAAGGGTACTGCTACATTAAGCTGAATTTGGGGGAAGAGGAAGCCAAAGACAACCAAGAAAGACAACCATTGAGGCAGTACGACCATCCTGGAAGATGAGTGAAGAAAGTGTATCAAGGAGATGTCAACTTTCCCAAATGTTGCTGATAATGTGAAGAAAGATGAGGGATGAAGACTGGCCATTGGATTCAGGAATATAGAAAGTGACTAGTAACTTTGACAAGCACACACTCAGTACAGTGATGAAGTCAAAGACATTGACTGGTTTAGAACAGAGGAAGTCACAATGAGATTGACTATATATATAAAATTTAAGTGTTTGTGTGTATTATATGATTTAAAAACAACTTTGAAGTGGAGGTACCCCGTGGAAGCCTGGGGGAAACCTCATAAAGATGAGTTCATGCTCCAGAGCAGCTGCAACTTAGATCAACACAATACTTCAGGGAAGCTGATCCTCAGAGACAGACCATCTGACACAGTCACCACACACACAGATAAAATAATGGTTTAGAACATGAGCCTCAAACACAAAGTCCCAAAGAACACCCTCGAAATGACAGATACTTTGTGTCACAGAACTGCTTCTCACGTGGGCAACTATATATAGTATGTCTCAGAGTGAAGAGCAGCACAGATTTATTTAATGAGTGAATAATTTGTTCAAGTCTTGTTATCAAGGCATGGTGGTTACAATCAGAAATTATAACCCAAATTGTCACAGTGTTTTTTTTTTTTTTTTTTAAAGGTTTTTGCCATAGGTGCACATGCTTGCCAGAGACTGACAGTGAGAGAAAAAGTGAGAAATCACCCCCTAGGGAAGATGACCATGCTCCAATTCCTTCTCCTCCACTCTCCTCTTGGGATTTTGAGCATGCATGCATACACAGCAAGTGTGATTTTCAAGCCCGGAGGTCTGGGACTCATGCCGCAGTCGGCCATGTGGGAGTCCAAAGCCCTAACCATTGCGCCACCTGCCAACCGTCTTCTCAATGTGGCAAATTTAACAAACTTACTGAAACCAACTATGTATAAGACATTAAGTTCGGGTATAAAGAGGATGATTCAAGATACTTGCCCTGGAGAAGTACATAATCTCATAATCAATATCATATTTGTATTTGACAGATGCTGAGTAAAAATAAAATAAAACAAAACTTTGGTATTTGGAGATCCTGAAATATAAGCTAATTCAGAAATATTAGTATTTAAAATGAAAAGTTAAACACACTAAATTTCATTACTAAACTTTCTTCCTAAGAACTTAATATAATCAGAAACACATACGGGATGCCTAATGTCAAGTTTGCATAAATAAAGTGGAAATTTACTCTTAAAATAGGAATACATAACGGTAATTGAACTTAATTTAGAAATGTAAATTGAAAATCAATTCTCTATTCAAGTCGTGCCATTTAATTTAAATTCAACTGTACAATCCTTACACAGGTTGCTTTATACACAAAAAATAAGTATAAATTTCTGTTATCAAAAAATTCCAAATAATTAATCTTAAAGGCATTAGCATAGGGCAGACTATATAAATAATTTCATTTGTTACAGTTCTGCACATGCTACAGTAAAGCCAGAATTATGTTTAATTACAAGGCATTGTACAAGAAATACATTAAGAGATTCTTCTGCTTCTTCCAATTAAAACCAATCATCTTTCTATTTGTAAAAGCAATTATAGCACATTAAACTTGGGTTGTATCTTAAAAAAAGAAAAAATTTTAGGTAAGAGTAGGAAAGGGAAGCTTGTATTTAATAGTTTAGCCTTGGATAGAGAAGGAATCTTAGAGCAATACAGGAAAGGTTACTAGAAGTGACTGATTTTATGAATAATCTGATCATGTGCATAGGTGCTGGGAGCATTAAGTGCTATCACACATGGGCTTTCTAAGTCTAACAATGAGGAAAAAAAACAACAAAAATTAAATTTGGCTTAGAAGAGTTATGTTTCTGCAAATCAAATCACAGAGTCAATATCCTTAAAAAAATGGACTGCATCTCTTGTAAAAATAATGAAGTACAGTTTCTGATATGTTTCACTGGCTCATCTTAATTCATCTACTTATTAATATAAATTAATGTGGAAATGAAAAGTAAAGTCCTATTAAACATGCACACATACAAATGAGAAAACCATGATTTTACATATAATAAATATTTTTTGATAGTCTTCCCCAAAGAGAGACAAGAAGAGGAGAAAATGCCCTTAATGGAAAATGGCCATGTCACAATTCTACTCCATCTCTTCCCACTTTTGGGATCTGGAGCCCACACACAAGTGCCCAGTATGTTTTTTAAGTTGCCGGGGCCTGGATTCAGGATTCATCATCAGCCATGCGGGATCCAGGAACCTTAACCACTAAACCACTGACCTAGGTCAAGGAAACCATGATTTTAAATGAGTAATAAACTAATAAAAATTCTTTTAACAATGACTTTTTTTAAGCCTCTAGTTCTTATTTTAATTTATAAACAAACATTGGCAAACCACTTTAAAATAAGTCATCTTCCATCTGTGATGTCTATGATTTAATCTATGTTTTAGATATCTAAAGTATGTACATAGTAGCTTGAAATGCTACGTAAGTTTAGAAAATTGAATTAAAACCAGAAAGTCAACCATGATCAGCAGTTATAGAGAATTAGACTTTCGATTTATATTTCTAAATGTAAAATTTTTCCATAGAGCGTGGTTCATAGTAGGTATTCAACAGATGTTCTAAGTAAATGAATAAGTTAATGATGACTGAAAAAAAAGAACTGTCTACTTATAGTCACAAAAACCACCTAAAATCTGTATTTAAAACAAAGGACACAGTAGAAAGAAAATATGATTAATCTTTTTTAAAGTATTTAATTTTATTTATTATCATTATTTTAAATTTGACAGGGAGGTAGGTAGGGGGGCGGGGAGTAAAAAAGCAAGCCACTTGGTATGGGATTTGAACTATGGTCAGCTATGTAGGAGTCCAGCACCTTAACCACCACACCACCTGCCAGCCCCTAATCATTTTAATATGCTTTATTTCTTAAATCACATCCACTTACCCAAAGCCTAATCTAGTGATAGAGCCCTGAATTTCAAATTCATATCTGCCAGTAACTGGGCTTTTGATGGTACATTTAGATGCTTTTTCCTTTGGTTTTAAAGAGTGGATCCTAATTTTCAAGGTAAGAACTGAAATCTACTCTTTGGGTTTTTGTTAAATTAGATATTCATACCTTTACTTATCAGCCATTAATACTCCTGAAGGTATATGAATTGCTATGTCACCAAATAATGTCTTATACAGTATTTTTGATAATTTTTTTCTCACAGTTTCCTGTAATTTATAAACTGAGTATTTTAAAGCTTAGCCTTAACTATAATACCCCACCACTCAATGAGGAACCAACCTTAATTTGTTCATCTATAGAATTATTGCAAAAATTAAGAGTTAATAAATATAAAAGACCTACAAAGTCCCCAGCACACAGTTAGTGCTTAATAAATGCTGTATTATTATAATTTATGGCTACTAAATTATCTTCTTAAATCTTAAAAATATGTGGACCAGCATTTACAGTGGTGGTTAAGGCACTGAACTCCCACATGGTTGACTATGGTTCGAGTCCTAGGCCTGATGGCTTAAAAATCACACTGGGCACATGTGCATGCGTGCCCAGAATCCTGGGAGAGGACTGGAGGAAAAGGGATGATAGAGTGACCATCCCCTAACTTTCCTTTTCTCTGTCTCCATCTCTCTCCAATGTGTGCACATATTCTACGAAAAAAAAAAAGTTAAAAAAAAATAAAATCTTAAAAATACATCTAGATTATTTCTAATAGCCAGTGAGCCAGAATGTACGTATGTATGCATGTATATGTGTGTGTGTATATATATATTTACATATAAAAGGCCTAGCACAGTACCAGACAGTACTGGTACCTTGGTAACCCAGCTGGATTCACATGAGAAGTTTCCTGGTGCCAATTCCAGGGGTCTCCCTGGGAGCACTGGATGTACCTGTGGTTCATACTTGCTGAGACTGGGAGTGCATCATGGCTTTAGGATCCTGACAGGGTACTGTTTCTATGTCTCTCTCATGGGAGTACAAAATGAACTTTAAATAAACAAATAATCACTTTATCAGCAGATGCCAGTACAAGTCATACTAATAATGCCTGTTTATGAGACATAAAAGTGCAACATTAAGTATCCGATGTTAAGCTTCATTATTAAAAATCTCACTTACGGATTTGCTTATTCTCCTTTGGTAACTGAATTTTGTTTGTTTGGCTGCTGCCTTCCAGAACAAACACGAAACTTTTAACTTCTTTATCAAACTCCTATAAAACAAAAACAGTGGTAATAAGCATATTTTACTTGGCATCCACATACAATTGGAGCTACAAATCCACAGGAAAAAAAAGGCCTACAGTCACATGACTTAAAAAGTAAGCTCAGACCTTGGGACCAGCAGTTAGCGTAATGGCTATGTCGCTGGACTCCCACGTAGTCGACCGCAGCTCGCGTCCCGGACCTGGCGGCTTAAACTCACACCGGGCATGTGTGCGTGCGTGCCTAAGATCCCGAGAGGAGAATGGAGGAGAAGGGATTGCGGCGTGGCCATCCTCCCTGGGGGGTGATTTCTCACTTTCTGTCTCTCTGTCTCTCTCTGTCTGTCTGGCGAGCATACGCACCCTTATAGCGAAAAAAACCTCTCCAAAAAAAAAAAAAAGTAAGCTCAGACCTTGAAGATATGCTTGCCCTGAAATTTGCTGAGAACGTGTATATATAAGCCACATGAAGCCACTTGGCAAATCCCTTTACGTCAAGACATCTTTCTTCCAAATGATAATTAGTTCTACATGTTGAGGGACTCCCAAGTTATTAGTTTAACATTTCCTGAGGTTAGTGACCAATCCTCTCCTTTAATCTATGTATTTCTTATTTTTTTTTCTAATTGTTCATTTATTTCATTCATGAAAGAGAGGGACAGACACAGGTGGCCCCAACAGGTTTTTTTTTTTTAAGAATTATTTAATTTGTATTCATTATTATTTTTACTTTGACCAGAGAGAGACAAGAGACGGAGAGAGAAAGGGAACCAAGAAAGCAAGCTGCCAGGTCCAGGACTCAAACCATGGTAATAAGCCAAGGGGGAGTCCAGAGCCTTAACCATCTACTGGACCCTAATCTATGCATTTCTAACAGCACTGGACTGAATGTCATTTCCTGTTATGGCACAAGAAACCATGTATTTTTATTCAATCCGGAAATTCCTTGGTTTCAGGTTATTGCTCCACATAGAAACGATCACTGTGTTATTTTACCTCTGCTGTAACTATAAAATTCTACATACAATTTATTTACATATGAATTGAAATGTTATCATTAAGGTTACCTAAAAAGCTTAGGTAGAAGCAGAAAACAAAACAAACCTAGAAATTATTAAAAAACAAACAAACAAACAAAAAAAACTTGTTATACATGAGCTCTTCAAAAAGTTCCAGGAGAAGGTATATTATGAATAAACTAACCATGGATTACAGTTTTTCTTCTTTGCACCAAAAAAAAAAAAAAAAAAAAAAAAAGAACTTGTACTATAATTCTATCTTTCTAGGAACTTTATGAAGTCCCCCTATACTACCAATCAGAAAGACTGCACATATTTTCAAAGATTCTGAGGAGTCTAAATGCAAGCAAGGAAAGGATTAGGGATTTAAAAAGGGTTGGTGTTTGCCAGGCAGGCATGATGAAAGGACGCGAGCAAAAGTGTTCAGGGTCTTGACTGGAAAGCATTCAAATGATGGATTCCTCTAGAGAGGAAAAAAAAAAGTGAAGATGGAGAAGACACACTAAATAATTAAACTGAACACTGGGGAAAGAGGAATGGTTGATGGCCTATAGGTCCCAATTAGATTGAAGAACAACCATAGTGAGAGTAACTGAGCAAGTGGCCTTAAGAGTCAAAGACTGGGGTCAGAGAGGGACATCTATGTTTCCCTTAGTAATTTCAAAGGTCCTCCAGTTTGCAGTGATAAGGTCCACAGTGTGACAATGGGAACAGATGCTAAACCAGAGTAGAAGAGGTGACTAAAAAGGAAAACATCAGGAAAGCTCAGGGGTTGAAAAAATTTTCCTCACAGGTACTGACATCACCTAAAATACATATAAAGACTTGGAGGACAGAAAAAGGTTTTGAGCCATCTGCCAAAGTCTTACACAGCTGGAGTGGTGTTTAGGAGGGCTGCAGCCTACAATATCTTCAAAGGGTGTTAGAGTGAAAAAACAGGAACAACCCTTCTGAAACATGAACAAGCCTTCCCCCCACCCCCTTTTTTCCCTATAATCTTCACACACATTTCTTTCCAGGACTTCTGTAGCTCTAATATTGAACAACTTACTTTCCAAATCACAGATGGACTGCCAAGGATCTTCCATTTTGCTCCAGGATTTTTTCCTTGAGCACTAAAGATTTCAACAAATGCACCTCCCTAGAAAATAAAAGGAAAATATTTCAATTAAAGTGCAAGACCATGGAGGAAATACTATCCACCACGCAGTATATAACCAGTGTTCCAGACATCTGTCAGTTTAAGTAGATCTGGGAGGAAATATTATCCCTGTCATTACTTCTACTTTTTACCTTGATTGTATCTAAGCTATAAACATTCTGATTTGGGTCACCTTGGATTAATGGTTTAAGGAATTTATTTTTAAAGCATGACAAATATTAAATAACTAGTGCTACACAAACCTCACAATCTCTCAGCAGGAGGCCCATTACCTGACACAGACCGTACTTACAAAGTATTTTGTGCAACCCAGATTGAAGGCTTTGAACTCAATTCTAGAACCAGGACAATAAATTATCTCTGAATACAAGTATTCCGGTCAGAATGACTAAGGCTTCAGCACAACTTACCCTGGAATTACATAACTTCTTGATTCTCCATCTGTAAAATGGGTTGTTGAATTATTGATACACAGTATCAATAGTAGTAAATATAAATCAAGCACAATAGGTGATACAGGGTAAAGGTTCAAGAGTGCCATCAGAGATCATTCCAAAGAAGGCTAATAGGTTAGTATTTTTCAATAAAAAGGCTTAGGAGGGATTTGGGGAGATTCTTATTTTAAGCATTCTTACAAGATTTTAAAAATATATTTAATAACTTTTATTTGGAGACCTATAAAATATATACAGGAAAAATAGAAATCATCTCTATAGACAGGCTACCAGTTCATTGCAAATCTGACAACATAAAGCTGGCCAGCTTAAGGTTTAGCAGGCCTGCAGCCATTTTGAAGTTAACAAAGGCCTCTAACGAGAACAAATTGACCAAGTGCTGAATCATAGGGAGATCTGTTTGAGATCTGTCAGACGAGAAACGAAGAATGGGCATTTAAAGAAAAACGAGAATCAAGATAATTGTTCACAGGAAAGCAATTGACTTTGATTGATTGTGAGGAATGATTTGCACATGTTTGTATCCCAGATCTATAAATACTGAGACTGTGTTGCACTTTTTGAGAGACTCTGTGTGCTTCCTGTCTCTCTGTAACTGGTTACAGAAATAAACTCCTTCTCCAGGCTCTACCTCTAGTTTCACTGACTGCAAGCTGCAATTGGACTTAGTTTGCAGATAACAACACAAAGGGACACACTTAAGTAAAAACACTAAAGCTATTACCGAATGTCATAAGCTGTACTTATATAAAATGAGGAGAAACTAAAAAAGTTGATTGTCTTTGAGGAAGCATTTACAGCAAAAATAGAAAATCTGTAATTAAGCCACCCTGTTTGAGTTGTAAGTAGCACATGAGCAAATCTAGGTTTGTAAATAACTTCCACCTTTACATTTTCTCAAGACAGTTTTGCCACTGAATTTTAATATAAAAATCACTAGGAGACTTTTTTTTTTCCTCTGTATTCTGTAGACGGTTTAACCTGGGAACTGAATATGGGATAGAATTACACTTTTTTTTTTTTTTTTTTTTTTGGAGAGGTTTTTGCTATAGGGCGCGTGCGCTCGCCAGACAGACAGAGAGAGACAGAGAGATAGAAAGCAGGAAATCACCCCCCAGGGGGGATGGCCACGCCGCAATCCCTTCTCCTCCATTCTCCTCTCGGGATCTTGGGCACGCACGCACACGCGCCCGGCGTGGTTTAATCCGGGACTCGAACCGCGGTTACAGTCCAGCGACATTTTACGCTAACTGCTGGTCCCAGAATTACAGTTTTTGAGGTCAGGGCATATTTCACCATGAATTTGAAATTGGAGACAGCTTTAAAAAAAAAAAAATCCTTGGTGAGATAAAACATTTTTCTCCCCTGCTTCTTTTTGCTTTCTCATGTTTTTCAAGTTTCCTGTAGAGGGCACATCCTTTTTTTATTTAACAATATATTTTACCTATATGAAGTAAGGCAAACTTTTACAATTGTTCTAATTTATTTAATAGTATCAAACAGCTTAGAAGAGAACTGTGGGATACTCAAAGGACCCTTACAAGGAGGTAGGTGGTGGCTGGTGAAAAGGGAGAAGAGGCAGAAACTAATAAGGATTATTAAAGAACAGTAGAAAAAGTTTATCAGAACAGCAGGCGGATGGATGACTCTTAACAGAGTGTGTAACCTCAAGCAGAGGTGGAGAGAGGGAACATGGAACTAGGGCCAAGGAAGGGTAGTAAGGGAGAAGCCCATGGAAGACCGCCATGCATGGAGACTCTGGGACACTCAAGGAGACTGAGGAAGACCTAGATGCAACGTTTCTCCAGGTGTGATTCTCGAATCTCCTCCATCAGTAACACCCGGGGGGAAGTTGTTTAAAAAGTTGAATAAACTGACCCCATCTACTGGGGATTCTGATTCACTAGAGCTGCTGTGAGGGTCAGGAAATCTGCATTTTTATGAGCACTCCAAGTGATTCTGATCCACCGCAGTATTTGAGATCCACTGATCCCCAATTTTGGACAAAGAAAATAGCACAAAGTTAAAGGGCTTATTTTTGTCCTCGGGTGAAACCCATTCCTGCATTCCTTCATCACTTTGTGAAACCAGCATGCATCACTAGTGAGCATACTAGGGGCTTGTTAAACTCGAGATTTCTGGGCCTCGCGCCCTCAAAGTTCTGATTCAGGAGGTCTGGGTGGGGTTTAAGAGCCACATTTTAATCAGAATTAGAAACTATGCATAATCTGAGAAGCACTGAGAAGAGTAAAAGCCAAATCATTCGCCTAAATCTTAGTTGCTTTGTTTTTCTTTTCGGGGAAAGAACTCTTAGCTATTAATTTCTTCTCACCCCGAAAAAGACCGTATTTTGGGGGGGAGGGGGGCTTATTCTCATTCGGATCACGAGCTCCCTCACCCAAGAGGAGAAAGCTACAGACAAGCTGAAGAACCGTTTCGGGTTACCTGATACTCATTTTTGAACATTCCCGCAGGGGGCCCGGGGCTTGGGGGGCACAGAGTTCAGGGCTTCCAGCGAGTAGCGTGACCCTGATGGCTGGAAACCGGCGGGCAGGATCCCCAAATCCCAACCGGTGGGAAGGGCGTCCTGCTTGACCGCGACTCGGGCAGGTTCTTCTCAGCCCCTCCGGCCCCGGGTCAGCTCCACCTCGGGCTCCCGACCCACACCATCGCGGCCCCAGTCTCCGGGGTGCCCCGGCCTGAGGAGAGCGCGCGCCGCCGGGAGGGAGCGATTGTGCGGTAACCTACGTAAACCGACCGCCAGGCCGCCGAGTCTCCCCTAACCGCCCTCACGTCAGAAAAGGGGCGGGGCCGGGCGCCGCCAACTTTCCGGCCGCGCCCATTGGCTCCCACAAGGCGCCTGCGCATTGCCCTGTGGGCTTTGGGCCTGCCGGCACGGGAGGCTACGCGGCGACATAGGTTACCCAGGCAACCGAGCTTTTTTTTTTTTTTTTTTTTTTCCCCCGCTAAACACGTGACAGACGCTCTCCTCAGGCCTGGTGGCGACCCTGTCAACTAAAAAGCCACTCAGTGTGGTTTAAGAGCTATCCCTGGTGCTGGAGTCTTCTAGAGTACCTGTCAAGTCGCCTTGGTGGCTCCTGGTTGCAAACACTGATAACTGGTAGGTTGTTGATACAGTCATGGAATCAAGGAAGTGGTTGGAAGGTTCCCAAACTTAGATTTGTTGAGGCAGTAATAGGATCTGCTGAACACTTGTATTCCTTTAGAAGGTCCTAGGAAGTGTGAATATTTACTCAAGATTATTGTTTACATTCAAAAGCCAGTATACATTGAGATAAGTACTCCCGCCCCCACCTTTTTGTTTTTAAAGATTATTGCCATAGGTCATGTGAACTTGACAGGAAAGAGACAAAGGGAAAAGGAGAAATCACTTTCCTACCCTCTGGGGAAGGCCACGCCACAATCCCTTCTCCATTTTCCTCTGGGGATTTGGGGCCCCGCAGGCACACATGCACACATACACTCTGTGTTTTTCAAGCTTCTGGATTCAAGACTCCTACCATGGAATCGGTCATGTGGGATCTAGCACCTTAATCGTCAGGCCACCTGCTGGCCCAAGAGACAAGTACTCTCTTCAGTGAAACTATCAATTACTTAGTTTCCAGATCACAATCACTCTTTCATGGAGGTATTATTGCCAGTTTTGGCTAAGAAACTGTGGTTCAAAAGGTTAAGTAGTTGGTCCAAGATCCCGTGGCCAGTAAGTGGTGGCTCTGTGGGAACTCTTACCCGATACTATACTCAAGGCTGAGTTAGGTCAATGACATAGGTTTAATAATATTCAGATATCACTCATGAAGGGTAAGGGTTCGTCCTTTCTCATTTGAAAATATTGAGGTTCCGTGATTAGGAATTTACTCAAGGATACAACATTAAGTTTCAGTTATGTCAGAATCTAAAGCCTGATATCTTTTTTTTATCTGAGAGAGTTTTTTTTTTTTTTTTTTTTTTTTTTTTTTTTTTTTTTTTTTTGCTGTAAGGTATATGTGCTCGCCAGAGAGACAGAAAAAGACAGAAAGTGAGAAATCACCCCTAAACGGTGATGGCCTTGCTGCAGTCCCTTCTCCATTCTCCTCTTAGGGTTTTGGGCACTCACACATGCCCAGTGTGAGTTTTTTTTTTTTTTTTTTCTTTTTTTGGAGAGGTTTTTGCTATAGGGCGCGTGCGCTCGCCAGACAGACAGCGAGAGACAGAGAGATAGAAAGCAGGAAATCACCCCCCAGGGGGGATGGCCACGCCGCAATCCCTTCTCCTCCATTCTCCTCTCGGGATCTTGGGCACGCATGCACACGCGCCCGGCGTGAGTTTAAGCCGCCGGGTCCGGGACTCGAACCACGGTCGACTACGTGGGAGTCCAGCGACATAGCCATTACGCTAACTGCTGGTCCCCCCAGTGTGAGTTTTAAGCCACCGGATCCGGGACTTGAGCTGCAGTTGACTACATGGAAGTCCAGCGACATAACCATTATGCCATCTGCTGGTCCCCTGATATCTTTTGACTGCATCCAAGAGCCTCAAATATTTATTGTCCCTTTCATAAGCTAACCACTGTGGATCATGTAAAGGGCACAAAAATGAATAATACCTGGGAACTTCTTTTTATCAGAACTAAGAAGAGCAGATAACAAACAGATCACTTGAACAGGCTATGTCTAATAATAGATATGTACATGATAAGGAGTGGGCCATTGCACAGCTGTAAATTGCAGTGTAATGTTTAGCATCTAGACTTTCTGATTTAAGAATTCAAACCTAGTTCAACATTAGTTCTTTGCGAGGCTCTGTGCTGGAAATTTGGGGAATTATCATCAGTAGACATGGTCTACTGATTAAGTTGTAAAAAGACTTCCCTCTTGTGTTCCTTCCTTCCTTGCTCTGATTCTCTTCCTCTTGCTTACTCTTTGCTCTCTTACTCATTTTCTCACTTGTTCTCTCTGCCTTTATTTTGAAAGAGGCAAATTGGTATGTTGTGAGTAGGCCCAGGGGAGGTCCATGTGGCAAAGAACTGATGTCTCCAGCCAATAGTCAGTGAGGTCATGAAGCCTGCCAAGAGCCACGTGAATGAGCGTGGAAGTAATCTCCAGTCAAGTCACCTTGCAACCTTGTTGGCAGCCTCATGATTGACCCTGAGTCAGAGGCACACATCTTAATCACACTCGGATTCCTTACCCACAGATAGAGTAAGATTCATTGTAAACTGCTACATTTTAGGGTAATTTTTTAAACATAACAATAGATAACATGTACTCTTAATATCCAATCCATCAGCCAGACATAATTCATTTTGTCTAAATACTTTTCCGTCTATCCACCTTCCTTCAGAGTATAGACTACTGTGATTTATCTATGATCCTCCCTTCCCTTAACTACTATAATTGCCCTCTAATGCCTACTACACTGACTCTTTCAAATCATTCTCCACATTGTCAGAGTCATCTTCATAAAATGCAAATCCAATCAGCTCAGCTTCTTGTTCCCTTCCATGACTATACAGCTTGTAAGACTCTGGCTCCAGTCCATCTTCCTCTCCAGTTTTCGTTCCACGTTATGCAGCCACCTTTATTTCAGGCACACTGAGTTATGTTTTTTGTTTGTTTTTCTTTCCTGTTCAATGTGTTCCTTTTTGTCGTAAGGCCTTTGTGCTGTTCTTTTACATAGATCCCTTCCTTTGATCCTAGAAATGTAGAGGTTAGATCAAGGGGTCCCTTCCTCAGGAAGCCTCTAACCTTTCTGACTTGATAAGATCCCCTATACAGGATCTCATGGCATTTTTCCACTTAGCATTATTGAAATCGCTGTTTGAATTTTATGTGTCTTTTTAATGTTGGCCATTTCTATTGGACTATAGATTTCAAGAGAGCAAGGACCTTGTTTTATTCAGTATTGAATCCCTAATGCCTGGTATTCTAGTTCAGTCTTATACTGGATATAATAAATAGTAATTAAATGAATGAGTGAATGAGGGGAGAGGGGAGATAAAGGATGAATAGATTCTTAAAACAGCCATAGGCTATAGCATTGAGAAAATAAAAACAAAGCAATTGAAATTTCATTAACATAAAAGAGTGAATTAATAAACTCAATTTGAGGGCCAGTAGATGGAATGGTGGTTAAGGTGCTGGACTCCCATATGGTTGACTGCTGTTTGAGTCCCGTACCTGACAGCTTGAAAATCATGTTGGGCACATGTGCATTCATCCCCTAAGTTCTAGGAGGAGAATGGAGAAGAAACAATTGCCGTGTGGCCATAGCCCTGGCAGGTGATTTCTCACTTTCCTTCTCACTGTTTTTCTCTGGTGATTGAGCACACATGCCCTATGGCAAAAAAACTTAACAACAACAACAAAAAAAAACCCCTCAATATGATGAAAGACAAAGTATTAGGTTGTTGAGAAAGTCATGATGTTTTTTTCTATGTTTTCCTGTGGAAAAATATGTCATGGCTTTCCCGATAATCCAGTAGTTACAGAGTTGAAAGGATTAATTATAGGGTAGCAGTAAGTCTTATTCAGGTGTTTTTGTTTTGCATCACTGGTTCATTCAATCTAAGTCTAGAAAGAAATGGTATCATTTACTTCAATGCCCTCACTTCCTAGAGAGAAAGTAATAGTCCAAGGCCAAACATTTCCTACCCCCCCCCCCCCCAACTCTTAGCAAGTTCAGGAGGCTTATTGGATTTTCATCAGCAAGTGTGGGATAGGGCCTGTCCAGACAATGAGCAGATATGAAAGCTGCCCAATTCTGTTATTTTGCCTTATGGTGAGAGCTACCCTTAACACTGACAGTGATGACTCTAAAGCAAAATGAGAGTGTGAGGTAATTTAACAATATGAACTCAAAATCACAAATGGAAGGTGATCCAGTTTTATAAAAGCAAGTGTACTTATTCAGTTTGGATGATGGCAAGTCATGAGCAAAAATCTGGATTTAACTGTGATAGCTATGATATCCTTGAGGATGTCTACCAGAATTCTAGGAAGGGAGAAAAAAAAAAAGCCAGTCTGCCTAAACAACTCGGCTTAAACCAAGTTATTTATGTACATTATAAAAGACAGTAAAACAGTTTCTTTAATTGCTACAATTTTTTAAAAAGTCAGTACATTTAGTAATTGCATTAAATTGCTTAACTTAATTTGACAACATTAAGAATTAGTCACTTTATAAGCTTTAAAGTGCTTGTCTTTGTTCTACAAAGAAAGTAATTTGGTGGTATATTAATATTATTAAAGGGATATTGGTTGGTACTTAACAAGGAATAGACTAGAAACAGTTTTTAAAGAGTGGCAGAGTCTTCATATGCCCATGTAATTATTCACATTAGATGAGTATTATTATCAGTTTGACAAGAAACAACATTCTTTTAAACTGTATGAATGCACTGTATTTACCACAACATATTTGTACAATAGTTTATATTTTGGTTGCAGGTCATAATCAAATTATTTCACAATATGAACCAAAAAAGATACTGGTCTGATGACCAGAGTTTTTCTGTTGCACAATAAGCTAGGGAATTTAATACTTGAAAGCTTTCAAAAAATGTTTTCCACATTATAGAGTAACTTTATGTGTGATAAATATGCTGAATTGGTAGAATAATTTTGAGAGGTTGCCTTTTTAAAATTTTAAGCAAGTTATCTTTGAGAAAAATTAGTGACACTCAAGTCATCTATTTGTCTATTGATTTGAGAATAACAATGTCTTCTTTTTACAGGAAGGTATGATATGGGAAAGTTTTTTTTAATTGTTGTATTGTTTTTAGTTTTTTTTTCCTCAAATGGGGTTTTCCCCTTCCCTATTGTGTGTTTATGTACACATATATATACACACACACGCACATACACACATACCCATGTATATACAAATTCAAAATGGATAAAAGACATACATGTGAGGCATAAAACTCTTAGAGAACAAAATGGGAAAACTTCATGACATTGGATTTGGCAATTTTTTTTTTTTTTTTTTTTTACTGTGCTAAAGGGCATGTATGCTGTCCAGGGAGAGGCAGAGAGGGAGAAGAGCTACAATCCCTTCTCCATCTTTCCTTCCTTTCAGGATTTTGGACATGCATGCATACATGCTTGGCATGTTTCTTAAGCTGTCATGTCTGGGACTCAAACTGCATGGTAAGCCTTGTGGGTTCCATCTGCCTTAACTCCAAACCAAAGAGCTGGTGCTGGCAATGATTTCTTAACAAACTAGAGTGAATCAAGCTGCATACAGAATTCAAAAAGTATTGTTAGGATTCCTTTTTCCACACTCCTCTAGGTTGGCTCAGTCCCTAGGCTGGCTCTCCTTTGATTTACAAAATGGCCACAGTATTCTCTCTTTCTTGTAATCACCAAATAGAGTGTTTTGGACAAAGTCTTGAAGTTTGCCTTCATTTGGATCAATTTAGATCATATGCCTATCTCTGAATGAACTATTATGGGCAGATAAATATGCATCCTACTTGGGTTAAGTCAGAATTAAGTGCTTATGTTTGCTTTGTTTTTGATTTTAGGGTTTTTTTGTTTGTTTGTTTGTTTTTAAGGTTTTTGCCATAGGGCACTGTGTGCTGGAGAGAGACAGAACAAGGGAAAGTGAGAAATAACCCCCTCAGAGAGATAGTCATGGCACAATTCCTTCTCCATTCTCCTCTTGGGGTTTTGGGCATGTATACACGTGCACCCAGTGTATTTTCAAGCCACTGGGTCCAAGACTTGAACCATGGTTAGCCATGTGGGAATCCAGTGCCTCTTAACCACCACACCACCTACTGGTCCCTTGTTTTTAGTTTTTACTACAGGGCATGTGCACTTGGTGCAGAGAGACACAGAAAGGGAAAGTGAGAAATCACTACCCGCCAGGGCGGATGGCCATGACACAATTCTCTCTCCTCCATTTTCCTCTCAGGATGGAGAGGGGAATGGGCACGTATGCACATGCATGCTCAGCATCTTTTTTCAAGCCACCTAGTCTGGCTTTGTAGGATCCAGCCACCTTAGCCACCATGCCACTGACTGGCCTATTGCTCATTCTTATGTCAATCACTGAGCCCAGAAGGTGAGCTATATTGATTGACTGAGAATAGGGTATCATCCAAACATGACTAGGCATGGGAGGGGATGTTTCCCGAATGACACCCTGGGTCCTCTTATGAGAAAGAAGGTGATGGATGTTAGGCAGTCAAAGGCAGATGTCCACGAAAGTGTTATCATACTTATAGTGACTTTTAGAAATAATGGACAACTGTATTAAAGTTCTAAGTGTAAATGAAGAAATGAATATGAAAGAAAGAGTCTCAGGGAGCAGCAGGTGGCAGGGTGGTTTTGGGTGTGTCTGTGTGTGTGTGTGTGTGAGGTGGCAGACTTTTTTTTTTTTTTTTAGGAAGGGAGATTTTTGCTGTAGGACATATCTGCTCACCAGAGAGAGACAGAGACAGACAGGAAGCGAGAAATCACCCCCCCCCAGGAGGGATGACCACACTGCAATCCCTTCCCTTCCATTCTCCTCTAAGGATTTTGTACACGCACACACATATACCCATAAGTTTGAAGCTGCTGGGTTCACAACTTGAACTGCAGATGGCCATGCAGAAGTCCAAAGATGTAACCATTATACGATCTGCTGGTCCCAGCTAACAGTTTTAATAGTAAAGATAGGAGGCTATAAATCATCTTTCAAATGAATAATTATGGATAATACATTCAGCTAAATTAAAATTAATTATAGCTCTATCTAGATAATAAAATGGTTTGTTGAAAGTAAGGCTCCGGGGCCAGCAGATGGCATGGAGGTTAAGGTGGCTGGATCCTACATGGCCAACTATATGGTTCAAGTCCTGGACTTGGCAGCTTGAAAAACACTCTGGGTGTGTATTTGTGTGGGTCCCAAGTCCTGACAGGAGAATGGAGAATGGACTCCCACGTGGCCATCTCTCTGGTGGGTGCTATCTCAGTTTCCCTCTCTTTCTCTATCTCTTGGCAATCACACATGGCCTATAGCAAAAATTAAAAATAAAATAAAACATACATGTATTTTTAAAAAGAGAATAGAGCTCAGACTTTCATAGAACAAAAATTTAATTTCCATGTAATATTTTATACAGAATCTGCTACCCTCCTGATATGGGATTAGAGTTAAATTTTACTTAATACTTATTGAATTGTTTTAACATTTTAGTTCTCTCTTCACACTTCATTGCCCCATTTGTTTATCTCCTTCATTGGCTTGTTTGGGATTTCTCCAGTCCTTACATTTTTCACAAAAATATTCCTTCTAATTCCTTTAGGCTAAAATATAAACAATAAATAAAAAAATATAAATCTGCAAAGCAACATTGTCATTGTCATTTTCTATTTACTTGTTTGCTCTTTAGATTGCCAGAAAGCTGTTCTATTTATAAACAATAGAACCAGTGTCAGAATTATGATTTTCTTTAAAACTATTATATAATCCTAGGTAAATTTTCTAATATAGAAGAACATCTAGATATTGTCATAAATTATGTTAATGCAAAAAAATTAACATTTTAATTTTCATTTCAGAATAAACTGATAAAGATGCTATTAGTGCACTAACAACCACTTCCTTTTGTTGCCATACTCAAGCAAAATGTAGAGTGTTATAGGTAACCTGTCTCCTTTTTTGCTTCAGGTAGTTGTACTTAGTTGCAACATACTCAGAATGGAATAGATTTAATTAAGGGGTTTCTTTGGTGTATACAAATATTCAATATGTATTTTTTAATATAATTTTTAAAGGATTTTTAAATTTTTATTTTATTTATTTATTCATTTATTTTAATTTGACCAGAAAGAGAGACACAGAGAGAGAGAAAGAGGAAAGCGAGAAAGCAAGCTGCCAGGTCCAGGACTTGAACTGTGGTCAGCCATGTGGGCATGTCCAGTGCCTTAACCACCACGCCACCTGCTGGCCCCTCAATATGTATTTTTAAAAACCATTTCCTCAAAAGAAACCCATAGGATGCATTTTGGCTCCCCCCGCCCCCGGCCCCAAGCTTTTTGCCATAGGGTGCATGTGCTTGCCAGAAAGAGAAAGTGAGAGGAAAGTGAGAAATCACCCTCCAGGGGTTGACTACACCACAGTGGTAGTCCCTTTTCCTCCATTCTCCTCCTGGGATTTTGGGAACACATGCACATGCATCTGGTGTGATTTTTAAGCCGCTAGGTCCAGTACCGGAACCATGATCAGCCAAGTGGGAGTCCTGTGCTTTAACTACCACACTACCTGCTGGCCTCAGCATTTTGGCTTTTTAATCTAAAGTAAATTATTTTAAATTTGACAATGCATGTGAATATGAGTAAGTATAATATACAGGATTGTATATTACAATATAAATTTTAACTATTTAAATGTATTGAGAATTGCAAGTTCTGTAGTTGAATACTGGGATAATAGCATCATTAATTCAAATGTTAGAACCTTACATGTATCTAAGTGCGAAAGATGATAGATTACATGTAGGTTTAGTTGGGCAGGTAAGAGCTGTGTTAGGTCTTGTGTTAAATGAAATCTTTTTCTAATTTTTTAGTCTTTGGAATTAAGTCTAGTTAAGGATGCAAAGTCTATTATGGCCTCCTTCCATGTATTTAAATAATCAAACTGTCAGAAATAATTGTAATCATTGTTTTAGTTAGCTGAGGGTTTGTTCTATAAAGCAATTCCTGAATTTCAGAAGCTTAAACAACAATGGTTATTTCCTGGTTTTGTAACCTTTTTTACATTGGTTAGCTGCTGCTCTGTTTGATGTTGTCTTTGTTTTGGGACCCATGCTGAGGGAGCAGCCCTACCTGGAACATTGCCAGTCTCAGTAAAGGAAAATGAAGAATGTCATAGAATCATGCAATGACTCTTAAGGCTTCTACTTGAAATCTACACACTCAAAATTACTTGCCAAAAAACCCTAATAATCCAATTTAAAAATAAGCAATTGATCTGAACAGACAGTTCTCAAAGGAAGACATGCAAATAGCTAAAACATATAACTGTTCAACATCTCTAATCATAAGATAAATGCAAAATAAAACCACAATGAGATATCACCTAACACCAATTAAAATAGTTATAATATATCTAAAAAATCACAGAGAGTATCAAATGCTGATGGGGGCTGTGGAGAAAGGGTGCTGTTCGTAGGATGTGAACTAGTATAGTCACTGTGGAAAGCAGTATGGAGATTCTCAAAAATCTAAAACTAGAACTATCTTTCAACGCACTATTCCTGCTATTGGGTATATACCCAAAGAATAAGTAATCAACCTGGCAAAGGACTATTTGCACATTCATGTTTACTGTGGCATTATTCATAATGGCTAGGAAATAGAATCAACTTAAGTGCCCCACAACCAATGAGTGGATAAAGAAAATGTGGAATTTATACACAGTGGACTACTACTCAGCCGTAAAGAACAATGAATTCCTGGCATTTGAGACAACATGGAAGAACTCAGAAAATATAATGCTAAGTGAGTTAAGTCAGACTATAAGAGACAAATACTGTATGTCTCTGCTTAGTAAATACTGAGTGTTCTCACTCATTAGTGGAAGGTAAATTACTAGATAGCATAGGAGTGAAAGTAATGGTAGATATTAGATGCTGGATGGGAGGGGAAAATGGGAAAAACTTGATTAAAAGATAAAGTGCAAGAAAATAAGCAGAATAGGTTTAGGAAATATACTGTACCACAGTATAATAATGAATGGCAATGACAAAGTAATATATACCTCAAAAAACAGTAGAACTGGGACCAGCAGGTGGCATGGTAGTTAAGGCACTGGACGCCCACATGGCCAACCACAGTTACAGTACTGGACCTGGCAGCTTGAAAATCACTCCAGGTGTGCTTGTGTGCATGCCCAAAATTCCAGGAAAATGGAGGGGAAGAGACTGGTGTGGCCATACCACCTGAGGGGTGATTTCTCACTTTTTCTCTCACCGTCTCTCTCCAGCAAAGGAATGTGCGCTATGGCAAAACCCTGAAGGAAAAAAAAGTCTCATCCAATCGTAGCATAAAGCATGCATGTACTTCCTCTGATCCAGAGACTTACAAACTAAAAAAGTTAAGTTATATACTCTCCAAAAACCCAATATGCAAAGGTGGAACAGGAACAGGTAACTTTAGTAAACTGCATACATGCTCACATTCCAGAAAGGGAAAAAATGGGAAGCATAGCAATCATTAGATCATACACATTCTGAAATCCTGCAGGCTTCACAAAGGCCTTTTAAACTGAGGGAGAGGAATTTCCCTTGATTAGTCGCTTTTACTTCCTAGGAGTAGTTCCTCAGGACATTTTTGTGGCTCTTTGCTCAGTTTCTTATTCATTATCCTTTGCTCACTTTCTTTTTCATTATCCTTTTGGAAACGTGTGAAAAGGCCATGGGAGAATATGCCTTTTTTACAGGACTGTGTAACTTCCTCAGCCTACTTCCTCTCTAGAAAGTAGGAAAATGGGATTCAAAGTTGACCTAAGTGTTTGAAATAGAAACCATCTTCCAGGGAAGTTTATGACTCTTTCTTTCTTTCTCTCTCTCTCTCTCTCTCTCTCTCTTTTTTTTAATTTTGCTAGAGGATGTTTGTGCTCACCAGAGACAGAGAAAGAGAGGGAAAGTGAGAAAATCATCCCCAGGGGCCTGGCACTACGCAAATTCTTTTCCTCCATTCTCCTCTCAGGGTTTTGTGTGCGTTTTTCTAGTTGCTGGATTTGGGTCTCGAACCATGCAGTTGGCCATTGGCCATGTGGGATCCAGCTACCTTAACCTCCACACTGCTGGCCAGCCCCACTTATGACTCTTTTGATAGTACACATTTCTTATAAATATATTAGATTTAATATTAGGTTCTTATCCATACTATGTGCCAATAGTTACATGATAGTTCATTCCCTCTGTCTCTATCTGTAAAAATACCACTATTTCCCGACCTAATTGCTGATATGTGGATACTAAATTGGTTTTTGTGGAGAATCACATCTTTACTTCTTTCAGTTATTTTTATCAACAACAAAAATTTATGGAGGGCCACCTTAATTATTCAAAGAGCTGTTGAATGATGCAATGTCCACTTTAAGTGTTAGACACAAGGTTCTCTTCTATTTAGATTTTGATTTAAAGCTTATTGGTTAGATTTGGAAATTGGTTACATTTCCAGTTGTACAACTCTCAGACAGTCTTTATTTCATTTCTACTTGCAAACTGGCTAATTCTTTCCTGAGATTTTTGTTTTGTTTTGCTTGACAAGTGCAGGCAATGACAGTAAGATGCACCACTAAGATCTGTTACCCGAGCCTTTTCAACTAAAGCCATAGGCTTATTGGATAGATTTTTATATTGTGGAGATAAATTTTCTCTAAATTTTACAACTGCAAAACATGTCATCTTCTTTCTGCTTGCCAATAGCTCTCTCCTTTTCTACCTTGCCAATGATTGTTCCTTTCCCTTCCACTGCCCAAACTCAAAGTCAGTGCCATGTGGGGTTCTATTCAACCAACACCCCACTCATGGTACCAACTTCTATATCAGTCAACTCATACTAATTGTATTATGGTACTAATTTATGGTAATAATTTCCAAATATCACTAATTCATAATAAGAAAGGTTTACTTTTCACTTTGCTTATCTGTCAAGGGCTAGTTGTTACTATTCCTGTCATCTTCATTTCCAAACTCAGACTAAAGGAGCAGTTAATATTTAGGACTTTTTTTTTTTTGTACTATGGTAGAGAAAAAGTAGAACATAATCTTTCCTTTTTAAGAATTATTTTATTTAACTTTATTTATTTATTTTTAATTTTGACCAGAGAGGAATAGAGTGAGAGAGCGAGAGAGAGAAAGTGAGAAAGCAAGCTGCCAAGTCCAGGACTCGAACCATTGCTCATGTTAGAATCCAGTGCCCTTATCTACCAAGCTACTTGCTGGCTCCAGAACATAATATTTCAATAACTCTTACAACTTTTGTTTGGACTTGGTATGTATAATTGGTCAAATTAAATCACATGGCAAAGCATGACATCAGGGTATGAGAATATGTAATCCTCCTACAAGAGGTATTAAACATATTATTTTCTCTAATAATACAATCTACCCCAGTCATTCTTTTCTCACTAAGCAGAATAAAATCAGATGAAAATTTATTTATTTATGTCTTAAATGGGTGGTTAAGGCGCTGGAATTTCCACATAGCCGACCACAGTTCAAGTCCTGAAGTGGCAGCTTGCTCTCTCTCTCTCTCTCTCTCTCTCTCTTTCTCTCTGTCTTTCTCTGGCAAAAACCCATGTGAAAAATTAACGATAATTAAATAAGTGGATAAAATAATTTTAAAAAATTGCCAGAGGGTATATACGCTTGCTAGAGAGACAGAGACAGAAAGAAAGTGAGAAAGCACTCCTCATGGAGCATGATCATGCCACAATCCCTTCTCCTCCATTTCTCCTTCCTTTCAGGATTTTGGGTATGCACGAGCACATGCCCAGTGTGTTTTTCCAGCTACTGAATCTGGGCCTCTAACCATGCAGTTGCCCCTGTGGGATCCAACCGCCGTAATCACCACACCACAGATGGACCTTGCTTTTTTTCTTTTTTTTCTTTAGTTGCCAAAGCCATGTGAGCTTGTCAGAGACAGAGAGACAGAGAGAGAGGGAGAAAGCATCTCAGTGGGGGGTGGTTACACTATAGTCTCTTCTCCATCTCTCCATCCTGCTGGAATTTGAGGCATGCACGCTTGTATCTGGTGTGTTTTTCTAGTTGCCAGGGCTGGGATTCAAACTGTGGTTGACAATATGGGGTTCAGCTTCCTTAAGCACTAGGCTGCAGGACTGACCTTGTTTTATTTGCTTCTTAGTCTGAATTTGTTTTAACTGGACATGAAAACAGAGAGTTTATACTGAAAGTTATACTCTGTCTTATTTTTTCTAGAAGTTGTATCTTGATGTGTTGCTGGAATTATGAAAGCGATCTTTCTGACATTCTGATGATGACTCCAACAGTGCAGGTGGAAGAGAGGAGAGGATGAAGAAAACTTCATTCTTGATAACAATAAGCCACTGAATCAACTAAATCAGGCACCTGCCCTATCTCGAGACTTCCTTTTTTATGAGGTAATGCATTTTATATTTTTGTGTAAGCTAGTATAATTGAGGTTTTTCTTACATGAAGCAGAAAACATCGTAATTCATAGAAGTCTGGTACTATTTCTTCTGTGCAACAATAGGACTCTTTGGGCTAGCCCCATAGCTCAGTGTTTAAGAGAGTCAGATACAACAGGGCCAACTGTGCCTCAAGTTCTGGCTGCCACTATAGAAGGATCACAGCAATAAGATAACTAAATCGATAAAAATAATTTCTGTTTTGACACTTTTACTTCTGTCTTTGGTGGCCAGAATCTCTGGTGACCAGAGAACCTGTGTTATTTAGGAAACACAAATGTGGATGAAGGTTGATGCTATTTAAAGATATTGATAAGTCACAGGAGAAATACTACAAGGGTATCATTTTATTTTCTAAAAGTTTCACCCACCACTACTATTTTCTAAATTTCTTCATGTATTCATTAGCTACTTTATAATCCATATAGCTTCAGGTGGTTGCTATTGACCCTAAATTTTCTCTCAGGTCATTTCCATGACTCAGATCCTGTTACAGGCGGTTTTACAGTAAGGATTTACATAAGGATTAATATCTCTGAATTGAAATATTATTCTCTGAAAAGAGCTTATGGAGCTAACCATTTTAAAAACAAAGCCTTGTGTGGGACTAGCAGGTGGTGTGGTGGTTAAGGCATAAGATTCTCACATAACTGACTGCAGTTCAAGTCCCAGACCCTGTGGCTTGAAAATCACACCGGGCATGTGTGTGTGCATGCCCAAAATCCTGAAAGGAGATTGGAGGAGAAGGGATTGTGGTATGGCTGTCCCCCTAGGAGGTGATTTCTTACTTTCTCTCTCCTCTTTTTATCTGTCTCTCTTTCCAGCAAGCACAGGTGCCCTATGGCAAATCTATCTATCTATCGATATAGATATAGATCTGTGTTTCTGGAGCAAAAATTAATTTGGATGGTTCATTAGATAGTTTATAACAGCTAATACTTATAAAGGTCTTTGTGAACTAAAGATAAGAGCCTTTATTGGTTTGTGTCATTTACTCGTCCATCAACCTAAGCGTTCATCCAACAAATATTAATTGAGCATGTCTTCTTACCTAGCTCTAAACTTGGTTCTGGGAATGTATCAGTGAACTCCATATTAGAATGAAAAAAGATAAACAAACCAGCAGGGTAATTTCACAAGATAGGTGGTGATGTGAGAAAGAGTGGCCAAGGCACCTATCGTAGACAGGTTGGTTAGAGAAGCCTCTGGGATGGAGTGGGGAGATGGAGACAAGTGAGCTAAGATTTGATTGATGGGGATAAACCAGCCATGGGAAGATCTGGGGAAAGAACATTCCAAGTCAAGAGAAAAGACAAGACAAGACCTTGGCCCACCTGTGGTGACTCAGGTAGTGGGGGACAGCTATTCAACACTGAGACCACCTGGAAAGCCTACAGGTTTGCATCCACATCTACCTCAACACCTTGGGAGCTGGTGAAGACCCTACCAAGAGTCTATATCTTTTTCTCTGCTGTCTCTTAAAGGAAATAAACTTTCAAAAATAAGATAAGAAAAAAAGGCTAGAAGAGATTATACCTCAAGTGTTTCTGAGACAATAAAAGTCAATGTTAAATATGATGATGCAGGATCTATTTAACTTTACTGGGTCTCATTTTTTCACATTGTTAAAAATAAACCTCTATGACCCAGTATCAGGCATAATAATTTTAATTTTATGGAATATTAGCATTAACTAAATCTTGTGAATCTTAAGTATAAATGTTAGATTAAACAATATGTGATCATTGATAACTGGCTATTTTACATCTATAAAAACATAAATTTCAGGGACCAGTAGTTAGCGTAATGGCTATGTCACTGGACTCCTATGTAGTTGACTGCGGTTCGAGTCCCAGATCCAGTGGCTTAAACTCACGCCAGGCACGTGTGCATGTGTGCCCAAGATCCCGAGAGGAGAATGGAGGAGAAGGGATTGCGGCATGGCCATCTCCCCTGGGGGGGTGATTTCTCGCTTTCTTTCTCTCTGTCTCTCTCTGTCTTTCTGGCGAGCGCACACACCCTATAGCAAATCCTCTCAAAAACAAACAAACAAACAAACATGAATTTCACAATGGTTCAATATGACAGAGAGAGAGCGAGCCTCCCCAGCAGTCCAGCAGTGTCTCATCACACTATAATCCCCTTTCCTCAGTCCTCTACCTCCTCTGAATCCTAGAAGCCAGTTTGTGTATCTGGTGTGTTTTCAAGTTGACCCAGGGATCTGAAACTGTGGCCAGCCATATGGTCTCCAGTCTTGCAGTGTGCTTGCATTGCTGCTGAGCCACAGTGACTGGACCCAGCCTCACAGTTTTGTTTACCATTGAATGTGAGAGTATAATGAACCAGGCAGTGCTATGCTAAGCCATACTAGAGTGTGGGCCAAGGACAAATGGGTTCTCCTGTGAGAACATCATCAGGAATTTGGCCAAAAACCTCTACCCAGTGGACAAGGGCACTGATGAGGATGGGATCATGACTTTTTTCCTATAAAGCAGCAGCTAATTTGATCTGAGCTCCTGTTCCTTGGGCTCTCACTCTAAACATTCATTCTCTGGAGAGGTCTCCAAGGAGCTCACGTGTGAGTCCATTTAGGGTTTCTGACTTGGATCTGCGTAATTTATATATATGAAGATCTTAAGCCTTCATTGTTTGCAAAACAGTAAACTTTGAAATAAACAGCTCATGTTCAAGGTAAAAAGAAATAGAATGTCTATCAACACTTGTACATTCATTTTTATCCAAAAAGGGTAGCTAAATTTATTATTAACCAAGCATAAAATGTAGCTCTTCACCAACCTCTTCCAACCTGAGTGTAACTACTCATGCATACCAGGTGTAGGGTACTTTACAATGACTACCTCATTAGTTTACAGTGGGTCTTCTGTTTAATTCTTTAGTTCATAAGGAATGCAAGACTTCTAAACCATTTGTGCCAGTGTAATACTCTGTGCTTCAGAATGTTATATACATAGGAAAAAAATACCTAGGCCAGCTTGTCTCCTAGTGGTAAAGGGAGCCAGATCTCACATGGCCAACTGTGATTTGAATCTCAGCTCCAGTGGCAGGGCAAGTGTGCATGTGTGCCCAGACAGGTTGGAGAAATGGAGAAGTGATTGCTGTGTGACCTTGCCCCATGGGGTGGGGGTACTTTTTCTTTTTCTGTGTCTCTCTGGGGAGTGAATTCACCCTCTGGAAATTAAAAAAAAATTTTGAAGAAAAAAGATATGTAGAATCTCCTCATACACAATAGGGCATTAGAATTAGAACCTGATTCAAGAAACATAATTGGTGTTCAATAAATATTTATTGAATAAGTAAAGATTTGTTGAATAAATAAGTACTATATTTACTATATGCTTGATGATATGATATTGAAATGTAAACTATCTTGCTCTGTCAGATAAGTACAGAAATATTGGAGTATATATACATTTTGTTAAAAATTGACTCAAGTTCAAAATGAGGGTAGGTTAAACAGAGTCCTATTTCATACCACCTAAAACTTGAGTAATATCTGACATATGGTCACTCTTGTGCACTCCAAGTTTCAAGGTAATATAGTAGTTTTAATGTTTTCTTAATATAGTAGTTTTAAGAGAGCATTATAAACAGGATCAGTATTAAAATTTTATAGTTTAGAGAATACATAATTTCTCAGGTTAAACAAATGTTATTTAAAGCCTTAATTTATGCATAAATATTTGCCTTATATGAGAAAGTACACTAGTAAATGATATGAAAATGAGAAACAAAGTCTTCTTGTTCCCATGAAAGATATTAGATGGGACAAAACATGGCTAGAGCTTAACGAAGAAAAGGACTATGCAGAGTTGGGAGAATGCAATGAACACAGTGACTGGCGTTTAAGTGGTCCTTCAGTGATTTCTCCGCCACCCCTATACTCATGTGCTTACACAGTCTCCTTACATGTCATACCAGGGTCACTCTGTGTGACCAGTAGAATAAGGCAGAGGCAGTGGCGTGTCATTTCTGAGAATAGGTTTTAAGACTTGGACCTCTTGGGCCTCTGAGATTGCTCACTGGAGCATTCCAGGTGCCATATCACGAGGATGCTCAGGAAGCCCTGCAGAGATGCCTACATGATGAGTAACAGGACTCCAATCCATGTCCGTGAACATGAACTTGGATGTGGTTGACTGGGCTCCAGTCGTCCCACTCCTGGATTCCTAATCCTCAGACTATGACATAGTAAATGGTTATTGTTTTAAGATGCAAAGTTTTGGTTTAATTTATTATGTAGCATTATATAATTAATGGATGAGCCCTGCTTCCCCAAGGTAAACTTGTTGAACTCTAGTTTTAAACCTCTTGTAAAGTCCATCAAGTAGATTCTCCCAAGGCAGTCTTTAATTCAGAAAAGAGCAATTTGAGGAAAGAGGCTATCCATGAAATCCTTTTAGCTGGTGATCATAGTGGCCAAGTCTTTCGAGGCTGCCAGTGGTTGCAATGCCTACTTATTGGAACTGAACAACATTGGTATTAGAGAGCACTGGTGGTAGTTTTTTGTCTGGTCAGTTCTGCAGGGAAGTTTTAATCTTTGATCCTGGAATTTTAGTCGTAATCCTAATATTATACTTGTAGTATATTCTTATAAGGCCACTGTTATATATGTGATCTGTCATTGACCAAAATGTAGTTACAAGGAGCATGACTGTACCTCTTTAGTAAAGTGCTTACAATCAATTGACTGAAGTTAGTTTCTGTTGCTTGCAACCCTAACTAATACAAAAGAGAATCACCAGTGCAAGGAAAATTTCCTTTCTATAGATAAAATACTTTTGCATTGAAGCTGAGGGGAGTATACTAAGAAGTAAATCAAGATAAAGAAATCTGAAATAATTGAGGCACAAATGATTTTAGTTTTGAGGCTTTCTAAGAGGAAAAGAGTTTATGTCTGTAGGGTATCAGATATGGCAATAAAGTCCATCAGCATTGTTGATGGAAACAGTGGGTGAAGGAGCTCATTTTTTAAAAATATTTTATATAATTTATTTATTCATTCATTCATTCATTTTAATTTGACCAGAGAGAAAGAGAGAGGAAAAATGAGAACGCGAGCCACCAGGTCCAGGATTCAAACCATGGTTGGCCATGTGGGAGTATCTAGCACCTCAACTACCATACCACCTGAGTTCATTTTTTTTTTTTTAAGAGAGATTTTTGCTATTGGGTACCGTGTGCTCACTGGAGAGGCAGAGAGACAGAAAGCGAAAAATCACTCCCCAGGGGGCATGGCCATGCCTCAGTCCCTACTCCTCCATCGTCCTCTCAGGATTTTAGGCATGTATCCACACATGGCTGGTGTGAATTTTAAGCTGCCATGTCTGAGACTTGAACCATGGTCGACTATGTGGGAGTCCAGCGATGTAACCATTACACCATCTGCTGTCCCAAGGAAGCTCATTTTTATTCACTTCATTAGCATATGGATATGTTTTATAAAGATCTTAAATCATCATCGACTCTTAAATTATGTTGATCTATTTGTATAATGTGAAGTTTTATAACATCTTACAAGGGTTTAGAGAAATTTCAGTAAGAAATTATTTAAAATAAAGTATTTTTTTGAAGATTAAAATAATTTATTTTGGCTGTCATAGCAAAAGACCTAGACAGGGGCAATCTAATTGCATATCATCTTTTTTATTATGTGGGAATGAAGCAGTTTCATTCTTTATTTTTACTTTTAAATTTAATTTTTTATATTACACTTAACCACATATATCTTTACAGTGTATAACATTTCTTTTTCCAGCATGATTACCATGCATATCAGTCAAGACAAAGACATTACTATCCACATCATCTTCATCAAATAGCTTTTCCTTTTTTTTTTCAGATTATAAAATAAAGGGACCAGCAGTTAGCATAATGGCTATGTCGCTGGACTCCCATGTAGCCAACCGTGGTTCGAGTCCCAGACCCAGTGGCTTAAACTTACACCAGGTACGTGTGCATGCGTGCCCAAGATCCCAAGAGGAGAATGGAGGAGAAGGGATTGCAGTGTGGCCATCCCCCCTGGGGGGGTGATTTCTTGCTTTCTGTCTCTCTGTCTCTCTCTGTCTTTCTGGCGAGCGCATGCGCCCTATAGCAAAAAAAACAAAAACAAAAACAAAAACAAAAAACAAAACCAAAAAAAAAAACCCTCTCCAAAATAAAGTATCTTTCAAGTGGTTATAACAGAAGAAAATTATAAAATTCACTTATGTATATAGCTTGTCCCTCAACAGTGCCAGATAAATCTGCTATTGCTATAGCTGCTAGATATCTGATTAATTTACTTTGGTTCAAATTTAGCAGTAAATTTTTGCCACTAGTTATATATAAACTTTTCATGGATGACCAATTGATCTAATAGAAAAGAAGTTCTGATTCCTGACTTCATTTAGACAATTTTCTGTTTTTACAAGTAAAAATTAAAACCAAGAAACAAATTTGACGGGGCCAGCAGGTGGCATGGTAGTTAAGACATTGGACTCCCATATGGCTGATGGTCATTTGAGTCCCGGACCTGGTGGCTTGCTTTCTCACTTTCTCTCTCTCTCTGGTGAACATACATGCCCTAAAACAAACTAAATAATAATAATAGTAATAATCAATAAAATTAAATAAATAATTATTTTTAGTTCATTTTTTTGGGGAGAGGTTTTTGCTATAGGGCTCATGCGCTCGTCAGAAAGGCAGAGAGAGACAGGGAAACAGAAAAGTGAGAAATCACCCCCCAGGAGGGATGGCCACGCCACAATCCCTTCTCCTCCATGAATTTCTTTATAGTATTTTCCTATAGCTTTTTTCCTATAGGCATATCTTCAAAATGTTTATTTTTAAGTACACACTAAAATTTTTAATATTCAAAACAAGTCTTCAAAAATATCAACATTCCCATTTCTGCTTATTAATATATATCCAATATTGGTAGGACATCTAGATCTGGCTGACTGATTATCGGGGATGTTGTGAAAAAAAAATTAGATGGATTAAATAAGTGATTTTTAGGATACTTTTGCATCTTGAAGAAAAAGAAAGTCAGTTGTCTGAACATCATTTATTAATAAGACTATTTATTCTTTACCTCATTCAGTGGGCTTGGCATCCTTATGAAATGTCAGTTGATCATAGACATGTGAGTTTATTTCTGGTCTTTCAAATCAATTCCATTAATCTGTAAGCCTGTTCTTTTTTTTTAGAGGTTTTTGCTATAGGGCACGTGCGCTCGCCAGACAGAGAGAGAGAGAGACAGAGAGACAGAAAGTGAGAAATCACCCCCCAGGGGGGATGGCCACATGGCAATCCCTTTTCCTCCATTCTCCTCTCGGGATCTTGGGCACGCATGCACACGTGCCCAGTGTGAGTTTAAGCCACCGGGTCCGGGACGCGAACCACGGTCGACTATATGGGAGTCCAGCGACATAGCCATTATGCTAACTGCTGGTCCTAAGTTTGTAGCAAGTTTTGAAATTAGGAGTTCTACTTTGTTCTTCTTCAAGATCTTTTTGACTCTTCTGTTTCCCCTAAATTTACATGTGAATTGAAAAATCACCTTGTCAGCTTCTTCAAAAAAGACAGCTAGGGTTTTAACGGGGACAGTATTGAATCTGGTGATTGATTTGAGGGATATTGGCATCTCAACAACATTACGTCTTCTCATTTATTTAGATCTTTTAAAATTTCTTTCAATGATGTTGGGTAATTTTCAGCATTCAACTTTGGCACTTTTTTGTTAATTTTGTTTCTAAATATTTTATTACTTTGATGTTACTATAAATTAATTTTTAAAATTTCACTATCAGATTGATTAAGTATATAGGAATACAATAAATTTCTTTGTTTAAAGAATTACTTTATTTGTAATCATTATTTTTTTGTAATTTGTAATTACTTTATTTGTATCATTATTTTCCAGTTTTGATCAGAGAGAGACAGAGAAAGAGAGAGGAAAAGTGAGAAAGCAAGCCACCAGGTCCAGGATTCCAACCGTGGTTGACCATGTGGGAGTCCAGCACCCCCAACTACCACACCACCTGTGGGCTCCAATTAATTTCTGTGTACTGAGTTTATATTCTGTACTATCCTATATACTCATTTATTAGTTCTAATAGTTTCTTTGTGCTGTTAATTATTTTCCATGTATAAGATCATATCATCTGCAAACAGATTGTTTTAATTCTACTTTTTCCTTTCCTTTTCTTTTTTTTTTTTTAAGAGAGATTTTTGCTATAGAGCATGTGTGTTTACCGGACAGACAGAGAGACAGAAGCAAGAAATCACCCATAAAGGGGGCTGACCAGACCACAATCTCTTCTCCTCTATTCTCTTGGATTTTGGGTACACATGCACACACACCCAGTGTGAATTTTAAGCTGCCAGATCCAGGACTCAGACCACAGTCAACTATGTAGGAGTCCAGCAATGTAACTACTGTAACTACCATCTACTGGTCTCTTAATTCTACTTTTTCCATCTATTTTAGATGCCTTTTTTTTTCTTGGCCTATTAACTTATGTTGAATAAAAGTGATGAGAGTGGACATTCTTACCTTGTTCCTAATCTTAAGGGAAAAGCTTTCAGTCTTTCATCATTAAGTGTTATGTTAGCTATAGATTTTTACCTCTAGTTTCTCATAGATCACATACAGTCTCCAGAACTTGTTATACTTTTCTACTTCAGGGTTTTTCTTCTTGTTTGGCTTCTCATCTTTCACATTTTAGAAAAGCCTTTTCTGACAACCCCAACTAAAATAAATGGCCTCTTCCATTCATTTTTCTATAGAAGAACATTCTATTTCCTCATACCACTTATCCCGATCTGTAGTTATTTTGTGTATTTTTTGCTGGTTAATTTTCTGTCTTGTCAAGTGTCTTTTTTGAAGATAGGAACCATTTCTATCTTGGCGGCTACCCATAATTCTGCCCTATGTATATATCTCCAGTGCCTAGAATACTAACTTCTCCATACATTGTGTTGAATGAATGAGTGAATAAATAAGCACTCACTATATATCTGTGTGTCTTTGGAGTCATGGGATAGATTTAAAACAAGAAAGTATGCCTAAGTATATCCACTTTATGACCATCTCCCAGTTAGAGCAATCACTTAAGAAACTATCCATTATTTCATAATGCTAACATTTTTCAAAATGTCTCCAGAATTCTTATTTTATAATTTGCTTCTAGCCTTATAGGCATTTTCTATTCATCATATCCATTTTTTCTCTGTTTTTAAGATTTTTGCCATGGAGTGCATGCATTCACTGGCAAGAAACGGAGACACAGAGAGAAAGAAAATGAGAAATTACCCCTGAATGGGGGATGGCCACACCACAATTCCTTCTCCTCCATTCTCTTCTGGAAATTTTGGGCACACATACCCACATGACTGATGTGTTTTTCAAGATGCCAGGCCTAGGACTTAAACCATGTAGTAGCCGTGTGGTATCTAGCACCTTAACCTGCATGCCGCCTACTGACCTGCATCTTATAGGATGTTTAAATAGGAGTTGTATAAAATAAAATACAAATCTTTACTATGAGAAATGTAGGTATCTGTCACGGCAGATATGACAAAGCTATGGATATGGCCGTGACAATTTACATTCCCCAAGTTAATATGCTCTTTAAAAAGGTAGTCATGCCATGGGATGGTGTAGTGGTTGTGTCACTGGAGTCCCACATGGTCTACCGTGATTCAAGTCCTAGACCTGGTAGCTTGAAACTCCTGCTGGCACATGTGCGTGTGTGCCCAAGATCCTAGGAGGAGAATAGAGGAGAAGGGATCGTGGTATGGTCATATCGCCCCCCTCAGGAGGTGATTTCTCATTTTCCCCTCTCACTGTCTCTGTCTCTCTTTCTCTCCAGTGAGCACATGCACCCTAAAGTAAAAACTTCTAAAAAATAAGTCATATTTCTTTCTTTTTTTTTAAAAAAAAAAGAATTATTAATTTAATTTTATTGATTATTATTTTTTAATTTGACCAGAGACAGAGAGAGAGAGGGAAAGTGAGAAAGTAAGTTCCTAGGTTCAGTACTCAAACCACAGTTGACCATGTGGGAGTCTAGCACCTTAACCATTAGGCTAACTGATGGCTCTTGCTGGATTTCTAAGACTTAGAAAAGATAATGTTACAGCAAGTGTTCATCTAGTACTTAGGTACATATTAAGCTGTTTATAGATGGCAGCTCCAATTATTAGTATAATCACTTATTAGCATCCTCCCCCCCTCCATTTTATAGCCAAGGAAGCTGAGAGGAGAGACTTAATGATTTACCATGACAAAGACAGCTATTAAAAAGCTGAAACTAGATCTTCTGGATTGCAGTCCACTTCTTTCTATTTCTACACACAGAACAAGTCTCAGCTTGCAGAGTCTAACAGCTGGGAGGAGAAAGCTCATTTCATGGCTAGAAGCTAGTCAGAAAAGAATGTGGCATGTATACTTCCCTAATGAAAAGTAAACAGAAAGACCTTTTTAGTTCTTTGGCTGCAAATCAGAATTCTTTTGTGCAAATTGAATTCATTTTGCTATTGCTTCAGGATAAAACAGATTCCATTACTATTCTCTGGCACCATTTCTCCATTTTCCTTGCTCTGAGTATATCCCATCTTTTAGAATTAAAATGGGGGACTTCAGTTGATCACAATAGCCATTGGAAAGCTAGAGGGGAAAGAAATAAAAATAACCTTCACTGATGCAAAAGAAGAAGCAAAAAATAACCTTCAGGGATAGCAATAACATTTTAATTTGAAAAATTTCCATAAGATTAGACCACAGAGTTTTTGTGGCCACATATAAATTGCATGTCTGTGACCCTTTTAATGATTTTTATTTCACCTAACCATCAGGAAAATTCATATTGGTAAAAAAAATAAGTAGAACAACAATTTGAGGCAAATCTGAAATTTTAACACTTAAATACATTCTACTAAGTGTTTTTTTTTTTAAACAACTATTGGTTTTATCTTTAATTAATAGACTATGGTGTTACAAGAAATGGCACCATAAAACAAAATTCCAAGGAAGTTCTGATTTTTGCTTCTTTCTTTATAATTATTATGTATTCTTTTATAGGACAAACCAAAATTGTATCACTTGGACTTTCAGCAAAGATGAGATAGGGGCATAAATATAGTCCAGTCTCTCTACCGCTCCAAATCTTCCAGAAAAGGAAGCACTTTTTTTTTTTTTTTTTAAAGATTTTTGCTATAGGGCGCATGCATTTGCTAGAACGACAGAGAAATACAGAGAGACAGAAAGCAACAACTCACCCACTGGGGGTGGGGGCATGGCCACGTGGCAGTCCCTTCTCCTCCTTTCTCCTCTTGGGATCTTGGGCATTTATGCACATGCACACACATCCTGCGTGAGTTTAAGCCACTGGGTCTGGGACTCGAACCATGGTCACCTACATGGGAATCCAGCAATGTAACCATTATGCCATCTCCTAGTTTCCCAAGGAGGCAGTTTTTATTTTTATACAAAGACTCCATATTTTCACCAAGTCATGTGTCCTGGAGGCTTTCTTTTCTTTTTTTTCAAGTTTTTGCCATAGGGCATGTGTGCTTGCCAGAGAGAGGGAAAGTGAGAAATCACCCCTCCCCAACCGGATGGCCACACTGCAATCCCTTTTTCTCCATTCTCCTCTTGGGATTTTGGGCACACAAGCTCATGTGCCTGGTATGTTTCAAGCCATTCAGGCCAGGATTCAAACTGCGGTAGACCATATGGGAGTTCAACACCTTAATCACTACACCATCTGTTGGCCCAAGGGATGGCTTTTCTAATTTATCCAAAGGCTCTGTATAGCCTGAGATGACTCTGGCATACATAATTATAGATATACTGAAAAAAAAGCAGGGTTAATTGTCTTAAAATGATATGATAGAGCACAAATTTCTTTTGCACAATAGAACAAACACTCCAACTCTGATACACTTAACTTTGTAATAAAACATGAACCCGGTGTGAAAACTTCTAAAGTTCAATCACTAGTTAATTCCCTTCACTCATTCATGCATGCATCAATCCATTCAATATATACAGTAAAGGAAAATACTGCAGCTAACCTAATAGACAAGGAATTATAGAGGAAATTCCATATATAGCAAAGAAAGTGTTACCCATTGCTATTATATGCTATCACTATGTGATTACATATTATTTTGATTACCCAGTAATTTTTAACACTGCACATTTAGCATGGATTGTTGAAAACTTGCCTAGTGTTTTCAGAATAGATACTAAGAAAAAGCTAGTGTTTTCCACAAGTGTATGATTAGTCCCAAGTCCCACCTTCTCCTATTTACTTTTTGAAGAAAACTTCTGCTGTGTGTTTGCCTTTCCAGCAATTGCTCGGTTCCGTACATAGGACCATTTGGGTAGCTGTCTGAGCTCATTAGGCCTTCACACCCAGCTCAGGCAATGTGAGTGGGCTGGTTTATTTCAGTATAAACAATGCCACTGAGTGTACTGTGTTATAATACTTTTCTTGATTCTTTACCTCTGTGTGAATTCTCTTTAATTCTCTTTATTCCCACAAGGAAAACATTTCAGAGCTTTTCACTAAGCAACCAAATCCTTTAGAGATCACGGCTCTGACTTCCATGGGTACACTTTAGAAATCATGAGGGTTAGTGCTCTATGTATTAATATGTCAATATAGCTCTTACTTCACAGATCAATTAATTTATTTGGTGAACACATTTCAAACAAATCAAGATTCTTTTTTTCTTCCTTGTACTCAAAAGTATTTTCTTAGAAGTACTGAGAAAGACTCTGCCTCCCTGCCCTTAGTGAGAATAGGGTATTTCTGACATGGGACTGGTCAGCTGTATAGTCTTTACAGATTTACCAGGTTCTTTAGCTGTTAGTGCCTAACAGAGTTACTGATGCTCAGAGGAAGTGGTGTGATCGGAGCTGAGACACAGTGAATCTGGATGGCTGGGAATCCTAGGGTAAAAGCTCACCCTCTTTCCTGCTGGACTTGACTGAGTAAAGATGTAGCCCTGGGACCTCCTGAGAACCATCTTAAGAGCACTGTGGGAGATGGCACTGGTGTCTATGTAAAGAAGAGAGAGCTAGATTCAGATGGCTTTATTTGAGTTTTGGGGTCCAGCTGTGCCTGCAGTAGATTTTTTAGTTTTATAAGCAATGAATTCTCATTTTTACTCACCTAATTAGGGGTGTAATAGGCAACTGATTCAGTGCTGTGAGTGTGAAGAAGTAGGGGACAAAGGATTGAGAATGTCTTTGATGGGATTGTGGTATCAATTCCTTTTCCTCCATTCTCCTCTCAGAATTTTGGGCATGCTCACACACGCACCCAGCATGAATTTAGCCACCAGGTCCAGGACTTGAACCACAGTTGACTATGTGGGACTCCAGCGACATAACCATTAAACAATTTACTGATCTCTCTGCAGTTACTATTTTTTTAAAAATAATTATTTATTTAATTTTATTTATTCATTCACTTATTTTAATTTGACCAGAGAGAGAGAGAGAGAGAGAGAGAGAGAGAAAGTGAGAAAGCAAGCCACCGGGTCTGGGACTTGAACCATGGTCAGCCTTGTGGGAGTGTCCAGTGCCTTAACCACCACGCCACCTGCTGGCCTTATCTGAAGTTACTCTTAAAGTAAACCTCATTTTACGTTATCCTAGTCCCAGGCTTGGCCAATGCTGTTCTCCTTGCAGCTTCAAGGAATGTGAATAAAGTCTCAAGATCAGAACATCATTCATGATTCATCATGGCAAACAAATTGATACTCTACATGGTTGGACTCATATTAATGATGTCTGAGGTGACTTGTAGGGAACAGGGGACTTGAAATAAAGCTATACCATGTCAGTTGTTAAAAAACAAGCATCAGTCAAGTATTGGGAACTAGGATGAATGCTATGCTATGCTCAATATCAAATTCACAAGTTACCAGATAATTTTATTTAGATAATTTTATTTTCTGACAGTTGGGTCTATCTTTTCGAAATCAAAGAAAGAATTCAGGAAAGGTGAAATGATGTTATGGTTTTGAGGGTTAAAAATGGTAGTAAATGTTTTTTTATAATGGAAGACTAAAGTGTTTTTGTTTAGTTTGATATACCCAAATTATTTAAAATACTGAATAGTATGTGAAATTTGTTGCCTTTTTAGTGCAATATGTGTGCTCTTCTTCTTCTTCTTTTTTTTTTTTTTGAGAGGTTTTTGCTATAGGGCGCATGCGCTCGCCAGACAGACAGAGAGAGATAGAGAGACAGAAAGTGAGAAATCACCCCCCAGGGGGGATGGCCACGCCGCAATCCCTTCTCCTCCATTCTCCTCTTGGAACCTTGGGCACACACGCACATGCGCCCGGCGTGAGTTTAAGCCACCGGGTCCGGGACTCGAACCGCGGTCGACTATGTGGGAGTCCAGCGACATAGCCATTACGCTAACTGCTGGTCCCTATGCTCTTCTTTATATGAGTATTTCAATACAAAATTTATCAGACTCTTGATTATTATAATGTCAGAGCTGAATAAAATTATTTGTAAATATTTATTGATTTTACTGGAATACTTTAAAAATATGCATATTATATGAGGGGACTTCAAAGCACTCATGGAAATAGAGTTAAAATATGAGTTTATTTTGGTTTAAAGTCTCTTGAATTTCATTCTTAGATTTTTTATGATATGAATTTTCATGAACTTATTGAAAACCTCCTCATATGTCCCCTATCTCAGTAAAGTATATTGCGTCGTATATATATTTAATTTGGTTTAAATTTTGAGATGTGTGAGAAAACTGCATATATTTCACTCAGAGATAATTACTAGGGAAATCTAAATGTGATAGTTGTTAGATAGGGACTTTCTAAACTAAAGTCTGCAATCCTAGTTATGTTCAAATTCTCTACCTTTTAAATTGTTTATTTCTTAAAAATTTTTACTACTTAGGAGCCAGCAGATGGTGTGGAGGTTAAAGTGGCTGGATCCTACATGGCTGACTGCAGATTGTGTTCCAGACGCAACAGCTTCAGAAACATGCTGAGTTTGTGTGCATGTCTCCCCAAAATCTCAAGAGAAGAATGGAGGAAAAGAGACTGTGGTATAGCAGCCCCTTCTCGGGGATGATTCTCACTTTCCCTTTCCCTTTCTCTCTCCCTGTTTCTTTCAGGTGAGCACACATGCCCTACAGAATAAAAGCAAAAAGAAAAAGAAAAGTTTAGTACTTAAAAATGTCTTTTAAAACAGTCTCACAGTATGTCTTTCCAACTATTTGTCCTACATATTGCACAGAACACTCTACTAAGAATTGATTTGGCCCAGTCATTTTTCGCTACATGCTTTTGAAACAGATTAGTGTATGTGTTCATGATGCTCAGTACAACTTAATTCTCTGAGAGTAGGACATATAAAGAACTTTAAGAATTATTTATTTAATTTTATTTGTTATTATTATTTTATTAATATTTGCTATAGGGTACTTTTGCTCATGAGAGAGAGAGAGAGCGAAAATGAGAAAGGAAGTTGCCAGGTCCAGGACTCAAACTGTGTTTGGCCATGTGGGAGTCTAGCACCTTAACTACCACGCCACTGGTTGACTCCATATAAAGCACTTTAAACTTCTCTAAAGTTCTTTTGTTTTTATTGGTCATTTTTCTATTGTTTATTTAAACATTTGAATATAATCTTTGAAAAGATCCTTTTTTTTTTTAATCGTGAGAGGGCACTTGTGCTCACTAGAGAGAAAGAGAGAGAGAGAGAGAAAGTCACACCATAATCCTTTTTTCTCCAATCCTTCTTCACGTCAGGGATTTTGGGCAGACATGCACAGATACCAGCCACAGATACCTAGGCCAGGATTCAAACCACAGTTGACCATGTGAGATCCATTTCCCATGCAGATCCAGCTCCTTCTTAACCACTGTGCTATAGGGCCAGCCTGAGGTCTTATCATGTTTTTAGCCTAATGGATATTATTATTATTATTTTTGGAGAGTTTTTTTTTTGCTATAGGGCGCGTGTGCTCCCCAGACAGACAGAGAGAGACAGAGAAACAGAAAATGAGAAGTCACCCCCCAGGGGTGATGGCCAGGCCGCAATCCCTTCTCCTCCATTCTCCTCTCGGGATCTTGGGCACGCACGCACACGCGCCCGGCGTGAGTTTTAAGCCACCGGGTCTGGGACGCGAACCACGGTCGACTACATGGGAGTCCAGCGACATAGCCATTACGCTAACTGCTGGTCCCCCTAATGGATATTATTAAGTGAAGTTTCAGGTTTGGTCCCTAAAATACTTTTTTAAAAATCACTTTTAAAAATGTCCATCCATCCATCCATCTATCTATTCATTCACACTATCATCTATCTTTCATGTATCTATCATCATTATATTTTAATTCTACTAAAATATAATATGCATTTGTCAAATGAGATTCTTCTAAAAAGTTGGAGGATTTTTGTTTTTGTTTTTTAGTTTTTTTTGGGAGAGGTTTTTGCTACAGTGCATGTGTACTTTACCAGAAAGACAGAGAGAGACAGAGAGAAAGCAAGAAATCTCCCCACCAGGGGGGATAGACATGCCGCAATCCCTTCTCCATTCTCCTCTCGGGATCTTGGGCACATACACACGTGCACCCGGCGAGTTTAAGTCACCAGGTCCAGGACTCGAACCACGGTCGACTACATGGGAGTCCAGCAACACACATTATTCCATCTGTTGGTCTTTGTTTTTGTTTTTTCTTTCAGGGACTTTGTGATGCATGTTAATGCAAGGTGGGTGGTGTGTTGGTTATAATACATGGTTTGCTCTGTGTGCCATTTTAAGTCTCATTTTAAGAGAGAGACTTTCTCTCTCTCTCTCTTTCTCTCTAGTGAGCACAAGTGCCCTCTGACAATTAAAAAAAAGGATCTTTTCAAAGATTATATTCAAATGTTTAAATAAACAATAGAAAAATGACCAATAAAACCATTTTAAGGTCGTGCCATGCAACCTTCATTGCATGGTACTGTTTGCAGGTATGACTCTACTATGGTTGTAAGCAGGCACTTAACCACAGTAAATAAACCACAGGTTGAATTTTAATTAGTGTCTAAAACTATTGGGTAAGTTTACCTGTTAGTACTTTGAAACTTTTCTTCCTGTTCTTTTAACACTCCACTTTTTCTAAATATTAAATTAGTGTAGTATAGATTATTAATTTTACCAATGAGTTCAGTGAATACTATTTACCATTGTCTCTAATCTTATAAGGTCTATTTTTCACACTTTTTAAATTATTCCTGACTGAGGCAATTTATGTAAACCATCTATTAGTAGTCTAAACACTTAACAGGCATTCAACAAAGTTTAGTTTTTAATTTTTAAAAAATTCTTTATTAAAGTTTGGCTGGTTTGAACTAATGTTTAGAATACTTTGTAGAAAAACTTTTTTTTTTTTCTTTTGGAGAGGTTTTTGCCATAGGGCATGTGAGCTCACCAGAAAGACAGAGAGGGACAGAGAGATAGGAAGTAAGAAATCACTCCCCTAGGGGGGATGGCTATGCCACAATCTCTTCTCCATTCTCCTCTCGGGATCTTGGGCACACATGCACGTGTGCCTGGCATGAGTTCAAGCCACCAGGTCTGGGACTTGAACCGTGGTTGACTACATGGGAGTCCAGTGACATAGCCATTACACCAGCTGCTGATCCCGTGTAGAAGAATGTTCACCTTACTAGGAGGAATTCAAAGATAAGAAGAACTAGAAATATGAGCAGAGAGTTTGATCATTTGCTGGGTTCCAAATATCAATATATTAACCATCTTATGCAAAGTTTAGGACTTATGACATTCCTCAGATCACTTATATAACTTTGCCTGCAGTGGCTACAAACTTTGAAACAGGAAATACTACAGATCTGCTATCCTAGATAATGGAAGGGAACTGACTGATATTGACAGATTTCAAGGATGGTGGCCCTTTTGATCAGGACCAGTGGACCACATAATACTTGGATCAGATAATTGCCAAATGCAGTGAACAAACACTTTTCAGTTCTTATTTGATCTTCAGATATAGCAACAACATCAAGTCAAATAAATATTAGGCTCTAATGCTGAGTTGGTATTCTGGCATCTCCTTTTCACCCATAACACTATTTTAAGCCATTCCTTCTTCACCTCATGTTATCAAGCTTCAACACTTGTTACACACTCCATTTTTTACTGATAATATACGGCCTCTTAGCTATTCACTAAACCTTTTCTCTTAAACTTATTTAAGAGTAATTCATATTCCAGCTTCCTCTAATGTTAAGCTCTTTATTTTTAAATTTTATTTATTATTATTTTTTAAGATTTTTTCTATAGGGCACATGTGCTCACCAGAGACAGAGAGAAAGGGAGAGAAGGTCAGAAAGCAAGCTGCCAGGTCTGTGACTCGAACCATGGCTGGCCATGAGGGAGTCCAGTGCCTTAACCATCACCTACCTGCTGGCCCTTAATGTTAACCTCTTATTTAACCATGGTTTGTTTATCAGAACGAAGACATTAATAGTAGCACAACATTGTTAACTAAATAACGGTTTTTTTTTTGGATTTCCACTAATGTACTTTTCCCTAAGATCCAACATAATACCACACTGCATTTAGTTGTCATGTTTCCTCGTTCTCCTCCAATCTGTCTTTGTTTTAAGTTCTTTCCTTGAATCTTGAGCATGACACTTTAAAAAATTACTGGTCAGATATTCTGTTAAATGTCCCTTAATTTGGGTTTGGCTGATATTTCCTCATGATTATGCTGGGGTTATGGATTTTTAAGGAAAACTACCACAGAAGTAAAGTGCCTTTCCTATCCCATCATATCAGAGAAACACAATGCCATCATAACTTAGTATTGATTTCACACTTTGATCACTTGGTTAAGGTAGCATCTGCCAGTTTCTTCCACTGTAAAGTTACTATTTTTCATGGTTAGAAGGGAGTCATTAAGTCTAATCCATATTTAAGGAGAGGAGAATTAAGTTTCACCTCTTAGAGAGGGGGGGTAATATTTTTTAAAATTGTGGGGGCCAGCAGGTGGCATGGTGGTTAAGGTTCTAGATTCCCACATGATCGACTGCAGTTCAAGTCCCAGACTTGGCGAGTTGTTTTCTCACCTTCTCTCTTTCTCTGTCTCTGGTGAGTCCATGTGCCATATGTAAAATTTTAAAATAATAATACAAAATTAAATTTAAATATTATATACTTTTGTTAAAAACAACATAGTAATTAGTAAATATATTAAGGAAGAGACTTTGAGGCTATGTAAATGTTCTATTTCTTCATCATGTTTTGTTCACTACTTTTAGCATTCATTTGTGAATCTTGGCAAAGCAAATATTATCATGGAAATTTTTAGTTTTCTTCATTCCTTTTACATTTATTACTTAGAATTATTCTATCTGAAATATCTGTCCTTCTCTTTTATTTACTTATTTATTTAATCACTTATTCATATACATTTATGTATTCACGAATATGAACTGTTGGATTTTTATGTGTATGTGCTATAATCCAATATTCTTGTTTTGTTGCTCAAAAAGTTTTTTCCAGGCCAGCAGGTAGCATGATGGTTAAGGTGCCAGATTTTCACACAATCCACCATGGCTTGAGTCCTGGACCCATTGGCTTGAAAATCACTCTGGGTGCATGTCTATGTGTGCCCCAAATCCCAAGAGGAAAATAGAGAAGAGGGGATTGCGACATGGCCATCCCCCCTGTAGGTGATTTCTCACTTTCTCTTTCTCTCTTCCCCCAGCAAGTACATATGCCCTATGGCAAAAATCATGAATGAATGAATGAGTGAATGTGTGTATGCTTTTACCACCAGGAGATTTTTAAGTTTTTTTTTTATTTATTTTTTATTTTATATTCTACAACATCTTTTTTATATCCTACAACACCTCTCTGTTTGTTTTGTTTTGTTTTGTTTTGTTTTCCTTTTCTTTGAATACTTCATTTTTGGTATTCATCAAAGCATTTCTATTCATTATTTAAAGACATTTTAGTCATTGTTTTTTCCACTGCAGTTTGTACTCTTGTTCTGGGTGTTTTTTTATACCTGCATACTCTTGTTCTGAGTGGTTTCTTTTATGCCTATATGAACAACTCACTCAATAATAGTAGTATTTCAACTCTGTGGCCTCATCAACTCCTATGATACTTTTCTCCACTTGATTTTAGCCAGTTACTCTAGTGGCCAAGTCCTAAATTTTGTCATCACCTGGAATTGCTCAATCTTTCTTATGTTCATTTTTTAAAAGAATAATTTATTTTATTTTATTTATCATTATTTTTAAATTTGCTATAGGGCATATGCACTCACCAGAGAGAGACTGAGAGAGGGAGAAAGTGAGAAAGCAAGCTGCCAGGTCCAGGACTTAAACCATGGTCGGCCATGTGGGAGTCCAGCACCCCAACCACCATGCCACCTGCTGGTCTCTGTTACATTAAATGTAAATGTCCAGTTCATCCACATTTCTCAATCTCTTCCTTCAACAATTGTTCTTTAATTCAGAGGATCTACACATCTCTTTATTTCTCTCAGTTCATAAATCTTAGATCTTAGAGCCCATAATCCAGCCCTTTACCCAGTTGCTGGGTGTGATCAGCACAAACTGTACAACCTTATCAGGCTCTTGGCAGTGTTTGGCAAGCCTTCCATGAGCATATAATCAGCTCTCTTCTACCCTCTCAAAGCACCATCTTACCCCCACCTCCTCTCAGCTGACAATCTCATCTATTGTTGCTCAGAGACAATAGAAACCACCAGAACAGCCATTTTCAACTTTAGCAACATTATCTTACCTATCCTACTTTTACGTTTTTCTCCTTTCTCATATTCCTTTCATGAAGGTTATAGTCCTCTTCCTACCTAAGGCTAACCCCCTCTACTGGGGCTCTGAATCCCATTCTCTTTCCTTTTGATCCCCTTTGATCTCTTTATTATCCTCCCCTCTTCTATACCTTAAAATTTTTCCTTTCTCGTTACATGCTCCTTTATCAAGCATGTAAACAAAGTAATATGAAAGAAAAACCCTCCCTCAAACCCACACTGGATGTACCTCTCAGTACATCCAATACCTTTCCCCTTAACAGGCACATATTTTGAGGGTTGTCTGCTTACCTGTCTTTTCCTTCTGAGTCCCCTAGAATTCAGCTTCTGTCTTCCTGCACTATTTCACTGAATTTGCCAAGGGCTTCTGTGTAACCAAGTCCAATGGATACTTACCTGTCCTCATCTTACTTGATCATCTTTGTCAACCATAATCTTTTTGAAATTCTCCTTTTATTTTGCTTCAGTGACAACTTTTATTTTTCCTTCAATCATCTTGCCATTATTCTTTCTTTACCCACTCTTAAGAGTTCTGATCTGGGTCCCATCTCACATCACATACATTTCTGGGGGGAAATTGTTCTCTCCAAGGCCTTTAACTACTGTCTCAATGAGTTAAAAATCTGTACTCCAGCCCAGTCATCTTTCATGAGCCCCAGCCATAGATTGTATTCCTGTCTCCAAACTACCACTCTAATGATCCTTAGGTACTTGAGACCTGCACATTCAAATCTAAACCTTACATCTGCCTCCCAAAACTGGACGCCCTCTTTAATCCTTCTCTTGGTGACAGGTGCTTCTGTTTTCCTAGAGCTAAAACCAGGAACTGGGTGTCTTCCTTGACCCTTTATTTCTCAAATAAAAAGCCTTATTAAGAATTACTAATTCTACTTACTCAGTAGCTCTCACATCCTTGTATTTATGTTCTTTCTCTCTGAATCCCTTTATCTCTTCCCACTATTATGACAGTAACTTTCTCCTTGCATTCTCTGCCACTAATCTTGTCCCCCTGTCCTCCAGCTGCTTGAATGATTCCAAATGCAAACAGAAACAAGCCCCTCCCTTCAGTGGCTCCTGTTGTCCTTAGACTAAAACACAAAATCCTAATCTGTATTCACAAGCAATGCCTGAGTCCAGATTACTCATTAGGGTTTACGTACTGGCATTTTACTCTCCTAATCTTGTACTTTCTCTCACCTTCAAAAGTATTATTTTATTTTTTGCCTACAATGCACTTGTCTGTTCTTCACCGTCTTTTAATTTTCTCAAATCATCGCCCATGCCTTCCTTGACCCCCCTCATTAAGATTGGTTAAATATCCCTCCATTATGCTCAGTGATACCCCATATCTTGTAAAAGCTGTTAGCACACCAAACACTTTCTTTTCGTGTCTCTCTCCAGTAAATAATTACCGAATGATGCATGAATAAACTCCTTGTGCTTTTTAATAGCCATAACTACCCTTTCTAACACTTTGTTTTTATTTCTATGCAGAAAGTGATTTAAAACAATTTATTTCAGAAAATCATTTGACACATTTCCCATAGAAACTTTATTATAAATGATAGTATGGTTCTCAGATAATCTAACATTTAAATCCATTCATACTGTATCTTAAATTAATTAATAATTCCCCCTGGAATTTTCATATGTATTATTATTACTCTATGGAATCTCATTTTTTGTACCTGCCCCTTCCATATTTATCTTTCAGTTTCTTTTCTCTAGAGTCTCAGCTACATAATGGATTAAATAGGCCTTTGTGAGTTCATAAGTGACCTCTGCAACATTGACTATTAGCAAATGGCAATTTTAGTTGTTAACAAGAAGAGAATATGGTAGCACAGATAATGTTTATGCCCCTAGTGGAATCCACATCAATTGCCTATTCCCTTGTTTACGAAAAAAAATGGAATTACTAGGGTTTGTGACTGCTGCAATGTCTACAACCCACTATCTACCAGCTACTGAAATGAGTTCACAATTTCTCCATTTAACATTTTCTCTAGACAAAGACTGCTAAGGCGGCTCACGTCCACCAAGAATAAGAGCAGTAATGGCCTGGGCAAAAGCCAGGTCATCCATTCACATGTACACACGTTGGTTACTCAGGCTTACAAATCCTGAGGGGTCCACACACACACACATACTCTTTTTATGATTAAAAACCATCTTGCTGATAGTCTTGGCTGCCTGGGCTATCAGCATGAAAGGAAAACTTGCTGGAATGTGAAATCCCTTCTGCCTTGAGGTTGTGACTCTTTGATGAGAATCATTCAGTTAAAATTCCCAAAACTGAATTTCCAATTTATTTATACCTGACTGGTTAATGTTCAGAATTCATTCAGATGGTAGACCCAACTCCACAGTACATTGGACTGCCTTTTGATTAGCAAAAAAATTTAAACTGTGGCTGTTTGCTTCACTGTCCTTCACCTGTTTAGACGGCCTGATGCTTTTGCTGAAACAAAGCAACTCATGCTGATTTCTGGCAGTCAGCAGACATGCTGCTGAGCCTCTCCGTGTCCTTGTGCAGAAGAAGGGCTGTTAGCAGCCGGTCAAATGTAAAGGTTTTGAATATATATATATATATTCAAATATATATATATATATATATATATATATATATATATACATGTATATATATTATTATGTACATGCAACTACTTTGTTGTTCTCCTTATCTAGACCTAATAGGCTAAGTTAAAGTTTTCAGTACATGCTCCAGATGTAGTTTTTAAATCATCTTTACATCCTGTAGAGTTTATGTTCAAAATACATCATTTAGCCTTCATATTTCAGTGGAAGAAGCTTATTATAAACTGTAACTGACATTTCTAAGGTATGTTGTTAAGTCATGTGAGTAATTACTGTACGTATACCCTTAGCCTGTTGACCAAGCAAGGGACATGGTAAGAGAAATTACTAGTCTGCTCATTCACCTGTTTGTAAAGAGAATTTATTTTAAAATTTACAATTTGGAAGTCAGTTGTCATATATTGAACTTTTTTTTTCTTCTTAGGAATTATTTTATTTAACTTTATTTATTATTTTAATTTGACCAGAGAGGGGTGGGGAGAGAAGAGAGAGAAAGAGAGAGAGAGAGAGAGAGAGAGAGAGAGAGAGAGAGAGAGGGAGAGAAAAGAGCGAGAAAGAGGGAAAGTGAGAAAGCAAGCCTCCAGGTTTGGGACACAAACCACAGTTGGCCATGGGGGGTCCAGTGCCCTTAACCACCTCACCACCTGCTGGTCCCTATTCATTGAACTTCTAAAACATTTAAAGTATAGCCATAGGCATTATAAGGGAGTTAAAACTCTATCTTACAGGACCAGCAGATGTTGTAATGGCTATGTTGCCACAGTTCGAATCCTGGACTTGGTGGCTTCAAATTCATACTAAGTACGTGTGTGCATGTGTACCCAAAATCCCATGAGGAGAATGGAGGAGAAAGGATCACAGCATATCCCTCCCCCTGGGGTGATTTTTCACTTTCTATCTTTCTGTCTCTAGTGCACACATGTGGCCTATGGCAAAACACAAAACTAAACAAAACAAAATGACCTTAGATTTAGCCACATAAAACACATACTCATGAAATGATTAGCAGTTGTTCATTAAAAGCCTATCCATTGAACTTGTGGTAAGTGCTGAGCTTAAGGAGTAACAGGAATGAGGAAAAGTTTAGGCATTCAAAAAAATTCAAGAAAAGATTTATTGAATGTCTGCTTGTACCAAGTACAGTGTTAGGTTTGATGCTGAGGATAGCAAGATGAATCCACAATTTTTGCCTCTGGATCTCAAAAGAAAGATAGTGTAGGGACTAGCAGGTAGTGTAGAAGTTAAGGTGCTGGAGTCCCATATGGTCAACTGTGGTTTGAGCCCGGACCTGACAGCCTGAAAATCACACTGGGCACATGTGTATATGTGCCCAAAATTCCAGGAGGAGAATAGAGGAGAAGGGATTGAAGCTTAGCTATCTACCCCCCACCCTGAGGGGATAATTGATTTCTCACTTTCCCTTTTATTGCTCCCTGTGAGTATATGCCCCCTATGGCAAAAATCTAAAAAAGATAGTGTATAAAAATGACACAGGCAGATTGCTGTAGGAATGCAGAAAGAGGTCCAAGGAGGGGTGACGCTTACAGAGATATGAAGAGAATCCATAAAGCCCTATGTCTACAGCTCTGAACAGCTCCCTGCTATTGATTGTGTTTGCTTGGGTAGAAATGACTCATTACGTCCAACATTGTCCCAGGCCTTCTGTCAACAAGCTGACCATTTGGGATCCAGTAAAATATGAAAGCTGAACTTTTTAAACTTTATGCCAGCCTTTTCGATACTGGTTAAATAGAAGCATAAGGAGGGAATTTGATGTTCGGTTTGTAAAGATTGTTTGAACAAACAAGGCCATATATTGAACAGGTGTTTGGATATGTGCTGAAGTTGTGCGGACACAGCCAAGTGAGGCTGGGTGGTATGGGAGACAGGAACCCACTGCTAGCACAGAAGCTCTTCGGACTTCTTGCAGTATCTAAAGCAGGCCAATGTCTTGTCCCACTGTGTCATGCCCAACTCCGAGCATTTGTCTTGGTTTTAGTCTGTTTGTGCCGCCAATAACAAGAGACCTTAGATTGGTAGTTTATAAATAACAAGAACTTACTTTACACATTTTCAGAGGTTGGGAAGTCCAAGGTTGAGGTGACAGCAGACTCAGTGTCTGATAAGGACTTACTTTCTACTTCCAAGATGGTAACTTGTTGCTGTGTCTTCCTCAGGGACAAATTCTGTCTCCTCATGTGGCAGAAGAGACAGAGGACAAAAAGAGCCTAGCTATGGGTCGTTGGGAAAGTCACAACACATTTTTGCATAGAAAAATATGCCATAACCTAATAGTTTCCTCCAGTCCTGTCATAAGGCATTAATCTCATCCATGCGAATGGACCCTTCATGACCTAGTCACCTCCTAAAAGTGTCACCTCTTTTTTCTTTTTTTTAGAGGTTTTTGCTATAGGGCGCATGTGCTCACCAGAAAGACAGAGAGAGACAGAGAGGTAGAAAGTGAGAAACCACCCCCCAGGGGGGATGGCCACGCCACAATCCCTTCTCCTCCATTCTCCTCTCAGGATCTTGGGCACGCACACACACACATGCCCGGCATGAGTTTAAGCCACTGGGTCCGGGACTCGAACTGTGGTCGGCTGCATGGGAGTTCAGCGACATAGCCATTATACTAACTGCTGGTCCTGACTAGTGTTTTTTAAGTGATCTCATGATACGTGCATCTGATGATCACATGAGTAGTGTGTGATCGTCATATAAATCCCTCACGATGACTATGTAGTTGTTACATGATTCCCATGTGGTGGTCACACTATTAGCATGTGGTTATTATGTGAATGCATGTGATTCCTCCATGATTAGCATGTGACAATGATGTGACCCCCCCCCCCAAATTTTGCACATCTTGTTAAGTGATTCCCATATTATTTCCATGCAATTCACATGTGATGGCCCCATGATTGCTCATGATTAGCAAGAGATAATGATGTGATTTACACGTGATTGCGACATGGTTGCCATCTGATTCTGTGATGAACATGGGATAATGACTTGATCTTCACATGATTTTTGCTTTTCAATTGTAACTCACTATCCTCACCGAGAGTAGGGAAACACATTTCATTTAAAAATGAGTATCAGAAAAGAATTGAGGTTGTTAATAGAAGAGAAGAAAAAATTGATTAGTTTAGTGAGAAGAGTAATATCCCTTTAGATAAATAAGGCAATATTTGGACATATTTTTACTTGAAAAAAATTTTTTTAATCTGAAATTTAGATTTAACTGGCACCATGTGTTTTATCTGGCAACCATGATCCAATTGTTATTTTACATTGCATGAAATATTAGCAGTCACACTTAGATAAGAGGAAACAATTAGAAGCTTAAGAATTTGAAAAAGGAGGCTCTGGTAAATGCTGCTCCTCAGCAGGCTAGAGACATATGGGAGGCTCAGGTTTGATTCCTGGCTTACTCTAAAGGCCAGGAGTTGTGGCATGAGTAGTATGAGTTATTGGGGAAGCTGAGGCAGGAGGCTTATGAAATAGTGAGATCCTGTCTAAAAACAAAACTCTATTTTTAGATGACATTACAATAAATATATCTTGGAGACCCAAAACATCAGTGAAAAACTAATAAACCATCTTGTGCTTTTCTTCTGGAGACAGAAGAGTTAATTGTAAAGAGTTGATTGCAAAATGAGTTAGTAGTCAAATATATGTAGGAGGACTCTGAAAAAGGAGATCAATGATGGTGGGATGGCTCACTGTATGAGAGTACTTCAAAAAGCTTATAACAAATGGATGTAAATATTTGAATGCAAAAAAATTTGAAATCCATGTAAACTTTTTCATATATATGCATTTTCCATATACTTTTGGAAGATCCTTTTATATACATATGTGTGTGTGACTGTGTTTGTGTGTGTATGAACTAGAGCTTTCCCTAGTCAAACTCAAATAAAATGGCTTCAGATTTTGTAGCAATCACAAATAGGCATATTTGGATCACTTTTCTTTTTTATTATTTATCATTATTATTTTTTGATTTGACCAGAGAGAGAGAGAGAAAGGGAAAGTGAGAAAGCAAGCCACCAGGTCCAGGACTCGAACTGCAGTTAGCCATATGGGAGTCTAGCACCTTCATTGCCACGCCACCTGCTGACCCCAGGATCACTTTTCCTTGATTCTATAACTCACCTCTGTCCCTATTTATTTGAGACTCTTAACTTCAAAATTATCTTACTCAAATATCTGCTAGCAGTTGGCATAGAATCATGAATCTTGGAGTGGCTACTCAGTAGTACTTGCTGACTGTTATGTGGCAACGACCGTGAAGCTTAGACTCTGTTGAAACAGTGCACTAGACCCTCCTTATCTGAGCTTTTACTCTCCCTAATGTCAATGACCTGTGTCACTCACATCCAAAAATAGGTGAGTAAGATATAAGGTATTTTGAGAGAGAGAGACCACACCCATGTAACTTATATTATAGTATGTTATTATAATTGTTCTTTCTTTTTCTTTAAGAGAGATTTTTGCTATAGGGCATGTGTGCTTGCTGGAAAGACAGAGAGACAGAAAGTGAGACATCACCCTCCAGGGGGAATGGCCGCATTACAATCCCTTTTTCTCCATTCCCTTCTCAGGATTTGGGGCACACATGCACATGTGCCCAGCTGATCCAGGACTTGAACCTCAGTAGACTACATGGGAGTCCAATAATATAACCATTATGCCACCTGATGATCCCATAATCATTTTTTTATTAATGGTTATTGCTGTTAATCTCTTACTGCCTATAAATTGTAAATTAGACTTAATCACTGGTATGTATGTATAGGAAAAAATACAATGTGTTTAGAGTTCAGGACTTTCTGGGTTTCAGGAATGTCTCCCCCATGGATAAGCCAGGATTACTGTATTGAAAGTAGGTTATAGCTTTCACTTTGGACTTCTCTAAGAAGTGAGGTTCATTGGGAAGAGAATATTGATTTTTCTTATACAACATTCCTTCTAAGAGAGGAAAGGTAGCCTGTTTCATGAGCCCTGAGAATGCTGTCCCAAGGAAGATGGTGTCTCTTTCTTGTGAGTGGCATGCCAGACAGCTGGATTAGATTTCTGTCTCTGTTCATTGAACTTGCTGCTCAGCTCTCCAAGGAGATAAGGAAAAAGAAAAAACCTGTTGAGGGAGGCTTTCAGCAGATTTTTAAGAGCCCGTATTTTTCTTCTCTAGAGCATGTTGTGCTTAAATGCTACTCTTCCCTTGGGGGCACCTATCAGGTTCTGGTTTTTTCAGGCATAGCAAGCAAGAGACCCTAATTATTTCACTTTCGATCAATTCTAAAACCTCAAATACCAAAATTGTCTCTTCAGATCTGCTCAGATGTGAAAGAGAGGTGTGGAAAAGAAATTGCTGCATGTCTATTGTGGCTGTAGAACTCCAAGCCATCTCTTGCTTTTGTTTTCTATGTGCTGGTCAAGTACTGTTGCTAACACTGAAATAAGTAAAAAATAAATGTTTCAACAAATGCTTTGGAGAATATAATAGATTTTGCATTGAAAAAGCCTTTATAGTCATGATGAGAGACTTGACCGCCATTTCATTGACCAGTTCACTTCTGGTTCAAGGGAAGATTAAACTCACTCCACCCTTAAAATAAGATGTGGTCATGGTACTTGGTTTGACCACTGAAATGTCATATTTAATTTTCCATCTCTCTCTCTTCTCCAGCCTATTGAAAATCTCATCTTCATGAACTCTTTTAAGACAAACCACTCAAATTGTCAGTTTGATTACTTGTTTCTTTTACCAAGGCCATTGAATTATTACCAACTTGTATATGTACCTCAATTTACTTAATAGAGGTTTTTGGAAAAGAACCACATATAAATATAATATTTAAATACTTCTTATGCCCAAAGGAAGTCTTAGTGAATTTTTTTTACACAGTAAATAAGTCAGTATGCATATGTTCACATTGACTTTTTCTGAAGCAGAGCACACACAATATTCTTCTCTCAGATCTTCTTTGGTATTATTTTCTACAAGTTAATTATTTACCTCATCAAATAAATGTTTACTGGGCAGTTTACTCATAGTATTGTGCCAAGTTTATGTGTAGCTATGAATATATTTAAATAATGTGTGAAATTTGCTGCTATGGACTGAATTTGTCCCTCTAAATTAATGTGTTGGCGTAACCCCCAATGTGACTCTATTCAGAGACAGAGCTTTTAGGAAGTAATGAAGATTAAATGGGCTTATAAGTATAGAGGATATGGTATTTTATTATGGCAACTTGAAATGACTAAGACATCTGCCAAATCGGTAAACTCTACAATTAGAATTTCTGTGAATATTATAAAAGATAAATCAAGAGAAACAAAATAACTAACATAGATCAATGTGGCCAGTTTTAAGTTTACAAAACTTGTAATTCTAACAGGTATGAAAGGAGAAAAGAAGTATAAGAAGTCTAGATAAAAGACTGATATAAATTCATGAATGTCAGAGTCATGATGAGGGAAACAAGAATTCCAAACTTTTAAAGATAAAATGAGGAGAACAACAAACCAACCAATGCAATCAACTCATTTATTTATTGAACAAGTGCTGTGGAGTGTCCCTAGACAATTTATCTCCCAGTATAGTTCAAGATCACCTGTGTGGGTGGATCATGTGGGTATGCCTGTTAAATATTCAGTCTCCAGAACCCTGCTGGGGATGTTGCAATTTCTCCAGGTGAAGTCTGGGAATCTTAGTCTGAAGCAAGTTCTCCAAGTGATCTGTAAGCACAGTAAAGTCTGAGACCACCTATTTTTGGCATTGTGGTACTGCTTGAGAAGTACTAGTCTTTGTTGGTGTGATGAATTGCTCACAGTTAACAGCAAGAAATAGAAGCCAAACCAAGACAGAATGTGATCAGAAGCTCAAAGGTATGATGTAGGGCATTGTAGTATTAAAGAACAAATCAACAAAGAACAGAAAATAGCAAAGCTTCAAGAACTGAGAGGGAGGAATGGAACAGTGGATCAGGGAGGCTTCGAAGAGGCCAGTGAAAAAGAATGAGGCTCTCTCCCTTCAACATGTTTCAGAAAAAGACAATAAAGAAACAAAGCAAAGTTATTATTTCACAGGGTCAGAGAACAGGGAAAATAGGAGCAGATGAAAACTAGAGAGAGCAGACAAGGAGGTTGGGCTGATCAGGCTAGAAATGTGCCCACCCAGTCACCCTGGATAGCCTTTGGAAGCTCATCTCTTGGAAGAGCCAAGGTTATTACAGAAGACTGGGGAGAGGTATAGGGGATAGAAAGAGCAGGAATGCATGTGTTTGGACCTTCCAAGTGTGCTCCTCCTGCAGGCAGTACGTTCCTTGCTTTCAGGAACAAGAGATTTATTCTCAAGAGAATTTGAACTGGAGGAGGCTTGAGGTCAGGGATATTAAGCACAGTGGCATCAAGTACCAAGGATAGGACTGAAACAGGAATTAAGTGATTCAATTTACTGAACGAGATTCTCAGAACCATCTCCTTCCAATTTTAATCTCAGAAATCTGACAGCCAGATATATTTCCCTTAGGCCCTCTAAAGTCTAAAGTCTAAATGGCATGACTCCAGCCTAAAGTTTAAATGGCATGACTTCTCAGCTTCAAGAACATATGGGAAAAAAATATTGGAGCAGTGGTTTCAACACTTTAAGTGTATGTACCAGCCGTAGTATTAATCAAGTAAGAAAAGGGAAGAATAATGATATTTTTAAGGTATGCAAGTTCTCACAACATTTGCCTTTTTAGGGAGCAACTGGAGGATGATGCACTTTAATCAGAATAAAATAATAAATCAATAAAAGAATAAATAAGATGCTGAACCCAAAAAGCAGGGATTTGAACACAGAACGATCACAAAAGGAAATATAGGATGCAACTGCACAACCCAGACACAACCAGGATTAGAGCGCAGCTGGCAGAGATTGGAACAGAGGGGCTCTGGGAGGAGGGACTGAAGGAAAGAGAAATGGAAACTCACATCTTCTGAGGTTTCGAATCATGCCTGCATTCAGTAACCTACAAAGATTCTGTCAGTAGTGTCCCATCCCTCCCCTTTGTTTATACTCTGCTTGGCTCTGTACAAAATTAATGTCTTCATACTTTAAAAAAAAATCTATTTATAGTATCCATCTTTTATATAAGAAGTATATCTTTCCTTCAGGAACAAAACAATCAGTCATTATCTGTGATTGAAGTAATTAGCACATAGCTTTCATATTGCCATTTGAGTCATTTCTCATGTGACCTAACTGATAAGTAAAAAACCAAACCAAACCAAAAAAATCCTACTAATATTTAAAAATAAAAGGTAGGTGATTTTATGTTACCTTTTATTTATACATATTTTAGAAGTCTACTGTATTAGTCTCTAGATTGTTCACTAACTTAGTAAATTGCAAGGACTGATTTTCCATTTTTGTGGGAAAAAGCCAGTAACCACCATTTACAGGGAAGAATTTGTACAAGGCAATGCCTTAAAATAATTTTGAAATGTTTTTATTTACATCTCAAATATGACTTCTTTCTAAAATGTTCAAAGTCTCATTTCCACAGCTGCAATTAAGTGACTTTTTAGGATAATGTTTCATTTGGCTGTATTATGTTAATAATCAGCTCGATGATGTATATCTTTTCCATCTTTATGTACTCATGAATTATTCAGAAGTGTTCTCTTGCAAATGAAGAGTAAAAAATTTCAGTTCCTTTTCTCCCAGAGGGTCAGACATGCTTTAGTTTAAGGAGGTGGGAGGGAAGGGAAAAGGAAGAGAGAGAAAGAGAGAGAGAGAGAGAATGCTCTTTTACTTTCTACCTAAATTTTAAAATATGTATTGAAGTGCACAGTTGGAAATTACCTAGATATCCAATAATAAAAAGATCAAGGAAATTATGATACCTCTACTTGATGAAATGATGCAACTATCGAAAACTAGTAGTTGAAAAGATAGCATAGCTGTATGGAAAAATGCTTATATCAAAAAAGGCCAAAAAAAAAAAAAGCAGGTATAAAGATATATGTACATAGGCCAGCTGGTGCCATGGTGGTTAAAGCAGCTGGATACCACATGGTCCACTGCACAGGTTGAGTCTCAGACCTGATGGTTTGAAACACATTGGGGACATGTACATTTGTGCCCAAAATCCAGAAAGGAGAAATGAGGGGAAGGGACAGTCTCCCATAGTGTGTGTGTGTGTGTGTGTGTGGGGGGGGGGGACACTTTCTCACTTTCCATTTCTGTCTCTCTCTGAATCTCTCTCTGATGTGTGCACATGCCTTCTAGCAAATTAAATGTGTGTGTATGTGTGTGTGTGTGTGTGTAGGTATTATAATCATAATTGAAAAATAGTCATAGGAAAAAGACCAGAAAAATATACAATGAAATACTGGGTTGTCAGAAAAGTCATGATGCATTTTTGCATAGAAAACCAAAAAATACATCATGACTTTTCTGACAACCCAATAGTAATAATGATTGTGTTCCTATAGAA